>JBCFYV010000943.1:143212-408579 GCA_039000515.1 Timema cristinae | reverse complement strand
TGAAATAAAAGTGAAATAAAAAGGGGGGTACCAACAAATTACGTGAAACAAATAAAAGGAATCTGGTTATGGCTTTGGAAGAAAATAATCACTCCCGAAAGGTTGAACATGAGTGTAAAAAAACCGAAAGTTTGTTATATAGAAAAATATCAAAAATGTCTATTAATTTTTGTTATTTTTAGCTCGTCACGATGACCTCCTCTCTTCTAGACTTTCGTATAGAAAAGGGCCATCGCGACACACCGTCCCTGATGGACCGCAGCTTGTTCTGAGCAGGGGTCGAGACCCACTGCTCGTGCCAGGTGCGTAAGACTCCACGCCGAACATAACCCTTTAGATCTAAAAACATGACACCCAGACTCGCCTCCGGAGGCAGGCGTGCTGCCTCCTTGGCTTCCTGGTCCGCCAGTTCATTTCCTGGAAGACCAGCGTGACCAGGAATCCAGCAAAAGGCAAGCCGGATGCTTAATGAATCAATTTTAAAAATTTGCTCATGTATCATCCGCACGAGGGGATTCCAGGAGTAGAGAGTGGAAAATGCCAACAGAGCACTCATGGAATCCGTGCAGATGAGGACAGAACGGTGACTACTTCGGTATACAAAACACAAAGATTTAAAAATGGCATACAATTCAGCCGTAAAAACACTGGTTTCTTTAGGTAAACCAAATTTAAAATTGGATCCTTCCACAACAAAAGCACATCCCACGGAGGCTCCAGATTTAGAGCCGTCAGTGTAGATGCGCTCGAATCCGTGAAAGCGAGTGGAGAGGAGCTCATTAAAGGTCCTCTCATATACAAAGTTTGGGGTGGTCGCCTTAGGGAACTTGGCAAGATCAAAATGGCATTGAGGTAGGCGTATCTTCCAGGGAGAAACACGACCTGGGGATGTGGGGATAGCCTTTGGCAAAACTATCCCACACGTGTCGAGAACCGAAAGCATCCTGATCCCAACCGGCCTTGTACTACGCCATTTGGTTTCATACAAGACACGGTTAGGGGGATGAAACACAGGACGATAGGCAACATGCTGCGCCATGCAATGAAGTTTCGACACGTAAGATGCCAGAAGATAGGACCGCCGGTAAGAAAGAGGCGGCTCACCGGCGTCGGCACAGATGCTGACGACTGGACTGGTACGAAAGGCACCAGTAGCCAGTCGAATGCCAGCATGGTGGACACTATCTAGCATCTTTAACGCCGAGGGTCTAGCTGAGCCATAAACAAAGCTCCCATAATCTAGTTTAGATCTGACCAGGGCCCTATACAGGCGCATCAAGGTTTCCCTATCAGCACCCCAGGACCGGCCGCTAACCACTTTGAGCAAATTCAATGCCTTGATACACCTCGCTTTCAGGTCTTTGATGTGGGGGATCCAAGTTAGTTTAAAATCGAATAAAAGTCCCAGGAACCTTACGGTCTCGGAGACAGGTAAAACAACGTTGTTCATTAAAATATTGGGGGCTGGCTGTATTCCACGTAATCTATGGAAGTGGACGACAGTCGTCTTGGTCGCAGAGAAACGAAAGCCATTACGAGATGCCCACAACCATAGATTGTTTAGAGCGAGTTGTATCTGTCGTTCAGCCCTGTGGAGACTTGATGAACTGCAATAAATTGCGTAGTCATCCACAAAAAGGCATGAACGAACAGGTGAGCGCAGGTTGTCCACAATACTATTTATCGCGATAGCGAACAACGTACAGCTCAGAATACTACCCTGAGGCACCCCATTTTCTTGAATAAAATCATCGGATATGGTGTTATTCAACCTTACCCGGAAGTGTCTATCCGACATAAAATTAGATATAAAAGAAGGAAGGTTTCCTCGAAACCCCCAATTAAAAAGTGTTTTCAAAATGCCGTACCGCCAGGTGGTATCGTACGCTTTCTCCAGATCGAAGAAGACAGCCAGAAGATGCTGCTTATGGAGAAAAGCGTCACGAATAGCCGTCTCTAGACAGACAAGGTGATCCACCGTGGATCGGTTACGGCGAAAACCACATTGAATATTAGATAGCAGATTGCGGGATTCTAAATACCATATAAGTCGCTTATTAATTATTTTTTCCAATATTTTACATACACAACTAGTTAAAGCTATCGGTCTATAGCTAGTTGGCTCTAATTTATCCTTGCCATTTTTATATATGGGTATAACGGTTGCTTGCCTCCATAGTGAGGGGAACTGATGAGATTCCCAAACACTATTGTAGAGGTCTAAAAGAAATGCCTGTCCGGCAGGGGGCAGCTGATGCAACATCTCGTAATGAATGTCGCCTGGACCAGAGGCTGTGCTGCCGGCCTGGGACAGGGCGTAGGTCAGTTCATCTTTGGTAAAGGGGGAGTTATAATCCTCCCCCCGACTTTGGCCAAAATCAATAGTAAGGCGCTCGATGCTGCGCTTATGCACCGCGAACTCGTTAGAGTAGCTCGCAGTGCTAGAAATATTGGCGAACATCGAGCCCAATACATTGGCGACCTCCATAGGAGAGGAGACAAGTGAACCGTTTGACATAAGTGCGGGTATATTATAAATGGTATTTTTGCTACTACGTACTTTACGAATGTGATCCCAAACCTTGGTTGTGGTAGTGGAAATAGTAAGGGTAGAAATAAACTGTCTCCAAGACTCTCTTCTGCTTTCTCGAATGATACGGCGAGCTCTAGCACGTAGAATCCGGAATGACTCCAGATTCTCCGAAGTAGGACGTCGATGAAAGAGACGTAGGGCCCTTCGACGGTTATAAATAGCCAGCCGGCACTCCTCGTTCCACCAAGGAACAGGACGTTGGCGCGGGTTTGGCGAGGATTTAGGGATGGATGCCCTCGCCGCCGCGATGACCGTCGAAGTAAAATGCCCGGCCTTAATATCGACTTCAGGATGTTGGGATTCACCAAATACAGCGAGCTCGCGGAATCGATCCCAGTCAGCACGTTTTAGCACCATTGGGGTATCCGCGCTGTACTGGGAGGATCTTCAAGTGGTGAGAGCAAAATGGGATAATGATCACTGCCACATAGGTCCGAGTGGACCTCCTAAAGGAAGTGGGCAGCGATCCCGGGACTACATAGGGCTAGGTCGATGGCAGAGGATACACCATTAAAGGTAGAGAAGTGTGTCTGGGTCCCGGTGTTCATTAACACCAGGTTTCCCGAGACAAGAATATCCTTTACCATCCTCCCACGTGCGTCAGTAATATTGGACCCCCACACCAGGTTATGCGCATTAAAGTCCCCCAAGATGATATAGGGGGCAGAAGTTGTATAAAGAGGGCCTCTAGGGTCCTCTTAGGAACACGATCTCCCGGTGGGAGGTAGATGCAACATATTGTTACCTCCAAAGGGAGGGAGACTCTGACAGCAATCACTTGGAGATCAGAAACGATATTAATATTTGAGTGATATATATTGCTTCGTACGAATATAGTCACACCTCCGCTAGCCCGATCAAAGAAAGGCTTGTCGGTACGATACACATCGTACCCACGAAGCATCGGGTGTTCATTTGGGCGGAAGTGGGTCTCCTGCAAACACAAGATGGAAGGATGCAGGGAAGAAATTTGTTGTTTAATTTCCTCTACACGAGCATAGAAACCCCTACAATTCCATTGTAGTAGCGTCATAATTAGTTAATATAATATTTAGTTATCCTCGCAATCCATGTCACTATCCCTTAATAATAAAAATTGGTTGAGGGCATTTTAGGTCCTCTTGACTTTCCCAGTCTCTCCTGGACCTCCCGCTTCAGGAGAGGCTTCGGTTTATTTTGGAGAGACTGGGTAGTCGGATCCTTGCGCGAAGGCTTTGTTAAGGCCTTCGACGCTTTTTTAATATTTATTTCGGCGGTCACTCGCTAGTCCTTCTTCAAGGCACCAGTGGGACTCGCCTTTACGGCCTCACCTGTTTCGCCACTCATCCCGGCCTCTGGAGGCACAGAGGCTAGAGTGAGCAACTCAACAGTGGCCGCATGCAATTTATTTCCCGAGGAGGGCTCGGGGGAGTTTCCCGTTGAGCGCTCGGGGGAGTTCCCCGAGGAGGGCTCGGGGGAGTTCCCCGAGGGGGGCTCGGGTGAGTTCCCCGAGGGGGGCTCGGGTGAGTTCCCCGAGGGGGGCCCGGGGGAGTTCCCCGAGGGGGTCTCCTCGGCGGTACAGGTGGTCGAGGCGACTGTTGTGAGGGTGTCGCCACCTGTCCTATATGTCGCATCACCATAGTTGATGCTGGTTTTTTTGTTGAGTCTCGAATAGAGACGAGTGGCACAGGCCGTGTAGAAGTCTTTGCAATATTAACTGCGCAGTGGCAGTTAGGGCAATTTATATTTTGGCTAACAATTTGGCTGTAGGAACTTTGAAATACCGGAGCTTGTAGTGCAGTATACTCTTTGCCTGCCTGGGCATAAGGGATCTTCTTTTCTGTTTGGATCTCCAGGACTTTTTTCTCTACTTTCCAATTCGGACAGGACCGAGACCAGGCAGAATGAGGACCCTTGCAATTAATGCAGAATTTAGGAGACTCGCATGGTTGTTCATGAGCCTCCTGTCCACAATCTGCACAGGTTGGCTTACCACGGCAACGCAGCTTCATATGCCCGAATTCCTGGCACTGAAAACATCGCCGAGGGTTGGGGACATACGGCCGGACCCTAAGCACGTGGAAACCAGCTCGGACCTCCTTTGGTAAGGAAGGAGTGGCAAATGTTAGGATATAACTGTCAGTATTCTTCACTACATCGTTCCTTTTGATGGTAATCCTATATACTTCTGTGACATGTTGAGGAGAAAGCTCCTCACAGATGTCCTCAATGCTTACGCAGTCGAGGTCATAGCAAGTGACCACTCCCTTGCAAACATTGAGGAACCTGTCCGGTTCCACCTTCACCTTTAAATGATTCGAGGGGCTCAACGGTATGGTAGTTATTGCCACTATTTTCGCTGTCTGAAGGTCATTTTCGGTCTGGATCATTATTGTGCCATCGCGCAGTTTTCTAATTGAAACCCCAGACTCGGCAGCTCCACTTATCACTCTTTCAAGGACAAATGGGCTGACACGCCTGAGGTTCTCATTTTCTTCTATTCGAGACATTACCAGGAAGCGGGGCTGGGGCCTCACCACTTCCTGGATATTTTCAATTAAAGGGCTGGACGGCCTTACCCGTTTCCGCCTCTTATCTATATTACGACCCTGCGAGGGCCGGGCAGACAGTTGCCAGCAGTGTTTGGCAGTAGTAAAAGCCAGATTATAACCGGTGGCAATAAGCCAAGAATTGTCGTATCAGATATGGTGACGTTCCGGACGTCACAGATTTTAATGATATTAAGTGCGAGGCACGTAATTAATTGTGTGTACGTGACATCATAAGATAATTAAAGTCGTATGATAGTATGACGTCACATTATATATTAGATTTGAATAATATTAAGTGACTGACAGATAATTAATTGTGGTTTAAGTACCGAGGTACATTATGCCAACAATTGACGTAATTAATTTTATGTACGTGACATCGTAAGATAATTAAGGACGTATGATAGTATGACGTCACATTATATATTGGATTTGAATAATATTAAGTGACTGACAGATAGTTAATTGTGGTGTAAGTACCGAGGTACATTATGCCAACAATTGACGTAATTAATTTTATGTACGTGACATAAGATAATTAAGGACGTATGATAGTATGACGTCACATTATATATTGGATTTGAATAATATTAAGTGACTGACAGATAATTAATTGTGGTTTAAGTACCGAGGTACATTATGCCAACAATTGACGTAATTAATTTTATGTACGTGACATCATAAGATAATTAAGGACGTATGATAGTATGACGTCACATTATAAATTCATTATGTCAGTAGGACGTAATGACGTCATATTTTAAAAATGTTATATGCTCTTACTAAGAATATATAATTTAAAATGAGAGGAAAATATTTACTAGAAATGAAAAAATAAGTACAAGTTTTTCCACATTTAATTATAATAAAAAATATACATAAAAAAATACAAAGTTCATCAAAATATGGGATAGGATCGGATGGGTCTACAAACGATTTGGAGGCGGGGCTATTGTCTACAAATATTACTAGAAATGAAAAATAAAATACAAGTTTTTTTCACATTTAATTATAATAAAAACATACAGATTTCACATACAATATATATTTGTTACATAGTATAATTATAAAAAGTGTTTAGTAGTTACTTTTATTTCAATTTTTAACCATTATTACCAAGATTAATTATAAATAATGTTTTAATTTTTAACCAGGATTACCAAATATTAAAACTATTGACATGATTTTGTTTCAATCCTAAGCTTGATAGAACTGTCAACCCCTATTCCTTCATAAATTAATACAGACTTTGATCCATTTACAAGGTCAATATGATCTTTTTTACAAATGTTTGAAAACTTTTTAGGTAGAAAGAACCCTACGATATTGTCTTGTAAATAAGCATTTACGTAAATAGATCTGCCAAATTTTGTATCTATTTCATTAAAAGATATAATATCTAGTATTGTATTCTCCTTTAAACTTCTTAGAGAAATATATTGAATGTCGTTGGTCTTGGCTGAGTTGAAGTCATGTATAAACTTGTCCATATCTTGAAAAAAAATTCAAACAAATATATTATAGAAATAATAAGAAGACAGAAACTTTTAAAAAAATAAATAAAGAAATTATAAATTACCTTGATTTAATCTGCTGTAGTTTTATCTGCACTCAGATCACCCCGCCTAGCTTGTAGGTTTGTCTCAGAAGCGTCGACTAGATCGAAGTCTAATGTAGGTGGCTGTTTAATCACAAGTCTTCAACTGATTCAATTTTAATAATTTTAACGTCTTAAATACATAGTGTACTGTCTAGCTCTCAAGGTAAACATCGTCTATCCATATTTCTAATTATGTATTCAACTCACTACCAGGTAGTCATAGAGAAGTGAGACCAAGGACGATCACGTATATTCTAATTAGATATTCAGGTCACAAAAAGTATTCAACCATCGAGACGAGATTATAACGGCCAAGGCTGATCACGTATATTTCTAATTAGATATTCATGTCACTGCTGAAAGGCCAACTACATTTGAAATCAACACACTCATGTTTAAGATGAAGGTCTATTCAGGAAAACACATTGAGATGTTTTACTATAAAAGCCGTTCATATTAAATGACAGATGTATAATCTTCAACATGGCGTGCTCATCAGTCGTAGATAGTTCTGCAGGACGTAATTATGAACGTGTATATAAAGTGTCGAATTATTTAACTGATTTAGCAACATGCGAATGCTTTGACTTTCCGCATAAATTATCAAACCCGGGTTGTTTGTTAGTAATTAAAGAATACAGAGAAGAAAAAGCAATAGAAATATACCTAGAACAATCCAGTTATTTTACAAATTCAATTATTTTGGAAGGACACCGCGAACTCTATCCAAATAATGTCACAACGAGATACCACATCTGTGCAGAAAATTGCTTCAAGCCATCACCACATAACTACTGTCCACAGTTTGGTAGAACCTGTTGCGAATATGTTTCTTGGGAGTTTCTACATGTAGAGTCGGAATTGAAAAAACAAAAAGACATTAAAGAAGATTGGAGTAACGAAATGGAGGAGGATGTTTAAAAGATTTTGGGTAATATAGAACCTATATATATATATTGTATTTTGTTTTATTGATTTACTGATTATGCTTTGACTTTTCCGCATAAATTATCAAACCCAGGTTGTTTGTTAGTAATTAAAGAATACATAGAAGAAAAAGCAGTAGAAATATACCTAGAACAAACCAGTTATTTTACAAATTCAATTATAGGAGGATGTTTAAAAGATTTTGGGTAATATAGAACCTATATATATATATATATATATATTGTATTTTGTTTTATTGATTTACTGATTATGCTTTGACTTTTCCGCATAAATTATCAAACCCAGGTTGTTTGTTAGTAATTAAAGAATACATAGAAGAAAAAAGCAGTAGAAATATACCTAGAACAAACCAGTTATTTTACAAATTCAATTATAGGAGGATGTTTAAAAGATTTTGGGTAATATAGAACCTATATATATATTGTATTTTGTTTGATTGATTTACTGACTATGCTTTGACTTTCTGCATAAATTATCAAACCCAGGTTGTTTGTTAGTAATTAAAGAATACATAGAAGAAAAAGCAGTAGTAATATACCTAGAACAAACCAGTTATTTTACAAATTCAATTATAGGAGGATGTTTAAAAGATTTTGGGTAATATAGAACCTATATATATATATTGTATTTTGTTTTATTGATTTACTGATTATGCTTTGACTTTTCGCATAAATTATCAAACCCAGGTTGTTTGTTAGTAATTAAAGAATACATAGAAGAAAAATCAGTAGAAATATACCTAGAATAAACCAGTTATTTTACAAATTCAATTATAGGAGGATGCTTAAAAGATTTGGCGTGTTCATCAGTCGTAAATAGTTCTGCAGGACGTAATTATGAACGTGTATATAAAGTGTTGAATTATTTAACTGATTTAGCAACATGAGAATGCTTTGACTTTCCGCATAAATTATCAAACCCGGGTTGTTTGTTAGTAATTAAAGAATACAGAGAAGAAAAAGCAATAGAAATATACCTAGAGCAAACCAGTTATTTTACAAATTCAATTATAGGACGATGTTTAAAAGATTTTGGGTAATATAGAACCTATATATTATATATATATTGTATTTTGTTTTATTGATTTACTGATTATGCTTTGGCTTTTCGCATAAATTATTAAACCCAGGTTGTTTGTTAGTAATTAAAGAATACATAGAAGAAAAAAATCAGTAGAAATATACCTAGAACAATCCAGTTATTTTACAAATTCAATTATAGGAGGATGTTAAAAGATTTTGGGTAATATAGAACCTATATATATATATTGTATTTTGTTTTATTGATTTACTGATTATGCTTTGACTTTTCGCATAAATTATCAAACCCAGGTTGTTTGTTAGTAATTAAAGAATACATAGAAGAAAAATCAGTAGAAATATACCTAGAACAATCCAGTTATTTTACAAATTCAATTATAGGAGGATGTTAAAAGATTTTGGGGTAAAAATATAGAACCTATGTATATATATATATATTGTATTTTGGTTTATTGATTATAAAATAAAATATAAAATTTAAAATGTTTGTTTGATTTAAATATTATTTGGATGTATATTTTCATAATTCCTAACTATATCCTGTTTTACAATTGTTCCAGGGATAATAATATATATATATAATGTATTTTAGTTTATTGATTATAAAATTAAATATACAATTTTTGTCTGATTTATATGTTATTATGATGTACATTTTCATATTTCCTAACTATATCCTGTCTTACAATAGACTGTGTTGAGTCCATTTTTTAAATTCTAAAGGATCTTGAAAATATAATCTAACTAAATGAATGAAACTTAAAATACTTTTTGAAAATATAATCTAATTAATTGAATGAAACTTAAAATGCTTTTTGAAAAAGAATTACTCTGTTTAATCTTTTTTACCGTCAAGACTTACCTGAAACTTAAAATGCTTTTTGAAAAAGAATTACTCTGTTTAATCTTTTTTTACCGTCAAGACTTACCTCGCTGTCGCTAAATAGCTCATTGTTGTTCATATTGATTATCGAATGATTTGACAATTTGACCACCTTGATCTATCAAAGCAGTGAATTTCCGGATCTCCTTTTCTTATGTAATTTTATTGATTGATTTCTATTAAGTATTCAACTTACTACCAGCTAGTCTTAGAGAAGCGAGACCAAGGCCGGGCACGTATCATTTTAATTAAATATTCAGCTCGCTGACCAAAGGTGTGGTGTGGAAATCAACACACACATGATTTTGAAAGGTGTGTTCAGAAAATCACATTGAGCTAGAGGCCTATAAAAGGAGAATTTAACTATACCAAGTTATCATTTCATTGGCAGCTTGTCGGCTGAAAAGAAGTTGTCACGTAAAAAAAACAAAACCAAGCTCTCTGGTAAAAGTAAGCATAATTTTACTATTATTTCTCTAGTGTTCAATTTATTAGTTAAACTAATATTTTATATATACTTATTTGTTTTAATTTTAATTTTTTATGCGTTTCTCTTTTCTAAATTTATTATTTAAACTAACAATTAGTTTTCTTTTTTCTTTTTTAGTGTCTAACAAACAAACATTTATAGCTAACGAATCTAGCGACAATGCTAGACCCTCAACTTCAGACATTAACAGACAACGCCAACACATTTTTGATTATGCGGCGGGTACAAACACTAATGACTCATTTACCATAATAAGGGAGACAGGACGATCTTATACTCGGTTCAACACCTTAGGCAGGGATATCTTAGTTCACTTCAAGCCTTTGATTACGAACGTGAGTCCACTGCATTATCTAAATACGTGTTTCTCTAGTCTATTAGCATACTTGCTTAAAGGTACGGCACCTTACGATTTAATTGGACTCACGATCACGAACACGGAGAATAATCTCGATAAACCGGTCGGGCTTTCGTACCGTAGATGTGATCAAATTGATGTGACCACTATTATGAATACATTAACAAAAGTTATTCAGAGTAATGCCAGATTTGGTATAGCCGATGTGTTGAGGATTAAAGTGAATCATATAAAAATGATGATGGGCAATGGTAGAGCATTAAAAAGAAGGTGTCTTCCAAATGATTATCTGAGTCACCATAAAAGGAGCATTGTCGTTGTTAAATCATTGACGAAGTGTTTGGCTCACGCCATAGTAATAGCGATAGCCAAAATCACTAATGATATTAATTATAAATCGTATACTAATGGATGGAAAATAAAAAATGCTGTAGATGAGCTTCTCGCAAAAGCGCGTGTAGATTTATCCGGGGGAGGGGGGCGCGAACATCTCGATAAATTTCAAAATTATTTCCGTGACCAATATAAAATACGCGTGTATAATACCCTCTCGACGGTCAATGGATTGTGGTATGAGGGGGTTTCGTCTTCTACTAGATACATTAACCTACTGTACGATGCCGTTACGCATCACTTTAACGTAATAATCAATATGGCGGCTGCGTTTTCCGTTCAGTATTTTTGTGACGGATGTAATACTGGTTTTGAAAGAGGTGCAAGACATTCATGTAAGAGTACTTGCCCCCAATGCATGTCCATACCTCCGTGTTTGTATGAAAGTGAAAAAAAAAATGTGTATTGCAATGAATGTAACAGAATATTTAGGTCTGCGGCTTGTTTCACTAGACATAAATTGAATAAAATTCGCGGTAAAAAAACAGTTTGTGATTTAACACAGGTGTGTATTATCTGTGATAAAACAAAGGGGAGTAATCACGAATGTTTTAAATCATACTGCGCAACGTGCAAACAGAATAAAGAAAATCCGCATCGTTGTTATATGCAGGTGTTGAGTCGGAAGCAGCTCGATGATAATTACCTAATGGTATTTTATGATTTCGAGACTACACAAAATCGAGCTATAACCAACGATTGCTTTTTACATGAACCTAATTTTATGCACGCACAACACTATTGTGTAAAATGTGAATTTAACGATAATATGGACGAGGATTGTGACCAATGCGGGAAACGATCTCATTCCTTTTGGGAAAATCCGGTAGACGGTTTCATCGACTACCTGAGACAACCGAGGCCGTTTGCAAATAAAATTGTTTGCGTTGCGCATAATGGGAAGGGGTTCGATACTATATTTATCCTGAATAGATTTCTATCACTAAACTTCACCCCTAAAATTATCGCGGACGGAACTAAAATACTCTGCATGACAATGGACCACATACAATTTAAAGACAGCCTATGTTTCCTCCCCATGCCACTGAGACAGATCCCTAAAGCGTTTGGACTAGACTGTAAAAAAGGACACTACCCCTATTTGTTTAATACAGAAAATAATTTAAATTATATCGGTGAGATGCCTGGTCCCGAAATGTTTGGTGCGGATTATATGAAACCGGATGAGCGAAATGACTTTATGGTATGGCACGCTGACAAACTGCGGCAGGGGTATATATTTAATAATAAGGCAGAGCTGGAGGCCTATTGTGTGGATGACGTAAATGTATTACGCAAGGGTTGTCGTACATTTCGTCATTTATTTCTAAATATAGGCGCGACAGACGTTTTTAGAGAATCTATCACAATCTCGTCGGCGTGCAATAGATTATTTAGAAAACTGTTTTTAGCCCCCGATTCGATAGCCATCCTGCCCAAGGGGGGTTACAGGTGCGGTGACAGACAGTCTATGAAAGCCATAAAATGGTTAGTCTATCTGGAGAAAACCCGCCCCGATATTCGGCACGCCTTCAACGGGCGTGAGATAGAAATTTTGGGTAGGAAAGTGGACGGCTACTGTGACGCGACGAGAGAGATTTTTGAGTTTGACGGTTGTTTCTTCCACGGGTGTACATGTCTTTCGAACCGTGACGCGACTATAACAGGGACGAAAGAGACTCTCACCGAGCGATACGAGTGCACTCTTTTGAGAGATCGAGCATTTAGAGCCGCAGGGTACACTGTTACAACTATGAAAGAGTGTGACTTCGACAAAATATTGACTGAAGACACACAACTAGATCTAGAGCTAAGCAATCACCCTATGATTCAAACTGCCCCACTCAATCCACGTGATGCACTGTACGGTGGACGTTGTGAGTCTATGACATTACACTACAAGACAAACCCCGACGAAAAAATAGGCTATCTTGATGTCTGCAGTTTATATCCCTGGGTATGCAAATATTTTAAATTTCCTGTAGGTCACCCTATAAATATTTTTGTCGCCGACGATTGCCCCTGCGACGTGGTAGACCGAGAGGGGATAATTAAATGCACTATTTTGCCTCCTAGAAATTTGTATCACCCCGTACTGCCCTACAAGACGCAATCAAAATTAATGTTTTGTTTATGCTCCTCTTGTGCAAACGAGATGAACCAAGGGGATTGTTTACACACCGACTCTGACAGGACTATTACAGGCACATGGATAGTGGACGAGGTTCGACTAGCGCTAGAAATGGGCTACAAGATGGTTAGAGTACATGAATTTTGGGAATATAAAATTACCCAGTTTGATCCCCAGACCAGAGAAGGCGGACTGTTTGTAGAGTATATAAACAAGTTCCTCAAGATCAAACAGGAGGCGTCTGGATACCCTGGATGGGTGAAAACAGACGCAGACAAAGACAACTACGTTAGCGAGTATTACAAAACAGAGGGAATAGTGCTGGATAAAAACGAAATTGTTAAAAATCCAGGAAAGCGCGCACTCGCCAAATTGTGTTTAAACTCTTTCTGGGGACGATTTGCCTTGAACGAGAACAAAACGCAGACCACAATTGTGAACAACCCAAAAGACTTTTTCTCCCTACTCACCACCCCCCGGTAAAGAGGTTCGCAACATTATTTTCCCCAATGACGAGGTTGCTTACGTCTCGTGGACATACCGTGAAGAGGCCGTACTCCCCCTGGATACGGTCAACGTGCCTATAGCGGCGTATGTGACCACCGGTGCCCGTATGAAATTGTATTCATATCTCAGGCACTTGGGCTCTTCTTGTCTTTACTGTGACACAGACTCTATTATAAGTGTGATAAGACCGTCAGACACGTACACGATACCGACCGGTGACAAGTTGGGCGACATGACAAACGAGCTGACCGCCTACTCTGAGAGCGCGTACATTACAGAGTTTGTTTCCGGTGGACCGAAAAATTATTCTTACAATGTGTTTGTCCCAGAGACGAACGAATACAGGTCCACCACCAAAGTCAGGGGTATAACACTTAACTATGAAAACACAAAGATTGTAAACTTTACTAGTATTAAAGACATGATTTTGAAAGACATGGACCCCGTACACGTGACTAACCCACGAAAAATTAAAAGAAAAAGAGGCGCCATCGTCGTCTCCCAGTTGGAGAGAAAAAATTATAATATTGTGTTCACTAAACGTAGGAGATTGAATAACAACACGTCCGTACCCTACGGCTATAGTTGATGCTAACCCCGGCCGCTGGTATAGAAAACTATCAGTCAAATATATATTGACATTGTTCTTCTCTCTCTCTGATTCCAGTGTCATCTGTATTAAAGTTCAAAAAGTTAAATAGAAACGCCGTATCGCCGGTTAGAGCCACCACACACTCTGCAGGTCTAGACTTGAAAAGTCCCTACAATTGTAGTATACAGCCCTCGTGCAGGCGTTTAGTTAAGATAAATATTTCTATTATATTACCGGCGGGGACGTACGGTAGAATATCTCCGCGATCTAGTCTGGCTCTTCACCACGGCATAGATGTTTTGGCCGGCGTTATAGACGAAGACTATCGTGGTAATATTTGCGTATTACTCATTAATCACGGCGACACTGTTTTCAAAATTAAAAGGGGTGATAAAATTGCTCAACTAGTATGCGTGAAAATTGATTACCCTAGAGTTGAACACACTGATTCGCTATCAAACACTCAGAGGGGGGAGGGAGGGTTTGGATCGAGTGACATCACTATAAAAGATCGTGTCACCGGTAATTGTAATTTAGTATAATGGATCAAATCAACGCGTCCATCCTCGCATACTCTGAGAAGCAGGATTTGTGTCTGATGTCTGCCGCGGAGTTGAATACTTTACCTATAGAATTTATTAAAACATACGCGTCTAGAGATATAAATCGCGCTTGGAACTTACTCTCTCCCTCTACGCAGCACGAATTGAGAGATTATAAATATTGTTTGGAACATTATAATATGGGCGTAACGCAGATTGATGGACCGCCGTCTATAAAGAAAAAATGTCATCAATGTCTGACATCGTCGTAGACGAGCCGTGATATTTATGTACGTGACTGGTACACTGACTGTTAATAGTTTTTTTACAGTTGTCTCCTCACACAGTGACTGTTAATTTGTTTTTTCCATTACAGTTTTGGTTCAACATCGACAACATGACCAATGTAATTGTAGACTTTCAGGGATTTAAAGATGAATGCAATAAGTTTATAATAAAAGAATGTAGTATAATATCTATTGGTGGAAGTGATGTACATCACTATACATTTAAGTCGCCATATTCCTTTTCAAAATTACCGCGGCATATTAAAAAACAATGTGATTGGCTCACATACAATCACCACGGTCTCCATTGGGACGACGGTGATACGAGCGCCGATCAATTTAAGGTAATTTTTAAAATGGCCACTCTCGCGTCTACTATAATTTATGTAAAGGGGGAGGAGAAGAAACATTTTTTAATGGAAATTGTGGAGAAAAGTCAACTTGTTATTGACATGATAGACTTAGGGTGTCCCTCCCTGAAGGATAGGATCCATCATAATTATGATAAATGTTTCGGTCATGAATATAAAAAATTAAATTCAATTTGTACTCTTTCGAACGTAAAATTTCTTAAAGATTGGTTTGTCGCCACCACTACTATAAATTTGAAATCGTAATTTTTATTTTTTAGTTTTATACCAACACTAGACGGGTGCACATCGATGTCTGTGTTTGTACACCCTTTCACACTGATATTAGCGGGACCGTCAAATTGTGGTAAAACTACTTTTGTAGAAAATTTTCTGTTAAATTTAAAACAGGTGTGCAGTGTGGATAAATTTGATAGAATTCTATGGTGTTTTAGTGAGAACAATTCTATTCCCTCGCGATTATCTAGTCACGTAACACTACACAAAGGTGTACCGGACAATTTCAATTTTAAGGCCGGCGGGCCTCAACTCATCGTACTGGACGATTTAATGAACGAGGTTTATTCTAACAAAGTTAGTGAACTTTTTACCAGGGGGGAGTCATCATAGAAACCTATCGGTTATTCTGATCACACAAAATCTTTTCCATCAGGGGAGTAAGTCTCGTGACATCTCACTTAACGCTAAATACATTGTTGTGTTTAAAAACCCGCGTGATCAAACACAGATAAACTATCTAGCTAGACAAGTTTATCCTGATAATCCGTCCGAAATACAAAGAATCTATAGGAAAGCAACCGAATCCGCTCACGGGTATTTACTATTTGATCTGAGTCAGAACGCGGACGAACGCCTGCGCTTCAAAACGGACATATTTGACACTGTTTGCAAAGTGTTTGTCCCCGCTAGACTACTAGATGAAACTAGTCAAGAAAAATAGACACGTACTGCGGGTGTTGAAAACGGCCAGTCCTAAATTGCGCAAAGCTATTCTTAAAGTCGTAGACCCGGATGTTATAACAACACTCGGCGAATGTGCTCTAAACACATTAAACAATAATATTAAAATTAGTAAAAGAGATAAGGGAAAATTAATAAAGTATAAAAATTGTATGCGTAAATTGGCTAGCAGCGGTGTTTCGTTGAAGAGAAAAAGAAATATAGTCGTTCAATCGGGCGGGTTCTTGAGCATCATACTACCCGCTATTCTTTCAGCTCTCGTAGGCGCATTGGTTAAATAATAATATGTCACAACTTAAACAGATGCTTCTAGTTCCGCCAGAACTATTTCACAATAAACGCGATGACAATGCCACCACCGATTTTGTACAGATGAAAAAAATTCTGAAATCTAGGAAAAAAGTCGACGATTATCAAAGATTGGCTAGTTTTAGAAAACATCAACAGCGTTATTTAACAGAGAGGGAGAGAGCGAAACAACCAATTAAAATACCCATCGTGGGCCCCACAGTATTAAAACGAAGACTGGTCGACCTTGCCCGAGGTACACGAAAAGTAAAAAGAAAACGACCTAGGAGACAGCCGGCGATTCCACCTCGATTCCTTTCAGACGAGGCCACATTTCAAAGCAGTCCTATTAGTGTAGACTCGCCAGAGAAGGAGGGTGGGTGGGTGGAAGGTGAGTCTTATTTTGTACCTAGATCAGAATCTGATGAAATTGAAACAGGTTCCTCACGCCTGTTCGGGAGCATAGCGGGAAGATATTTATCACCTTACGTCCACCGGAGAGTGTCTACTGACCCGATATTTGGAATTAGAAAAGAGGGGGATACTTTTAAAATTGGCAATTCGAGTTTCACCGTAGACGATAACGATATATACCTGGGTAACACACACTATAAAGGCACGCAAGGACTTTGGGAGTTGTTGACCAAAAGAAACGTAAATAAAGATATAATTACAGAGAGTGATTTAAAAAAATATAAAGACATACTAATTGCCACGAGCGCTCATCGACAAAACTTTGATCCAAACGCGAAAATAACGTCCAGTAGAGGATTGAAATATAAAACAATCATTTCTAAACTGTTTCCCGCCAGACCACGCTGGAACACACTAAGATGAGCGCAACGTTAAAAAAATTATATTACAATCTCCCGCGACCTTCGGCTTTCTCGAGCGCTACCAATCTTAAAAAGTATAGTCAGTTGAATAAAATAAAAGTAGACGAATGGTTAACAGGGCAGGACGCGTACACTCTACACCGTAGTTTAAGAAAAAGATTCCCACGTAACCCGTACAGAGTCGCCAATATCGACGATGTGTGGGAGATTGATCTAGTAGATATGAGAGCTTTTAAAAAGGACAACAGGGGCATCAACTATATTCTAAACATTATTGATGTATTTTCAAAGTACGCGTGGTCTATACCGCTTAAAACAAAATCGGGCGCAGACATCACCGTGGCTATAAAACAGATTTTTAAAAAAGGTCGACGCCCCCTTTCGATTCAGTCGGACAAAGGTAGGGAATTTTTAAATTCTAAATTTAGAACATTTTTGAAACAAGCGGGCGTTCATTTTTATCATTTGCATAATCCGGATATAAAGGGGGCCGTCGTGGAGCGTTTCAATCGCACGCTGAAAACTAAAATGTGGAAATATTTCACCGCATTTAACACTCACAACTACGTAGATGTGTTGGGCAAGCTAGTTCAAAATTATAACGCTAGTGTTCATTCGACTATAGGAATGGCTCCGGCTTCGGTCAAGCCTATTCACGTACTTAAAATATTATTGCGCCTGCAAAAGCGGTGGGCTAAAATTAAAGTAGGGAAAATTTTGTTCAAGGCGGGCGATCATGTGCGCATAAGTAAAGAAAAAATGATTTTTGACAAAGGATACGAGGCTAATTTTACACGAGAAATATTTAGCATAGTTAAAGTAATTCCTAGACTTCCCCAACCGGTCTATTCCTTACAGGATCTCCGAGGGCGGCCCATTGAGGGACATTTTTATAACTACGAACTAGTTCGCGTGCGTCGTCCAACGATTTTTCAAATAGATAAAATAGTACAGAGTAAGCGAATTAAGGGCATTCAACATCATCTAGTCAAGTGGAAAGGATACGACAGTTCTTTCAACAGCTGGGTGCCTGCGTCTAACATTAAACAAATATGAGTCAGTTTTATGTAGCACTGCCGTCGGACTCGAGCGCCGAATATTACGAGAATAATACACTCTCTTACTATACTACAAAATTGGCACAGTCCATACGGCTAGAACACGACCGGTGGGAGGTGGGACTAGCTGAATTATCCTATCCCGTGGGTTTTGAAACTCTCGAAGATAACATTTTATCAAAAGATAAAGAATTGACGGCAAACGTCGTGGTGACCCAAGTGGGTCGTGTTTCGTTTCCTCAACAAGATTTCACCTCCTTTAAGGAGCTTTATAATAAAATTAAGAGCTCGATAAGTGATAAAGGAGATCTAGAGGTTTTAATATCTGAATTTCAATGGTACATTCTACGCGATCAAACAATGTTAACTGAGATTAAAAAACAAAAGGGTGCATGGACCGCCGACAAGTCACCCATAACTACACGATTCAAAAACACAATTTCATTTACGGTGGCGAAAAAAAAATTTAAAATAGAATTTCCTGTTCGTCTCTATGTGGGCATCGGAGACTTAATTACAACCATTCGAAACAGACTACCCAACATAGAGTCACTTAATGCGGTTAATACACATATGAGGGATTTAATGAGCGAGGACATTAAGGGGGTCTTTTTGAGACCCAATCGTAAACTGCCAGGCTCTGTTTCAATCGAAACGGAACCCGTCTTTGTGTACACAGACATTATAGGACCACAGTTACTAGGCGATTCGTATGTAAGATGGATTAGAATCATACAGTTCCCCTCCGCCACCGCGCATCACGTGTTCTTTCCTATATTCTATTTTCCCGTCGAGAAATGTAATTTTGACTCTATAAGTATAGGCTTATACACAAAGTTTGGTGAACGAGTGAATTTTCAATCGGGTCCCGTGCCCACCGTAGCGATTTTACATTTTAGAGAGAAAAAACTAGATAAATAGATACGTGGGATAGTAATTTGACTTAGTCTTAACAATGGAGGGAGAGAGAGAAAACATCGGTCCCGTCTATCACGCCAGTTATAAAATGCAACGGGGACGTGGTCTCGGCGCGTTTTTGGGAGGGTTATTTCGATTTGTCAAACCATTGTTTATGAGGGGGGCGAAAGCGGTGGGAAAACAAGCGTTACAAACAGGTTCGCACATTTTGTCCGACATAGCGACACGTGAACCCGGTCAAAAAGTTGGTGATATAGTTAAAAAGCGCGTCACTCAGGCGGTCGAGGGACGTGGCTTAAAAAGGGGAAAAAAGCGTAAACGACTTCATTCGAAGGTGGGCGCCAGAGCAAGAGGGAACAAGAGAGCTAAAAAAGACATTTTCGATTAATTATGGAGTGTTCAAAAACAGAACTCGATCTTTTCGACGAAAAATGCATTCAAACTGTAATTAAAAATAATAAAGTGGTCGAATACAAACCCATCACTTCCGTGGACAATGACGCTCAGTTAGAGTTTTTTTGCCCCGGGGACGGTGAATACTTTCGAGACCTCTCTTCGATTAAATTATATCTTCGTATTCAACTGGTGAGGGGGGACGGGACACCGGTCGCAGCCGACAATAAAATCGGATGCGTCAACAACTTGTTAAATTCTTTATTCAACCAAATCAATATCTCTCTCAACGAAACACCTATTACAACCTCGACCGACAACTATGCCTACAGGGCTTATTTAGAGACTTTAACTAATTACGGTAGAGACGCCTCCGACACCCACCTAGTGAATGGTATGTGGTTTTTGGATACCCCTGCCGCTAACGGTGAACTCGCCGCATCCACAGAGAACAAAGGTTTCGCCACGAGATTAGACTTGTTAAAACATCCGGTCGACTTGGTGGGACGTTTACACGCCGACATTTTTAATATTTCACATTTGCTGTTGAAAAATGTATCGTTGCGTGTTAAATTAATTCGCAACAAAAGAGAGTTTTATCTGCTCACAGACGCGGACAATTTAAACACCGACGTGCGGTTGCGAATTTTAGACGCCACCCTCTTTGTGAAACACGTGGAAGTGTCGCCGACTATTTCACTCGCTATAGAAAAGACACTGTTACGAAAGCCGGCCCAATACCACCTCAATCGGGTGGACGTCAAGTCTGTGACCGTACCCAAAGGATCCAAGTCTGTGAGTCTAAACAATGTTATTCAAGGGGTTATCCCTAAAATTGTTTTATTCACAATGGTGTCAAACGATGCGTTTGTGGGCAGTTTGAACACGAATCCGTTTCAACTCATTCATAGAAACCTTGATCGTTTCGTCCTATATGTAAATGGAATCCAAAAACATTTGCCCATTTTGATAAATTTTGACAACGTCGGCACGTCCACCCTCGCCTATGATACATTGTTTTCGGGATTGGGCATACACCATCAAAACAACGGCCATTTAATCACGCGAGACATGTTCAATAAAGGTTACTTTATGTTGGCCTTCGACTTAACTCCCGACAGCGCAGGACAGGACTCGCACACCAGCCTTCAGACAGAGGGGAATGTGAGATTTGAGTTACAGTTCAAGACAGACCTTGACACCGCCATAACCTGTTTGTTTTACTCTGAGTACGAGGGGACGGTGTCGATAGATTCTAATAGGGAGGTGAAAATTAATTATTAACACCATGAATTCTCATCAAATAGACACACTGCTGGGCAAAATTTCAATCTATAAAGGGACATTTCCTTCGGACAAATTACCTCAAAATTTCACTCGTCCCGCCTTATTTGTGGTCAATCTAAACCCTCACACTAAACCCGGCTCCCATTGGGTGGTTCTATATTTTTCCAAATTTGGGGAGTATTTTGATACATACGCCAGACGACCGAGCTTAGCGATGACTAGATTCTTAAATAAACACTCGACACGATGGATGTACAACCGCAAACGACTCCAAGCCATAGCCTCCGGTGTGTGCGGCCACTATTGCTGTCTGTTTGCCGTTGCCAAGGACGCCGGATGGAGCCTGAGGAGATTCACAGACCTGTTCTCAACCGCCAATTTGTGCAAGAACGACCGACTAGCCGTCACGCTGTTCAAACGTCGCTTTGGACGGTGTCCAAGGTGTACTAGCAGGGGTGCCCAGACGTGTATTCCAGCATTAGATATAAAAGGTATACTATAATTTTATTTAATCATTTGTATTCAATTATCTGACAGATGAACATCATGTCGGCCATCTTTGATTTTTCATTTATCGTCAACTCGAAAAAGGAGTGGGTGATCACCGAGCTAGCCATAGTTTTCATCGACGAGAAACAATCGTCGTGCTATCAATTCAATAAAACCACCGGCTTGTGCTTCTCCAAATTGGATGCAATTCTAAAACAAAATTTAGATAAAGCCGTCGTGCCTTACGCATATAATAAACAAAAAGGAAACTTCTTGTCCCGTCTCACCGGCCGGACATTCATCCCACTACGCGAGGACTATAAATGTCCCTTTGTTGATTTGATCAACTCTAATTGTTGGGGGTGTACCGCCCCTTGTCACGACATCACCCCGTGCGCGTTAAAAAATGCAAACGCTTTGGCACGATTCGTCAGATTTCACAGCGCCGAGAAATTGTATAAATTTTGTCCAATCACCGACGACGACGACGACCACGATACTAGCTTTAATTGCGACGACTGTTGATTACAGGTCATCAGTCTAGACGCAGACAGCGATGAAGAAGGTGACGTGCAGCTGCAATATGGTGGAGGATCATCTCCCTTCCGAGGATTCGTCGCTGGTGACCCGCACTTTCTACCTAAACGACAAACAGAACAAACATGTGGCGGTGGGCCTCTTCCCTGACCGCAACTTTTACGCTCACGTGATGTTTTCATCAAATTCTAAGCGTCTAATACTCAGCGTCCCGCAATGGAACTTTCTCGTCAAAGAAATGCCGTTTTGGTCCGACTGTGTGCAGACGTGTGTAAACTTCGACTCCAACATGGACGACTTTAACATTGTGGTGAAAAAACTTTTCGGCGTGTGGAAATTGTGTCTGAGTGATAAAAAAAACATTCAGATCTACCTGTCTACGGACGAATTAAAAACTCTGTACAATCTTGAAAAATATATCACACGCCATGTAAAATATCTAAATCACCCTAATGTATCGACGTTCATAGACAATACCCTCGCCTCCAAATCGTTTGTAGACCCATCCGATCCTATCCCATATTTTGACTATCTGTCACTGTATGACGATCTTTGTATTTTTATGGATAACAATAATAAATTGTGAAATATGTATATTTTTTATTATAATTAAATGTGAAAAAACTTGTATTTATTTTTTTATTTCTAGTAATATTTCCCTCTCATTTATATTATATATTCGTAGTAAGAGCATAAAACTTTTTAAATATGACGTCATTACGTCCTACTGGCATAATGTACCTCGGTACTTAAACAACAATTATCTGTCACTGTAGACACGACTGCACAATTAACTATCTGTCAGTCACTTAATATTATTCAAATCCAATATATAATGTGACGTCATACTATCATACGTCCTTAATTATCTTACGATGTCACGTACATAAAATTAATTACGTCAATTGTTGGCATAATGTACCTCGGTACTTAAACCACAATTAATTATCTGTCAGTCACTTAATATTATTCAAATCTAATATATAATGTGACGTCATACTATCATACGACTTTAATTATCTTATGATGTCACGTACACACAATTAATTACGTGCCTCGCACTTAATATCATTCAAATCTGTGACGTCCGGAACGTCACCATATCTGATACGACAATTCTTGGCTTATTGCCACCGGTTATAATCTGGCTTTTACTACTTTTGGCAGTACGTTGCCAGCGGCGACAATGTTGTCGGCCATGCCATGATTGGGGACAACCTACACAATACTCGGATCGTAGACCCAGGGTGATCCAAGTTGGTTCTACCACATATGGCCCTGTTAACTGTCCCGACGAGAGGCTCTATACGACGCTAGACATGACAACCTTCGCATAGAGCATCGCCGAGACATAGGTCGTCGCAGCAAGTGGGTGCAGGAAAGTGCCAATTTTACGTCCGGGCCCTCATGAACGCAACCGATCTTTTCCCAAAGTAGGGTACCCGGTTATTGTCATCCCTAAGGCCCTTCTACTAAGGTATTGCAACCGGCGCACTTTCATTTATGAGCTCAAGGCAGTGGTATCCAATAGTAAACAGAGAAGAACCGGGTTAGTTGCCAAGGTCGTCAACGGAAAGGCCAAAGGCCTCTGTGCAGGATGAACGGTAGGGGAAAGGAGGAAATAGGTAAGGGTAGATAAAGCGAAGGGGGAAGGGTGAAAAAAAGGGGGAAAGTGAAGGAAGAAAAAAATGATGTGCAAGAAAAGATATAGGATAGGTTTGTCCCACACGAGGTACGTCCTGCACAGAAGCCTCCCCTTTTAGTCGCTTCTTACGACAAGCAGGGGTTACTGCGGGACTATTCTAAACCCCGTCCTGCAGGGGGGGAATTAATAATAAAAGGAAAGATCTTACTTATTTCTCTGTAGTCTTGATGGCGAAGACACACGAAACAAACAAAAGTTCTTCGCTATGGCCATAGCGTTCCTATTTAATATCTTCAAAAAAACAAAGTTACTTATTAATCTTAGAAAAACTTCTCTTGTCTGGGATCAAGAATAGTTCAGGCTTTACAAATAGCCAGTGCCAGTTGATGGAAAAGAAAATGTATCCCATAAAAATAACTTTTAGTATTCGTACTACAGTTTGTTCCATCTAAAAATCAGCGCGTCCTTTTAGAGAGTCCTTCTTTCATATATCTTATTTACTATTGTTGTCATGGTTACCAAACCAAACAAAACTTGGAGGTTGCAAAACCATGAAAGTTATAAAGAGGAAATAACGTCATTACTCTTGGAAACAGAGAAGGATAAAATAGTGGTGTACAAAGTTCAGTAGTAGAGACATGAAGAACAAACAAGAATCCAGTTGAGCACGCGTATCAGTGCAATTTCTATATATCAGGGGATGTAACATAGAGAAATGGATCACAACACTCCGCTATCTACATGAATACATGAATTAGGATGGAATATTGTTTGTTGTTTAGTCACATCGGAAAGAATCAATCGACTTATTGACGTAGATTCATCGGACGAGGCTTCTTCAATAGTCACATAGGAACGAATCAATGGACTTATTGACGTAGATTCATCGGACGAGGCTTCTTCAATAGTCACATAGGAACGAATCAATAGACTTATTGACGTAGATTCATCTGTACCGTGGATACAGACTGACCCGGCACCAACAACAGTTTTCTACTCACCCTATTCACCAGAAAAGCCGCGGTCTCGTACAATAACAACGATTACGCCACGGAACGACCTTGTTGTACGCACTGCATAAAACTTTGAATGGGAAGTCAGCGATTTACCCATCTGTTCTCCAAACTAAGACAATCCGTTCAAAGCGCGCATGCGCGAGATTGCCATTATAAGTGGATATCAGTGGCTCGGGTGGCCGAGGTCACCCCCACCCCCGTGGCCATGTGAGTCTCAACTGCGCTGTGGAAGTGTGGAACTGTGTGATTGGATATTGGTGACGACTCGATGATGTAATTCTTTCCTAACATGTTTCCCCCGCTGAGCAGAATCAAATATAAGCCTATGTCCTGCAATGAATGGCACTCTTTGATGCCGGTTAGGTGTGAGGATCACTTGGGCGCTATGTAGGCCCTAGGATTGCTTTAAACGTAAGCTATTGTAAAGGATGGATATTACTCATAGGCCGCGATCATTCTTTATATTAGGTAAGGGTTCTATTCATGGCGAAGTTTAGGTAAATCATTGTAAAAGAGGGAAATTAAACTTTGACCATGATCATTGTATATTAAATGTTAGGGTTCTATTCATGGCAAAGTTAAGAAAAATTATTGTAAAAGAGGGAAATTAAACCTTGACCATGATCTTTCTGTATTCAGGTCAGGGTTGGAATCATTGCTAAAAGAAGTCAGTCTATCTGGAGTTGTTAAGTGTTTGTTAAGTAATTGGGAGATACCCAGTCGGGTAGCAGTCAGATGACTTTAATTCTTGTTGCTTTATTTACTATCTCATGGGACATATTAAGTATTAGATTATTTATATTGTTTACAGTCAGATGACTTTTAATCTTGTTTGTTATGTTTATTATCGTTCGAGACATATTAAAGGTTAGTTTGGTTGTAATGTTAACTTACAGTTTTGAGAGCGTTATATTCATATAGGCAAGTAAATTACATGTATCCCTTGTTTAGTTTGGTCATATTTATAAGGGACGGCTTTCCTGTCAATGCCAAAATATGATATCCTGTTGTATACCTCTAAATATGAGGAGTATTACATTGTTAATTATAGCCGAGTATTGATATTTATCAAAGTTGAATATACCAAATTGTATATATTATTCAATGTTAATAATCACCCTAATAAACTAGCCCTTGGGCTGTATTTGTTACCTTCGCTTGTTCTTGTCTGTACCCAGACTACCTCATGGTATTTTCCCTTAGGCTTAGCTATAATAACTATGGTGAGACAAGGGTTTTGTTGGGCTTGCTGAGAATGGATAATATAGGTCCCTGGTGATTACCTTTCTTTTATTTTGTAATATCGCAACACGCTATCTGTGGTGGTTGTTTGGAACTTAGGCGATACAGCTAAAGTACTGACCCCACAGGTATGCGGTTGACATCAGACGAGGCTTCTTCAATAGTCACATCGGAACGAATCAATGGACTTAGTGACGTAGATTCATCGGACGAGGCTTCTTCAATAGTCACATAGGAACGAATCAATGGACTTAGTGACGTAGATTCATCGGACGAGGCTTCTTCAATAGTCACATAGGAACGAATCAATGGACTTATTGATGTAGATTCATCGGATGAAGATGCATTCATTTCTCTCAACCTTAGAATGAAGCAATGAATTGATAAGTGAGGAGATTACTTTCATACGAGGGGCCTGGACCTGAACTATATGTTTTAACTTGTACTTGAATTTCTGATTTATTTGTATCAGCATCTTATTACCCTCTAATATAAATATTACTTCCATTTATACCTCGTGCACTAATATAATAACGTATAATAACGTGAATAAATGTACTATACAATTACTAACCGACTTGGCTTTAGTTTGACAACGTGTGGTTTCCACAGAGATGACTATGTATTGTTACTATCCAAAAATGCAGGGCATTGTTACACTTATGTATGGTTTTCTAAATACGTTTCTATTGTTATTTAATATATTTTGGTACAAAAGAACTTGCAACTTATCTCCGGTATGAGAGTTCAATTTGGTTGTTGAGGTTGGCCCAGACTAGGACGGATCCCGGTTCTGTTGTCATAAGGGTTGACGGAGGGAGGGGGGAATTGATTTTTATAGGGCTCCTTTAAGTGGAAATCTGATGAATTTAATTAATAGAAACCTAGGTAGGTATTACAGCTAAAACCAGATGTCTTATGATCCCGTCTCATTCCACGGATAACACACCAAACTTATGTACAGTACTACTAATAATATTGCTAACTTACAAACAATTATTTTAATTAGCTCTAGTAATAAAAAGAAGCCTTGTAAGAAAAACACAATTTTGATTAACAAATTTGCAATTTTAATACAAAAAAGTACCGTAAAGTTACCAATAAAATAAATTATTTATGTAGACCCCGTTTACTCTTAAAGGTAGAAGACTTAACTTGACCGATTACAGTATGGTCCTATCTTTTAAGCTGTCAAGGTAAACTTGCTACCATCCAGGAGAAACGGACTGTACACATAAAATTATACTCTATGCCGGAGGTGTGGGGAAGATTATTGGTTTTCCGGTAACGAGTAGGTCAAAGTTGGAGTCCCCGCTGGGTGTAATGAGGCTATATTTTATCACTCTTTCTCCACGCACACTTTTTATAAAACCTAATTTCCCTCTCCATGTCCAGTTAGCCTGGAAGAATACTTTAGACCCGCCTCGGTGGCGTAGTTGGCTAACGCGATTGTGTTGAGCCCGACTGCTGAGGACGGGGAGATCGAGGTTCGAATCTCGGTCGGGTGAACTGGGGGTGGTTTTCCTAAATGGTTTTCCACTCTCCCTCCACGCAAATGCGGGTTCACTTCCTTTAATTCAACCTTCCCAATTCCTAATCCATTAGTGTAATTAGTACTTAAGCGTATAACCCGAACGGTTAGTAAGACGCGGTGCTAAATAATAATAGTAATAATAATAATAATAATAATAATAATAATAACAAGATTAAGTAGTTTACTAGAAACGAATCTTCAAGGATGAACACTTCCCGATGGCAATCTCTTCGAGAATCTTGTTGATTCTGTACGACAAATTACATTACAGTTGAGTTTATTTCAATAAAAATACCTTTTCTCGGTGGAAATGTTTTTAAACCTTGTTTATACATCACAGCCTAGCCACACACTACAATTAAATAAATTCTACACGTTATCAAACATATAAAAGCGCGTGTTTCCGCTACGGTGGCCGCGTGGTTCTAGCGCTACTCTCGGAGTAGACTAGACCACCGATGACAGGGAGATTGGGGTTCAAATATCGGTCTCGTGTAATGAGGGTGATTTTTCCAAAATTGTTTTCCATTCTCCCTCAACGCAAATTCTGGAAACACTTCCTCAAAATACCACCTTCCTAATCACTAAAAACATTAGCGTGATTGGTTAGTACATAAGCGTATAATCCGAACGGGTAGTAGGACACCGTGTTCTAAAAACATCCAAAAAACTTAAGTATATAACAGACACAACTTCCAATCCTCCAGCCGTTAATTCATCACTCTGTAAGGGGAACCCATATTTCACCAATAATAACCCTTTCAGCTATTCCAGGAATCGAACCCGGCACACTTAGCTCAGTAGACAGACACACTACCAAATGAGCAAAGGTGATAAACTGTATTTTATTAGAGGAATGGAAGTCACTTTCATCCACATTTTTAATTTTTTTTGAGTATCTTATCACCCCCATTCCAATGCAGTCATCAAGATATTACTACCCGCTTCAATAGCCACGTGGTCTAAAGAGCCACACTTGTGTTATGAAGACGGGGTAATTTGAGTTCAATCCTGGTTGGGTGCACTGAAGGTGGTTTTTCCTATAGTTTTACTCTGCCACCACGCAAATTCGGGTAAACTTCCTTTGGAATAAACCTTCCTAATCCTTTAAAATCAGAGTAATTAGTGTATAAGCGTATAACCCGAGCGGGTAATAAGACGCGATTATGTATATATATATATATATATATATATATATATATATATATATATCGAATGAATCTCTTTTTTTATATAAATCTACAACCTATGTTATTTAGCTTGGTCACTAAAATGTCCTGTGGGAGTCTTCCTGCCAGAATGTAGATTAAAAAAATGTCCGTGGCATCAATTGTCTGAATAGAATAGTAAACAAGAAAAAGGTAATTTTAAAACCCAAGTCAATGTTTTCCAGGCTCCAACAGTATAGTAAGTGTGTAAACTCGTCAGAGGAAAAGGGGAAATGTTATCAGTGGATAAACTAAAGAGCTCACATGGCAAACTGCTAATTTTCTTCCCTCTCTTTCTATTTAGTACAATAGTGCTTAGAGTGTTTAGGTGCGTCAAGCTAAGATGCAACCCGCTTCGCAGCTCCAAGTAGGCAACGTCGTTAAGCACATAATTATGTGCATAAATGGTGTATGGATGAGGAAATTAGAACTCAGAGGAAATGTACCCACATTTGAGTGGAACAAGACGATTGGGAAACCATTTAGAAAAAATCTCCCCCAATAAACCCGACCGGGATTTGATCTCTGAACTCTCCCTCACAAGTAAATCATACCATACTAGTAGGTATGTAAAAAAAGTATATCAATACTTTACTAGTATCGATATTTACCTTTCGATACTAGTATTTTTTCCTCGTTAACTTTTTTCGGTACTTTTACTGATATTAGTACTCACACTCTGGTTTCGAATCGGTATCAAAAGAAACAACTTTTGTTTTACAAAGACTAGACTTTAAAGTCAAATAGACTTTAAAACGACGACAGGATACTTATATAATTGCAGAACACCCTCCTGGACAGCGCGGCGGTGGATCCCACGCCAAATACTGCATGGTTCCGTCGTTTGAGTGAGTTATCAGAGGTCCCTTCTTCGGAGCTACGTTGTGATAGATTGCCCTACCGTGAAACTGAGGAACAGCCTTTTTATACCCTCAAATCTGACTTGAACGGAACAAAACAAAATAGGTGATAAACTCAGAATCGTATATATATATATATATATATATATATATATATATATATATATATATATATATATATATATATATATATAAATATATAAAATATATATATATATATAGAGAGAGAGAGAGAGAGAGAGACGGATGACAGCAAGGTGAAAGGGACACAAGGGAGGGAGAACAGCTTGCGGGGTGAAGGGAAAGTAAGTTTCGTTGAAATGCCGCTTGGCAACTCCGAGCGCAGCGGGTCGCTGTGTCGAGTTCATTCTAGACTTCTTTGCGCATCAGGAGTATAATTGAAAGCTCGTGTTGAAGTCGCCATGCTATGATTTTTGAATGTTTTCTCCAAACAGGATGGCGAGGGAATCCAATAACATATTAATATGCTGAGTAGATATTGAAGCGTATTATAACTAAATATGTCAGTTTAATTATCTTCTTTGGAATCTGCTACAGTATTTATCAAAATTTAAACTCTCTTAAAAACCAGTAGTTTCACCCTCGGGAAAATCATGCTTATATATCTGACTTCATCCACTCACGGAAAATAAATCTTGAGGCGAATGACTCTTAAATATGTTAATATTAATTCTTTCTTTCGTTTCTGTTGTAATAAATGATCAAATATTTAATATTTAATTGCAGATGTCTAATCACTCTAATTGACATGCTACAATCAATTTTTGGATCCAATATCTTCCTAAGTACATCTTTTTTGAGGATGATCTGAAAAAAGCGCACATAAAAATTCCGCAATGAAAAAATCTATGGTCATAAATACTCACAGGAAAAAAGCTTACACCGAAAAATGCTCACGAGGAAAAATGCCCACATGGAACAAAGCCTGCATAAGAATAAATGACTACACGAAAAATGATCACATGAAAAAAAGCCCACACGAAAAAAATTATAAATCAAGGATAACTTCAAACGGAATGCAAGTTTGATTGGGGTTGTGCATTATTAACTTTTTCTTTCCACTTGTAAAGTGCGCGTTTGATTTATTCTTGTGCATTCATAGAGTTTGCATTCACTTTTTTGGTGTTTTTTCTGTTAAGTTAAGGTAATTTTTTGGAATTTTTTGTGTCATGTTATGGATAATATTTTGACACATTTTAGGTGATCAAATCTTGACCCTGATACAACAACATAATCAATGCTTAGAACAATTGCTTATTGTTCAAATAAAATACAAAAATATATAAAATAGATATTTTTACTTGTTATTATACATTTAAGTTGGATATTCACGCTGGTGTAGTTTAATAATTAGGCTACATATTACATAAAATAAAATAAAAATTATTACTCTAAACATTTTAACTGGAATTCAACATTTTAATACAAAGTGTTGACCCTTAGGGACCCAATATTAATATTTTTAATTTCTCACTACCTTACAGGTAGAGAGCAAGTATTGTGATCGTAAAAAAAAGAAATCAAACTCAAGATTTTGTTGAATGTTGACGTTTCACGATCCTTCAAATCCGAAAAAGTTGTTTACACAATCCCGTCTGTCTGTCCATCTGTCTGTCAGTCTGTACCTCGGGCTGGAGCCTAAACTATTTTAACGATTGGGCTAAGACTAGGTATCTAGGGTTTTCATACGATTACCCCGAGGAAATTTTGGAATTGGATATCCAACCCTAAGATTAAGGGTAGTTTCCAAAAGGATTGAAAGAGAAAAAATTCGATTTTATCACAAATGATTTTAACAATTTTGATTAAATTTCATTTTTAAATGTTGAATATTATTACTAACTAAATGGATAGCCTCAATTTTTCGTCGAAATGACTAAGGATTTCAGTCTGATGCGTAAATACTAATTGAGAAACATTCCATTTTCTCAGAATCGGCTATAACGATTTTGATTAAAGTTCACACCTAGACGATAATTAATATTATAAACAAAATGGATATTTTTCATTTTCCCATGAAAATGACTTTTAGGGTTCCTTACAGAAGCAAAAATGTTTTATATCTCCGCAAATATATAAGATACTAAATAACTTATCAATGTACAATTATAGTAGTATTAAAAGTATTAAACTTTTATATGAAATATATTTTTATAAAACCAATAGTTTCCGATATATTGGCAAATATATCAATATAATTTTTTGAGCTTCAGTTGTGAAGAGATACTAAAGTTCAAACGGAATAATTCTCTAATGCCATAGAGTAATTAAATATAAGTCTCTCAGAAAGTTTGTTATTTTTCCTTTAACCTCTTAGGTTAAGTGTTTGTACATCACAGGGGTGAATCCAGGATTTTCGTAAGGGTGGGAGGCCGCGGGTGCTCCCATCGGGAACGAGTCGTGGGGGATGGGGGGGGGGGGCCTTCAAAAATTTTTAATTAAAAATATGCTTGGTTAAATTAATCCAACGCCATCCCCAGTACATTAATGTAATTAGTACGTAGGTGTTTAACTCAAACAGTTAGTAAGACGCGTTACTAAAACAAACTATATATATTCTACACGTTTCGTATTACTTTCTTTCGACATCTCGGAGCAAAGATTAAAAAAATCTTCAAAAAAATTGAACTGAAGATTTTGATAAATGTCGACCCTCTGAATATAAATGTGTTTTTCACAATCCTGAATAGCTGTCTGTCTGTCTGTCCGTTTGTCTATACCCGGGCTAGAGCCGAAACAATATTACTAATTGGGTCAAGACCTTGTATCTAGTGGTTTTTTTTAATGTCCCCAGAGGGATTTTTGGGATTAGATACTTAGCCCTATAATCAAGTTATTTTTACTGAAGGTCATAAAGAGAATATATAAATTTTTTCAAAATTATTCTAACGATTTTAATTATATTTTATATCTAGACACTGTTTATAATTACAAAAAAGATGGCTATCCTTATATTCTCATGAAAAAGACTTACATGGAGAAAATTTAACAATATTCATGATTTCTCCACAACTATTTGAGAAACGAATTAACTTATTTTGTAAAGTTGTAATATAATAATAATAATAATAATTAAAATCTTGTATTTGAAATATATTTACTACAAATTTTAAATTAAATTAAGAAAAAAATTGATAATTGTTACCGTATTATATAGAGATGTTTTATTTTGGTGAATATAATTGCACAAAATAATATACCTTCGTCTAATATGACACGATATTACCAGATTAATTTTACTGTACTGTTGAATATAGACTGACCTTAGGTCTATCAACCTTGAAGCTCCTTGTAGTGCCATGTAACGAAATCTATTGGACTAAAATTAAATTAGGAAGGAAGTGGCGATCGGGAACGGGAATTTGAGGAACTAAAGCTTTTAATAATCTGTTATAAATGAATAATTCAATCTTTGTTATCATTATTAAATAATTACATCTCTTTGTACCTTTTTTATGTATTTAATTTTTCCTTAATATACTTTTTATACTATGTTCTTTTGAAAATGTAAAGTCTTCAACTAAAATTCTATTGGTCCATTTTTCTTATCTTAAAAAACTTGTCACTGATTGGCCATCTCTTAAGATATGAATTTCCTGATTTTGCAAGTAACGACGTTGTCTCGGTCTATTTCCTTTTTGGCTGTAATACTGGTGAGACGTGATATTTTATTCTCTTCCTTTTTTTTAAAAAATAATTTGTAAATCTTTTCCAAATTAACATGTAGTCGTTTTCCTTTTTATTTTATTTCTTATTTTAGTATTATGAAGTAAAGTTTCCGTGTAGTTTTATATTTTTATCATGATCTTTTAAGTTTTTATTATTAAATAACCTTTTGTATTGGAATGTAAAGCCAAATTTATCAACCATGTGGCCGGGTTTTTCTTTGATGCTATTATTTTTTATCAATCGACATCCTATATATCACAATAGTTAAATAATAACAATACTAGTAATTATGTATGATAGTTGAAGACTATTTTCTTTATCTTTATTAATTATATGTTTGTTTCTATGATCTTCTGATGGAGACATCTTTTATGAGGGGTGTTTGTAACAAATCGGTAAGGTAGTGAATGTAAAACGTTTCCTTTTTTTTTTAAATTAACCTAATTAACTAAATATGTTTTTGTTAATCTTTTTAAATTTTGTTTTTCTCTTAATAAATTTTAAATATTTTGGTAAATGGATTGTGATTTAAACCACTTCGTGGGAAACCACGTGTTTGTATTATCCCCCACCTTTTGTTTTTTTGTTAATTAGTATTTTACTTAGTTCTTTTTCAGTCTTGACTAAGCAGAAAAAAAAAAGTTTTTTTTTAGAACTTCAATAAGTGTCTGGTTACCTGTAAAATGAGGCGATCATTACAATACGGATGGTTTACACAAATGTAATATTCTAGTGACAATACGTAGAGAAAGTTAAGAAGTGGAGTTGTTAGAAAACAGTTTTTCAAAGAAAGCTAATTATAATATGGCATTTTAATAATATCTTCATGTATTTTAAGATCTTTATAAAGAGTTCTGAAAAAATACTGTGATTTTCCAAGTAAGTTACGACAAAAAGTGAGATATGTTTTAGAATTTTTGACTATTTGATCGCGGTAAACACGATGCCGCCCGGATTTACCCTATAATAACTTAAAAATGCAGCTATCTTGCGAGACAACTGAAATGTATCCATTTAGACATTTCTTAAAAAACACAACAAATAAAACGTCTTATTTGTATCCATTTTCATAATATCCATAAAATCCTTAATTGCCTCCATTCTGAATGGTCTACATTCAGACATTTTTTAAACAAGCACCACAAATAAAAAGTCTGATTTGTATCTACTAGAAATATTAGCATATTATCAACAAAATCAGGAATTATATCATTTAATTGCGGTGAAACATGTCTGATAGATGGCAGCAGTAGAGAGACTCCTTAACACATTCCGTAGTTATTAGAGAGTAGCACTATCACTATGATAATATAAAAGTATATATTTTTTATATTATTATCTTATTATTTTAAAACCTAAATTTGGATTTTTAATTAATATACAAGTTTTTATAAAAGTTAGATAATTAAATATGTGTATAAAATGCTTGTTTTTACACTAAGATATATCTATCTTTATATATGAATAACCATAGGTTCATATTAATGGAAATCCTGTATTTATATACTATTTTATGAAAAATTGACAACAGTAGTTAATTTAACAACGCCATTTTATTATTGGACTAATCAATTCCACATCAACAATAAATTACACTTTATAACCCAAATAAGCCAAATACAAATAACAAAACATATAAACATATATATATATATATGATTCTAAAACTCTTTAACATTATGTTTGATTGGGCTTATAACATAAATTTGAGTAATTTGACCTAAACAGTGTGAAGTACATATTTTTATAAGTAAAATACAGAAATAAACACATATTTAAGTCGCTTCAGGGCCCAAATTAAAATTTGTGTCAAGAGCACAATGTGGGGCCCTGACAGTTAATTCATTTCAACCTTATAAATGTGATTAGCTCTAGACCCTACCGATCCGAACAATTTGAACAAAACTTAACGATGAAACCTAATTTTTTTTTAAAGAAAGGTCCTGCTTAATTATTATTATTATTATTATTATTAGCACCGCGTCTTACTACCCGTTCGGGTTATACGCACTTACGCTAATGTGTAGTGGTAGGGTGATTGTGAGATGAAATGAAGGACCTACAGTTTAACGTGGAATCCGAACCACGGTGAAGGCCTGGCATTCCACACATTCACAAGATGTCTTGTCAGAGGTGTAGGAAGGGTTTTGTAATCAGATAAATCTGTGCCGGGACCGAGGATTGAACCCCGGCCGCCAGCACAGATGTCTGACACCTTACCCCTAGACCACCAGGTCACCTTTATTTAAGTAAAATCTTGCATAACAAACGTCATAAAGATTAAGTTTCTTCAGCGTCAAAATATGCTGTGCAGGGGAAATCCATCTCGTTTTAATAAACGACATAACCTGACAGGGATTAAAACCAGAGTACTTTTATTTGGCAAGATAAAGCTCTATCAGGTAACTCAAAATAAATGTATATCAATTATTTGGTTGGTTATCAAGTTAATTCTAATAATTGCCGGAAGATTACACATAAATCTATCACTATACATATGAAACAAACATTCTAAATTTGTAATTCTAGTAGATGATAATCAAGTATTAGCAATTTAGACGTTCAATAAAGTATTGTTGCAGTTAACCTTACTCAACTTTATTATAAAATATCAATATAATAAATAGACGCCAATGTGTTATATTCCTACAGAAAATACATGTTTTTGTCATGGAATACCTTGAATAGATGGCAGAGTATCTTAGTATCATCTTATCCTTTTAGCCTAGTAATGTCGTGGATTATATATTACACTATCTCGTGGAATTATGTCGTTTATATTCCTTATAAATATTAGCTTCATTAAACAAAATCTTTTTTTAAATTTTTTTAATTCACGCAATGAATAGTATTTGTTGCCAGGAAACATGATATTTTTAAATTTATTATAATAGTGGTTTCCTAGATATATATTATTGTTTTATTTTATCTATATAAAATGTTAAGTTTTCATACGTATGGTAAATAATCAAATGAAACTATGTTTGTGAGTAGAAGAATATTTTAATTCTATATGCATCGCTATTTAAAACTTCTAAATGTGTGTTCCTTCAACAGCCAGTAAAACAGACTCCAAATATTTACAATATAATAATAATAATAATATTTAGCACCGCGTCTTTACTACCCGTTCGGGTTATACGCTTTAAGTACTAATTACGCTAATGGATTAGGAATTGTGAAGGTTGAATTAGAGGAACTGAACCCGCATTTGCGTGGAGGGTGAGTGGAAAACCACTTTAGGAACCCCCCCCCCCCTTCCGTTCACCCGACCGAGATTCGAACCTTGATCTCCCCGTCCTCAGCCGTCGAGCTCAACACGACAAGCGCGTTAGCCAACTACGCCACCGAGGCGGGTATTTAAAGTATAAGTTCCCTTCTTCTTTTTAAAAAGTCTAAAAATTTTAAATATCAAATTAGCCCTTTTAACACAAAATCTAAATAAATTGTTCTTTGACTCAAATCATTTTTTTTAAAAAAGCTCTGGACAATTTAAAGCCATAATGAAGACGGTATGTTAAATATACCTTGTGATGGGTTCTTCAAGTATTATTTGTTTGTATTGTTTGATATAAATCATTTAGAACAACATTTATTATTGGGGAACAACAGCTATTCAGTAATCTTGAATAAGTAAAGTTCTAATTAACGTAAAAGTACTATGCGTAATTGCTAATAAAATTTACCATTATGATTTATTAGAGTTGAGCACGTTTCACCCCTAGGTTACAGAAGGGAGGCACGGTCATTATTTTCTGTCTTCGATATCACAAATATTTCAGAAACTGCGAGATATGTATAACTTTTAAGTTATTCTCATAAACATAAAGATATATCATTGTAATGGTAATTTTTTGACCTTAAGCTTACTATTATTATTATTATTATTATTATTATTATTGTTTAACGGCCCATCGACACATCTAGGTCATTAGGGCCTTGAATTATATTAAAAACATAATAAAATCCCCATAGGGGAAAGAGATAAGACATTCACCATCTGAGACTGTCCATAGGAGTGCTCAAATGAGCTCTTGGTATAAGTTAAGTGATACACTTGTTAAAAAAACACAAGTGTATCACTCAAATAAAAAGACGAAACAAACATATTAAAATATAACACGTTAAAATGACACAACATATTAAAATATAACACGTTAAAAAGACAAAACAACATGTTAAATTGTAATAAAACCGTTAAAAAGATCTCAATATGAGATATATCCAAAAGAGCCACTTTATAAAAGTGACTCAAATGGCATTAAAAAGATCCGCCTGGCGTATAAAACGGAGTAAACAAATAACTCCATCCGCGCTATCGCGTAATAAAAAACGTAGGTCACCTTTAAAATCAAGAGCCAAGAGGCATATTTGCGAGACTCCACCAAAATGTGATGCACACACAGAGGAGCATCGCAAAGCTCACACACTGGGGGTGGGTCCCCTCTCAATAAAAACCCATGGGTCAATGATGTGTGTCCGACACGGAGTCTTGTCACGATGACCTCCTCTCTTCTAGACTTTCGTATAGAGGAGGGCCACCGCGACATACCATCCCTGATGGACCGCAGCTTGTTCTGAGCAGGGGTCGAGACCCACTGCTCGTGCCAGGTGCGTAAGAACCCACGCCGAACACAACCCTTGAGGTCTAAAAACATGACACCCAGACTCGCCTCCGGAGGCAGGCGTGCTGCCTCCTTGGCCGCCTGGTCAGCCAGTTCATTTCCTGAAAGACCGGCGTGACCAGGAATCCAGCAAAAGGCGAGCCGGGTGTTTAATGAATCAATTTTTAAAATTTGTTGGTGAATCATCTGCACAAGAGGATTCCACAGGTAGAGAGTGGACAATGCCAACAGAGCACTCATGGAATCCGTGCAGATGAGAACAGAACGGTGACACTTACGATATACAAAACATAGAGATTTAAAATGGCATATAGTTCAGCCGTAAAAACACTGGATTCACCAGGTAGAGCAAATTTAAAATTGGATCCTTCCACAACAAAAGCACATCCCACGGAGGCCCCGCATTTTGAGCCATCCGAATAAATGCGTTTAAACCCTCGAAAGCGTGTTGCGAGGAGCTCATTAAAGGTCCTCTCGTATAAGAAGTGTGGGGTGGTCGCTTTAGGGAACTTGGCAAGGTCAAAATGGCATTGAGGTAGGCGTATCTTCCAGGGAGAAACTCGACCTGGGGATGTGGGGATAGCCTTTGGCAAGATTATCCCACACGTGTCGAAAACCGATCGCATCCTGATCCCAACCGGCTTTGTACTACGCCATTTAGTTTCATACAAGACACGGTTAGGTGGATGAAACACAGGACGATAGGCAACCTGCTGCGCCATGCAATGAAGTTTCGACACGTAAGATGCCAGAAGATAGGACCGCCGGTAAGAAAGAGGGGCTCACCGGCGTCGGCACAGATGCTGACGACTGGACTGGTACGAAAGGCACCAGTAGCCAGTCGAATGCCAGCATGGTGGACACTATCTAGCATCTTTAACGCCGAGGGTCTAGCTGATCCATAAACAAAACTGCCATAGTCTAGTTTAGATCTTACCAAGGCCCTATACAGGCGCATCAAGGTTACCCTATCAGCACCCCAGGACCGACCGCTAACTACTTTGAGCAAATTCAATGCTTTGATACACCTCGCTTTCAGGTCTTTGATGTGGGGGATCCAAGTTAATTTAAAATCAAATAAAAGTCCCAGAAACCTTACGCTTTCTGAGACTGGTAAAACAACGTGTTCATTAAAATACTGGGGCCTGGCTGTATTCCGCGTGATCTATGAAAGTGGACAACCGTCGTCTTGGTTGCAGAGAAGCGAAATCCATTACGCGATGCCCACGATCCGAGATTGTTGACAGAGAGCTGTATCTGCCGTTCAGCCCTGTGGAGACTTGACGAACTGCAATAAATTGCGTAGTCATCCACAAAGAGGCATGACTGTACATGTATGCGCACATTGTCAACAATGCTATTTATTGCGATAGCAAACAACGTACAGCTCAGAATACTACCCTGAGGCACCCCATTTTCTTGAATAAAATCATCGGATAAGGTGTTATTCAACCTTACCCGGAAGTGTCTATCCAACATAAATTAGATATAAAAGAAGGAAGGTTTCCTCGAAACCCCAATTAAAAAGTGTTTTCAAAATGCCGTACCGCCAGGCGGTATCGTACGCTTTCTCCAGATCGAAGAAGACAGCCAGAAGATTGCTTATGGAGAAAAGCGTCACGAATAGCCGTCTCTAGACAGACAAGGTGATCCACCGTGGATCGGTTACGGCGAAAACCACATTGAATATTAGATAGCAGATTGCGGGATTCTAAATAGCATATAAGTCGCTTATTAATTATTTTTTCCAATATTTTACATGCACAACTAGTTAAAGCTATCGGTCTATAGCTAGTTGGCTCTAATTTATCCTTGCCATTTTTATATATAGGTATAACGGTTGCTTGCCTCCATAGTGAGGGGAACTGCTGAGATTCCCAAACACTATTATAGAGGTCTGTCCGGCAGGGGGCAACTGACGCAACATATCATAATGAATGTCGTCTGGACCAGAGGCTGTGCTGCAGGCCTGGGACAGGGCGTAGGTCAGTTCATCTTTGGTAAAGGGGGAGTTATAATCCTCCCCCCAACTTTGGCCAAAGTCAATATCATGGCGCTCGATATTCCTCTTATAAACTGCGAACTCATTAGTGTAGCTCGCAGTGCTAGAAATGCGGCGAACTTCGAGTCTAATACATTACGACCTCCACAGGGGAGGAGACAAGTGAACCGTTAGACATGAGGGCAGGTATATTGTTGTTGGAATTGTTGCTATTACGTAATTTACGGATATATCCCAAACCTTAGTTGTGGGAGTGGATATTGTAAGGGTTGAAATAAATTTTCTCCAAGACTCTCTTCTACTTTCACGAATGACACGGCGAGCTCGAGCACGTAGAATACGGAATGACTCCAGATTATCCAGATTAGGACGTCGGTGAAAAGACGTAGGGCCCTTCGAAGGTCAGAAATAGCCAACCGACACTCTCGCTCCACCAGGGAACAAGACGGTGGCGCGGATTAAGCGAGGATTTAGGGATGGAGGCCCTCGCCGACGCGATGACCGTAGAAGTAAAATACCCAGTCTTTACATCGACGTCAGGAGAAGGAGATTCGTGGAAAACGGCGAGCTCGCGAAATTTATCCCAGTCGGCACGTTTAATCTCCCATTGGGGAACTCGTGCTGTACTTGGGCAATCTTGGAGTAAGGAAAGCAGTATAGGGAAGTGATCGCTTCCCCATAGGTCCGTATGGACATCCCAAAGGAAGAGGGCAGCGATACCTGGGCTACATAAAGTTAGGTCGATGCAGAGGATACACCATTAAAAGTGGAGAAGTGTGTCTGGGTCCCAGTGTTCATTAGCACCAGGTTTCCCGAGACATTAATATCTTCTACCATCCTCCCGCGGGTATCTGTAAAATTAGATCCCCACACCAGGTTATGCGCAATAAAGTCCCCCAAGATGATATAGGGGGCGGGAAGTTGCATAAAGAGGACCTCTAAGCTCCTCTTCGAAATACGTTCACCTGGCGGGAGTTATATGCAGCATACTGTCATCTCCAAAGCAAGGGAGACTCGGACAGCGATAACTTGGAGATCGGAAACGATGTTAATATTTTTGTGATATATATTGCTTCGTGCGAATATAGCCACACCTCCGCTTGCCCGATCAAAGAAAGGCTTGTCGGTACGATACACGTCGTATCCCTGAAGCATCGGGTTGTCATTTGGGCGGAAGTGTGTCTCCTGCAAAAAAAAGATGGAAGGATGCAGGCAAGAAATTTGTAATTTAATTTCCTCTACACGAGCATAGAAACCCCTACAATTCCATTGTAGTAGCAACATAAGTTATTAGTATAAAATTTAGTTATCCTCGCAATCCATGACACTATCTCTTAAAATTAAAAATTGGTTGACGGCCTTTTGGGTCCTCTTGCCTTTCTCAGTCCTCCTGGACCTCCCGCTTCAGGAGAGGCTTCGGTCCACTTTGGAGAGACTGGGTAATCGGATCCTTGCGCGAAGGCTTTGTTAAGGCCTTCGACGCTTTTTTAATATTACTCTTTTCGGCGGTCTCTCGCTGGTCCTTCTTCAAGGCACCAGTGGGACTCGCCTTTACGGCCTCACCTGCCTCGCAACTCATCCCGGCCTCTGGAGGCACAGAGGCGAGAGTGAGCAACTCAACAGTGGCCGCATGCAATTTATTTCCCTGAGGAGGGCTCGGGGGAGTTCCCCGAGGAGGCCCCGGGGGTGTTCCCCGAGGGGGCTCGGGGGTGTTCCCCGAGGGGGTCTCCTCGTGGGTACAGGTGGTGGAGGCGACTGTTGTGAGGGTGTCGCCACTTGTTTTATATTTTGCATCACCATAGTTGATGCTGTTTTTTTTGTTGAGTCTCGAATAGAGACGAGTGGCACAGGTCGTGTAGGAGACTTTGCAATATTAACTGCGCAGTGGCAGTTAGGGCAATTTATATTTTGGCTAACAATTTGGCTGTAGGAACTTTAATAAAATACCGGATCTTGTAGTGAAGTGTACTCTTTGCGTGCCTGGGCATAAGGGATCTTCTTTTCTGTTTTGATCTCAAGGACTTTTTTCTCTACTTTCCAATTCGGACAGGACCGAGACCAGGCAGAATGAGGACCCTTGCAATTAATGCAGAATTTAGGAGACTCGCATGGTTGTTCGTGAGCCTCCTGTCCACAATCTGAACAGGTTGGCTTACCACGGCATCGCAGCTTCGTATGCCCAAACTCCTGGCACTGAAAACAGCGCCGAGGGTTGGGGACATACGGCCGGACCTTGAGCACGTGGAAGCCAGCTCGGACCTCCTTTGGTAAGGAAGGAGTGGCAAATGTTAGAATATAACTGTCAGCGTTCTTCACTACATCGTTCCTTTTGATGGTGATCCTATACACTTCGGTGACATGTTGAGGGGAAAGCTCCTTCACAGATGTCCTCAATGCTTACGCAGTCGAGGTCATAGCAAGTGACCACTCCCTTGCAAACATTGAGGAACTGTGCGGTTCCACCTTCACCTTTAAATGATTCGAGGGGCTCAACGATATTGTATTTATTGCCATTATTTTTCTGTCTGTAAGGTCATTTTCCGTCTGGATCATAATCGTGCCATCGCGCAGTTTTCTAATTGAAACCCCAGACTCGGCAGCTCCACTTATCACTCTTTCGAGGACAAATGGGCTGACACGCTTGAGGTTCTCATTTTCATCCATTCGAGACATAACCAGGAAGCGGGGCTGGGGCCTCACCACTTCCTGGAATTTTTCAATTAAAGGGCTGGACGGCCTTACCCGTTTCCGCCTCTTATCTATATTACGACCCTGCGAGGGGCCGGGCAGTGAGTTGCCAGCAGTGTTTGCAGTACGGTGCCAGCGGCGACAATGTTGTCGGCCATGCCATTATTGGGGACAACCTACACAATACTCGATCGTAGACCCAGGGTGACCCAAGTTGGTACTACCACATATGGCCCTGTTAACTGTCCCACGAGAGGCTCTATACGACGCTAGACATGACAACCTTCGCATAGAGCATCGACGAGAGAGAGGTCATCGCAGCAAGTGGGTGTAGGAAGTGCCAATTTTACGTCCAGGCCCTCATGAACGCAACCGATATTTTCCCAAAGTAGGGTACCCGGTTAATTTCATCCCTAAGGCACTTCTACTATGGTATTGCAACCGGCGCACTTTCATTCGGAAGCTCAAGGCGGTGGTATCTAATAATAAACAGCGAAGAGCCGGGTTAGTAGCCAAGGTCGTCAACGGAAAGGCCAAAGGCCTCCGTGCAGGATGGTCGGCAGGGTAAGGGAAGAAGGAAGTAAGGAGAGATATAGAGAAGGGAGAAGAGTAAAAAATGGTGAAAGTGAAGGAAGAAGAAAATAATGTGAAAGGAAAGATATAGGATAGGTTGTTGAGTGTCCTGCACAGAAGCCTCCCCTTTTAGTCGCCTCTTACGACAAGCAGGGGTTACTGCGGGACTATTCTAAACCCCGTCCCTCAGGGGGTCTAACACAACAAACTTTTTTACTCAAACTGAGTCATTCCTACATCAGAACATAATCTATATTTATGATTAGTTTTATTTTATTTTACTAATATTAATTACTTGCCTAGATAGTATCATGCCACAGGGTTAACCGGTTAGCGTTGTATTTTATCTTGGTAACAGATAGGTAGGATATTTTACCAAATATTGCAAAAATTAAATTATATGTGCCCACTGATTATATTGTCTCAGTTATATTAAATTTATTTGTCTTACCATATGACACATTTTATTTTTAACTAGAAATAACAACATCAAGAATTAATAGAATTTTTTTATGATATTTTTCTATTTAACAAACTTTCGTTTTTTCTACACTTATGTTCAACATTTTGGGTGTGATTTTTTTAATCCAAGGTCATAACCAGAGTCCTTTTATTTGTATCACGTAATTTGTTGGCACCCCCTTTTTTATTTCATTTTTATTTCATACTTTACGGGGAGATCCAGGACTACCACGGATACACTTCAGGGGGTAAGTTCCCTGGTAATTATGTCTGTCTCTACCGTCCCACTTTCAAACCACCAAAATATCCTTCTTTTCACATCACCGCGGATACCTTGAGAGGTGGAGTCTCACCTACGTACTCTACCGACTGAGCTGCTAGCTAGTGAGAGGGTGGTGATACGTGGGTTCGTTACACCTCTCAAATAAAATCTGCCATCAGATAAGACCTCACTAGATTTCTGGATATACTGATCTTCTAATTCACCGTCAATGCTCCTGACAACGTTGTCTACATAGAAGCTCTGTATAGATCTCTTAATGATCAGGGGATTGAAATGGGGGGTTAGTAAATATTTACTCAAATGATACTCCAAAACTGCCACCAAGAAAGGGACTACAGTTAAGCCAAATACACTCTTACATGTCTGAAGATATCATAGATATGCTCAGCTTCAATCTACCACATAAAACAGAGATATTTCCTATCTTCTTCATGGACACTTATTTGAAGAAATGATTTTCAATATCTGTAGTTTACAAACGTCTTCGAAGCAACGTAAAATAATGTTTTCCATTCCAACTTGAGTTCTGTCTCTTAACAGTTTTATTTATTTGATGTAATTAAGCTTTCAATTTTGAACTGACTGATTATATTTTTATGAGTAATAGCAAAAGATTTTACCAATTTTGCCAAGATGGTATATTAATACCTTCAGGGTTCTTATACATACCACAATAAACATAAACCGACGGCTTTACTTTCTTTCCGACGGAAGTTGTGCTTGGGATTTAATTTAGTTTATAGTGTATTGGCTTCTTTGACATTCATTAAACTGCAATGGTAATAAGAAGCTTCATTGTAACAATAATTTAAATACAACAGAGAGTCGATAATTCGGACTAATTGTGGAATGACTCAGTCCAGATTAAATAAGTCAGTTTATATGATAAAAAAAGAAGAATAGACGGGATATTTACGAAAACTCATTGTTAAGGTAGAAACATTTTCAATTAATTTAATTAAAGAATTTAAATTGTTTTTTGTTGCTAAATATCGCAAAACCTAAAGCAATATCTTAAAGTGTGGCAGAAGGGAGCGCCAGTATTTTTAAAGTTTTTATCAAATTGAAATTTCTTGGTCAAAATAAATAAAATATTTCTCCAATAGCAACATCGAGTTTAGTTTTCTACAATACCAATATTAAAAGATATTGAATATCTTTTCAGGGGTGTTTTGGAATTTTGTCAAATCATTTTAAATAAAGAGAAAATGTTTTGACAATATTCCAAGACACACTTGACAGATATTCAATATTTCTTGATACTAGTATGTGCAGAAAACTAAACTCTATGTTGATACTGAAGAAATATTTTTTTTATTTTGGCCAAGAAATTTCAATTCTATTAAAACTGTAAAAATACTTGCGCACCCTTCGGTCGCACATTAAGGCAAACATCTATCAACTAAAAAAAGTCTCATCATTTTTACCAACAACGGTTGAGGTGCGTTTTTGATATCCATGTTTAGGATGTTGATACCGCTATGGTTATTTTCATAAATAATTTTTTTCTTGGCAATTTGAACTATCAAAGATCCATTTTTTAAAATCAAAATTGTCGACACATAGCTGTATTTAAACTTGGTGGAGAAAACTGGCAATGTGTCTTTAAAAAATTTTTCCCCCAAAACTTCTTGGTATCCGTTTATTTTACACGCATAGATTAAGTTCGCTAATAAAAAAGGAATGAGGATGGCATAGTTTTAAATTGAATGTACACGCATTTGTGTTGAGTTGGAATGGAAAATAATTTAGGGGAAGAAAACTCACCTTATCCAATCGGAAATCAAACCCAGATCGCCTACAGTGTTACTTGACAGTAACACGTTTAACCATACGATGGTAGACGATACCATGTCATAGTCAGAATTAGTTATTTACTATTCGAGAAACTTCATGGTACAAGATCAGTGTATTATAAATATAACTCACTATTGTAATTAATATTTTAGAGATTATTGGACTGCAAGCTTTGAGTGACATAAAATACAACTGATGAAGTACGGACCAGTAATTTAATTTAATTTTTAAATATATATCGAGGTTAATAGTAAAACATGCTGAGTTGATTGAGAGAACAATAACCCTTTGGTAATAATTACTGTGTTGGTTGAGTAAGTTATGTAGGGACGACAATTTTCCGGGAGGTACTTCAATATCGTAATAAGAATACATACATATATAAATATACATTATTAATAATCAACACATAGGGCTCACGGTTCTGAAGAAGAATGTGTATGCTAGCATATAGGGCTCATGGTTCTCCAACTCGACAACTCTGCGTGGGACCACAGTCTGGAAAGCTACAGATTTGCCCGTCCTTCCACCGGCATTTTGGGGAAGAAACATTTGCACGCCGGCACATAGGGCTCACGGTTTGGGGTATCCCCTGGCTGGGGTGGAGTCACCTTATGAGTTAGCTGAATTAACAGTCCTTTAACTCCCATTGGTAGAGTGTGTTCCTATGAGTTGCAAGAGGCATTCAGTCATTATGTTCTGAAACAAATAAAATTATTCATATATAAATAGTACTGACATAAATTATTTTCAATACTCTTTACTAACCATAATACTACATTATATTTAATTTAAACTAGTTATAAAATACACCTGCACAACGGGAATTGAGCTCGAGACATTTGGCTTAGGGAACCTAGGTTCTTCCACTGAGCTATCTAGGATTCATCCGATGTTTCGGCTCGTTATTCACTTATAGTGGAAGATTGAGTCTGTGATGGACGTGTGGAACAGTCAGATACATATGAGCGACCAATAATATGCATTTGATCATACTAGAGTCATCTGACTCTTGGGAGAACAGTTATTCAGCTAAGTATGCAATACAATAATTTAATTTAAACGTGAAATTCTAATGAATATCAACGCACATCACAAACTCAGACTCAATACTCAGTATTAAATTACCAGTCAAATAAGAAATCTGAACACGAGGCCAATCCCGGTTAGCGAAATGGTATAGCATTAGCGCTCTTAGATAAAGGACCCAACATCAATTACTGTGCATGTACTATTTTTCATATAATTTAAATTAATTGAACAATGACCCCTTCAATACGACAGTGACTTGATTATAATGATTTTCACCTTGTCTGTAGATATTAATATACAGGTTATCTCAAATGTATTGAACCAAATCGCATGTAACTAGGTACATTTAAAGTGACCAACTGTCTCACCTTGTAGTTTCACAACCTCGACATTTTTGTGGACGATCACGTTGTTCCCGGCAGTTCTAGACTGTTTCTTAAACGATCTGGAATTTGTCAATCCCAGGAGAAAGAAAATAATTAGTTTGTTCAAGCTCATATTGACAATATTACGTTTTTAATCAGAAAATCTTAGTACAAGGTAGTCAACTAAATACACCAATGAAGTTATGATTTATTTCAGTCGTTTCCGGGGAAACCAACGTGCTTTATTGGGTCAATTATAAAATAATTTTATTGTTGGTGTTTTTAAACCATATATTAGATCTATTTTAACTCTAAATAATACACGTCATATAACATTGTTAAAATATGATTTTATAGATATAGTCCTTAAAGCACGACACTGATATGTCTCTGGTGAGTATAGCCTAAATCACGGTTATGTCACTGGTGAGTATAGCTTAGAACATTGTTAAATATCGGGTGGAGGAAGCGGGGGGTAGTGGCTAAGACACAGCTATTATTCTGGTAAATATAGCCTAAGACTCTGTTATGTCTCTTATGAGTACGGCGTATGACGCTGCTATGTTTATGTTCGGTAGAGCCTAATATATGGTTATGTCTCTTCTGAATAGAGCCTAAAACGCCACGATGTCTCTGGTAAGTAAAAAATATAGCACTGATATGCCTCTAATGAGTATAGCCTAATATGCTGCTATAGCGCGTAGTGTATAGCTTAAGACACTCTTATGTTCTGATAGGTATAACCTAAGAAACTGCTAAGTCTCTTTAGAGTATAGCCTTAGACAATTCTAAGTCTCTATTGAGTATTGCCTAAGACAATGCTATCAGAAATGGTGTCTATACCAAATAAGGAACCAGTATTGGTAATCTCAGGAATAGTAAGTGTGGACGAGAAGTCTACAACAATATCATCAGTCGTTGTGGTAGATAAAGCCAAAAGTGAAAGAGACATGAAGAAAATATGAGAAATGGTGTGTAAACTTTGGTAAAAGGAGTAGGATAGGGTAAGGAACAATTGAAACAAGATGAAAAAATGGGCAAGGAACAACTTGTTACAGCAATAAATGCATGATAATGAGTGAAAGAGGCAGATGTTATAGTACAGCAAATCTAGAGGAAGGGGACGTGAAGATTACTGACGTAGTGTCACACTTCTCTTTCGAGGACAAATGGGCTGACACGCCTGAGGTTCTCATTTTCATCTGTTCGAGACATTACCAGGAAGCGGGGCTGGGGCCTCACCACTTCCTGGATTTTTTCAATTAAAGGGCTGGACGGCCTTACCCGTTTCCGCCTCTTATCTATATTACGACCCTGCGAGGGGCCGCTCGGGGAGATGCCAGCGGCGACAATGTTATCGGCCATGCCGTAATTGGGGACAACCTACACAGTACTCGGATCGTAGACCCAGGGTGACCCAAGTTGGTACTACCACATATGGCCCTGTTAACTGTCCCGACGAGAGGCCCTATACGACGCTAGACATGACAACCTTCGCATAGAGCATCGCAGAGAGAGAGAGAGGTCATCGCAGCAAGTGGGTGTAGGAAAGTGCCAATTTTACGTCCGGGCCTCATGAACATTCCGATCTTTTTCCAAAGTAGGGTACCCGATTATTCTCATCCCTAAGGCCCTTCTACGGTATTGCAACCGGCGCACTTTCATTCAGGATCTCAAAGCAGTGGTATCCAATAATAAACCGAGAATAGCCGGGTTAGTAGCCAAGGTCGTCAACGGAAAGGCCAAAGGCCTCCGTGCAGGATGAACGGCAGGGGAAGGGAAGAAAGAGGTAAGTATAGATAAAGCGAAGGGGGAATAGTGAAAAAAAGGGGGAAGTAAAGGAAGAAGAAAATGATGTGAAGGAGAGATATAGTATAGGTTTGTCCTGCACGACGTACGTCCTGCACAGAAGCCTCCCCTTTTAGTCGCCTCTTACGACAAGCAGGGGTTACTGCAGGACTATTCTAAACCCCATCCCGCAGGGGGAGAATGGCCTTAGGGTTTACAATAACCGGGTACCCTACTTTTAGAAAAGATCGGTTGCGTTCATGAGGGCCCGGACGTAAAATTGGCACTTTCCTACACCCACTTGCTGCGATGACCTCTCTCTCTCTCTGCGATGCTCTATGCGAAGGTTTTCATGTCTAGCGTCGTGTGGGGTTTCCCGTCGGTAGGGTTAACTGGGCCATATGTGGTAGTACCAACTTGGATCACCCTGGGTCTACGATCCGAGTACTGTGTAGATTGTCCTCCAATACGGCATGGCCGATAGTATTGTCGCCGCTGGCACCATACTGCCAAATTCTTCTGGCATCTCACTGCCCAGCCACTCACAGGGCTGTAATGCTGATAAAGGGGGGAAACGGGTAAGGCCGTCCAGCCCTCAATTTGAAGAAACCCAGGAGGTGGTGAGGCCCCCCGCTTCTTGGTGATGTCTCGAGTAGAGGAAAACTAAAGTTTAAAGCGAGTAAGCCCATTTGTCCTCGAAAGAGTGATAAATGGTTCAGCGCAATCTAATGTATCAATCAGAAAACTGCGTGATGGCACGATCATGATACAAACTATTAATCACATTCAGTCCTCAAGAGTAATGGCAATCTTGGAAATACTGTTGAGCAATACCTCTCATATACCGGTGAAGGTGGAACCTCACAGGTTCCTCAATGTTTGCAAGTGAGTGGTCACTTTCTATGACCTCAACTGCGTGAGCATTGAGGATATCTGTGAGGAGCTTTCCCCTCAGCACGTAACCAAAGTGTATCGTATTATCACCAAAAAGAACGGACAAGAAAAAAAACTTCACGTATATCCTAACTTTTGCACCACCTACCCTTCCAAAGGAGTTCCGAGCAGGTTTCCACATGCTCAGGGTCCGGCTGTATGTCCCTAAACCTCGGCGCCAGTGCCAGGAATTTGGGCATACGAAGCTGCGATATCGTGGAAAGCCAACCTGAGCAGATTGTGGACAGGAGGCTCACGAAACACCATGTGAGTATCCTAGGTACTGCGTCAACTGCAAGGGTATGCATTCCGCCTGGCCTCGGGCCTGTACGAAATGGAAGGTAGAATAAAAAGTCCTGGAGATACAATCTGAAAAGAAGATCTCAAATCCCCAGGCGCGCAAGGAATACTTATCTAGTCAGGCTCCGGTATTTCAAACTTCATATAGCCAGATTGTAAGTCAGAACATCAACTGTCCCTATTGCCACTGCGCAGTCAATCTGTCTAAGACGCCAACGCAACCAGTGCCATTAGTTTCTTCTCGAGACATCTATAGTGATTCCGCGCCAAATTCTGTGGCGCCTAAAGTTTTAAATGAGGCCAAACCGCCACAAGGTCGTCTCCCCCACCTATACCACCGAGGAGGACCCCCCACCCACCTCGAGGACCCTCCCTAGCCCATCTCGGGACCCGCCCCCGAACCCACCTCGGGTAACACCCCACGACCCACCTCGGGGTACTAAAACACGGGCGGCCGTTGTTGGGCAACTCACACTTGCCTTTGGGCCTCCAGAGGTTGTAGTGAGTTGCAGAACAGGTGAGGCCACCAAGGCGAGTTCCACTGGTCCCTTGAGTAAGGACCAAAGAGGGACCGACTACAATATTACAACAAAAAAAGCGTCGAAGGCATTAACAAAGCCTTCACCCAAGGGTCCAACAACCCAGTCTCTCAAGGACAAATCGAAGCCTCTCTTGAAGCGGGAGGTCCAGGAGAGACTGGGAAATGCAAGAGGACCTAAAAAGGTCCTCAACTAATTTTTATTATTAAAGCATAGTGTAATGGATTGCGAGAGTAACTAAATTTTATATTAATAAAGTATGTCGCTACTACAATGATGAAATTAAACAACTAATTTCTTCCCTGCATACTCCCATCTTGTGCTTGCACGAGACCCACTTCTGCCAAATTGATGACCTGATGATTCGTGGGTAAGATGTATATCGTACCGAAAAACCATTCTTTGATCGGGCTAGCGTAGGTGTGGCTATACTTGCACGTAGCAATATATACTATAAGTTTATAAATATTATATCTGATCTACAAGTGATTGGTGTTAGAGTCTCACTCCCTTTGGAGGTAACAATAAGCTGCATCTACCTCCCACAGGGTGAGCGTGTTTCCAAGAGGACTCTAGAGGCCCTCTTAATACAACTTCCCGCCCCCTATATCATCTTGGTGGATTTAAATGCGCATAACCTGGTGTGGGCATCTAATTTTAGAGACGCCCGTGGGAGGATGGTAGATGATATTCTTGTCTTGGGAAACCTGGTGTTAATGAACACCGGGACCCAGACACACTTATCTGCCTTTAATGGTGTATCCTCTGCCATCGTCCTAACCTTATGTAGTCCCGGGATCGCTGCTCAATTCCTTTTGGAGGTCCACTCGGACCGATGCGGCAGTGATCACTTTCACAATCTGCTCTCACCAGTTCAAGATCCTACCAGTACGTCACGACTACCCCAATGGGTGCTAAAACGTGCTGACTGGGATAGTTTCTGCGAACGCCGTATTTGGTGAATCCCAACATCCTGACGTCGATGTTAAGGTTGGGCATTTTACTTCGACGGTCATAGCGGCGGCGAGTGCTTCCAAACCTACATCCTCGCCAAATCCACGCCACCGTCCTGTTCCATGGTAAAACGAGAAGTGTCAGTTGGCTATTTCTGACCGTCGAAGGGCCCTACGTCTATTTCAATGACGTCCAACTTCGGAGAATCTGGAGACATTCAAAATTATACGCGCTCGAGCTCGCTGTGTTATTCGAGAAAGCAGAAGAAAGGTTTGGAGACAGTTTATTTCTACCCTTACAATTACCACTCCCATAACTAAAGTTTGGGACAATATTCGTAAATTAATTAGTAGCAAAAATTCCATTAGTTGTATACCTGCCCTACATGTATAACGGTTCGCTTGTCTCCTCCGCTGTGGTGGTTGTTAATGTATTGGGCTCGATTTTCGCCGCTATTTATAGCACTGAGAGCTACTCTAACGAGTTCGCATTGCATAAGCGGAACATCCGAGCGCCTTGCTATTGATTTTGACCAAAGTCGGGTGAAGGATTATAACTCACCCCCTTACTAAAGAGGAACTTATCTATGCCCTGTCCCAGGCGGGACACAGCTTCTGGCCCGGATAATATCCACTACGAAATGTTGCGCCAACTGCCCCTTGCCGGACGGGCGTTCCTCCTCGAACTCTACAATTGTGTTTGGGAATCTCGTAAGTTACCAACACTTAAAAGGCAAGCAACCATTATCCATATATATAAAAGTGGCAAGGATAAATTAGAGACAACTAGTTATAGATCTATAGCACTAATTATTTGTGTATGCAAAATATTAGAGAAAATGATCAATAAAAGATTTATATGGTATTTAGAATCCTGCAATCTATATCTGATATGCAATGTGGCTTTCGTCCTAACCGATCCACGGTAGATCACCTTGCTTGCCTTGAGACAGCTGTTCGTGACGCCTTCCTCCATAAACAACACCTCTTAGCTGTCTTCTTTGATTTGAAGAAGACTTACGACACCACCTGGCGGTACGGCATTTTAAAAACCCTGTTTAATTGAGGGTTCCGCGGTAACCTCCCTATTTTTATAACTAATTTTATGTCAGATAGACACTTCCGGGTAAGGTTAAACAACACCTTATCCGATGATTTTATTCAAGAAAATGGGGTGCCTCAGGATAGTATTTTAAGCTGTACGTTGTTCGCTATTGCGATAAATAGTATTGTAGACAACCTACGATTACCTGTTCGTGCATGCCTTTTCGTGGATGACTACGCAATTTATTGCAGTTCATCAAGTCTCCACAGGGCTGAAAGGAAGCCACAATTAGCTCTCAACAATCTATGGATGTGGGCATCGCGTAGTGGCTTTACCTTCTCAGCGGCCAAGATGACGGCGTCCAATTTAATAGATTATGCGGAATACAGCCAGCCCCCAATATTTTAATGAACCACGTTGTTTTACCTGTCTCGGAGAGCGTAATCTTTCTGGGACTTTATTTGATTTTAAATTAACTTGGATTACCCACATCAAAGACCTGAAAGCGAGGTGTGTTAAAGCACTGAATTTACTTAAAGTAGTTACCGGTCGATCTTGGGGTTCTGATAGGGAAACCTTGATGCGCCTCTATAGGGCCTTGGTGAGATCAAAAATAGATTACGGCAGTTATGTTTATGGCTCAGCTAGGCCTTCGAAACTAAAGATGATAGATAGTGTCCACCATGCTGGCATTCGACTGGCTACTTGTGCCTTTCGTACCAGTCCAGTCATCAGCATCTGTGATGACGCCGGTGAGCCCCCTCTCTCTTACCAGCGGTCCTATCTTCTGGAATCTTACGTGTCAAAACTACCCTGCATGCCAAATAATGTTGCTTACCGGCCTGTGATCAATCCCTCCACTCGTAACTTGTATGAAACCAAATGGCGTAGTGCAAGGCCAATTGGGATCCGCATGCTATCTGTTTTCCACATTTGTGGAATAGTCCTGCCAAAGGCTATCCCCAAATCTTCAGGTCGAGTTTCTCCCTGGAAGATACGCCTTCCAAAATGCCATTTTGATCTCGCCAAGTTTCCCAAAGCGACCACTCCAAACGCTATATATGAGAGGACCTTTAACGAGCTCCTCTTCACTCCCTTTCAGGGCTTTCAGCGTATCTACACGGATGGTTCAAAGTGTGGAGCCTCTGTGGGATGCGCCTTTGTTGTGGAAGGATCCAATTTTAAATTTGGTTTCCCAGAAGAAACCAGTATTTTTACGGCTGAATTGGATGCCATTTTTAAATCTCTGTTTTTTGTATACCGAAATAGTCACCGTTTTGTTCTCATCTGCACGTATTCCATGAGTGCTCTGTTGGCATTGTCCATACTCTACTCCAGGAATCCTCTCGTGCAGATTATACATGAGCAAATTTTAAAAAAAATTATTCATTAAGCACCCGGCTCGCCTTTTGCTGGATTCCTGGTAACGCTGGTCTTTCAGGAAATGAACTAGCGGACCATGCAGCCAAGGAGGCAGCACGTGTGCCTCCGGAGGCTAGTCTTGGTGTCATATTTTTAGATCTAAAGGGTTATGTTCGTCATAGAGTCTTACGCCTTTGGCACGAGCATTGGGTATGGAGCCCTGCTCAGAACAAGCTGCGGTCCATCAGGGATGGTTTGTAGCGGTGGCACTCTTCTATACGAAAGTCTAGAATAGAGGAGGTCATCGAGATGAGACTCCGCGTCGGGCATACATTTCTAACCCACGGATTTTTACAAAGAGGGGATCCACCTCCAGTGTGTGAATTTTGCGATGCTCCCTTTAGTGTGCATCACATTTTGGTGGAGTGTCGCAAGTATGCTCCTATTCGCCTGGCCCCTGATTTTAAATGTGACATTTGTTTTTTACTACGCGACAGCGCTGAAGGAGTTATTTGTTTACTCCATTTTATACGCCAGGCGAACCTTTTAAGTGCCATTTGAGTCACTCTTATAAAGTTACTCACTTGGATTTATCTCATATTGAAACTTTTTTTAAACATTTTAGTATACTTTAATATGTTGTTTTGTCTTTTTAACCATTTTAGTACACTTTAATCTAGTTTTATTATTATTTTTTTTCTCTTTAACAGACTATTATTTTAACATGTTAGTCTTGTGTTTTTTTTAACTAATATGTTGTTTTAATATGTTTGTTTTGTCTTTTTATTGGCGTGATACAGCTGGTTTTTTTCTCATATTGAGATCTATTCTTTTTATATTGTATTTTTAAATTGTCTTAACCTTGCAACCCCCCCCCCCCCTTAATATCTATAAGGCGAGAGAGGCAGTAAATTAGGTAAAGAGTTACCTGAATGAACATAACAATTTTATTTAGTCAAAAAAACAATAACAAGCTGAGCAAACAATCAACACCGCGTGAAGCGCGCTTTTCCGTCCAACGTGGAAATCAATTACATCAAAGGTAAACATAAACGTCACCTCCTCAAAACAAATCACGTTACATTAAAACCATCAAAGGTAACGGTCCGGGATCTCAGTGACATGGTCTTTGGTTTATGGTTCTTTGGTTACTTCGCTAAACTGATTAGTCCCTAAACTGGTTACTCTAGCGTTTAAGTTATCCACTCTAGTATAAATATATATCTTTCTTACAGGCGCCCGTAGCAAACGTGACGTCATAGCAATTAAACAAGGCCACAAGGTAACAATAACCCAACAACCCTAGGCGTTTAACTTGGCGAACAAAGTTGAGTCCAGAAACAGCTATACTTGAAAATAACATAAGCCGGGTTTCGAACCCAGGACCAGACAATCTCTGGTTAAAAGCTAATATTGCCAAACGTATGAAATACAAATAAATAGGGCCCAGACCCTGAATATAAGTGGTGGCGAAAGCGACGGTCTAACTCCCAGCCGCGATAAGCGCGTAGCATAGTCAAAATTCAAATAAAAATAATTTAATAACAAAGTCCAAATAATAATTTAGAAAGAGTTCCCCCCATGACGCCGAAATAGTAAATTTGGTAGGAAGGTAATATCCCCCGAAACCCAGTCGCTGCCCTCACCTCTTATCCTCGAGCCGGTGGGGTAGTAAGTGACCTGAGATCCCGGTACCGCTAGTATTTATACGAAATATAATTCTCAGAAAAGGGGGGGCGGATCGAAGGAAGGGAAGGTTGGAGAACATTACAAACAAGGGGGAGGAGAAGTTCGAGGCTCATATCGCAACACGTAGCACCTTCGCGAAGCTCGGCGAAGGCGGAAACGGAACTCTTCTATCCATTTTCTCTGCTGGCCGAACACGTGGTCGAACCTCAGTGCAGGCTGGCGCAGACACGCCTTCAGTCAGTCTGCTGTATTTGGCGTGAGCGGAGGTCGCTGGTCAAGCCGCGTGTTGACCAAGTTGGCTGTCCCAGTTGGTGAGTGTTGTTACAATGTAAGTTGTTACAACCTTTATATAGAAACAGGTGAATATTTTGACTTTCTCCTATGGAGATTTTACTATATATGTATATTATGTTAAGGCCCTAATGACCTCACTGTGTCGATGGGCCTCTAACCACCACCAATAATAATAATAATTTAAGAAGTTTTAACTCTGGTAGAAGAACCTTAACCAAGTAAACGTCAAACATTTCCTCTGTTTGAAAGATAAGCTGGATAAAGAACTCATTTTCATATCCTATTCTGGGAAAAATCATATTGAAATAATTTCCAACATGGAAGCAGAGTTTCAGCATAGGTTTATCGAATTCAAAAAAGTTGATCATCTTGCAAATTTCAATTTAGTTACTTTTAGATATATTTAAATGGAAGAATTATCCAGTTGTAGCATTTTAGATTCTACATGAGCTCTAAAATCAATTCTATAATAAAATAAAATCCACAAACCATTCTAAAACATATATACATTTCTTAAATATTAATCTTAATTAAAAGAACTAAAATCCATAGATTCACCTCATTCACCACGTGCTTTTTTTGTTAACCCTATACGCACTCCCTCCACACATGCCTGATACTAGGCACCAACTGGCCTGGAGGTCCATGCTGACCAACGGTCCGGCCGGCCCGAGTGACTTCACTTTCATTGCACCGCTTCAATATGATTGCCCAAGTGCTCTGTCGTTTCCGCCATCCCGTCACGCCACCGGTTGGCATCTCTGCAACCCTAATAGCACGAGCTCTGCTCTACAGTTTCCACCACCTCCTAACGCCCAGGTGATCCTGCTACCACGGACTGTTGGATCCCGGCTTACAACCCTTTCTGAGGACCACGCTGCCGCACCTCTTGAAACTAAGTTTGCTGGAGGCCTACGCAGTGGCATAATGGAGCCAGGAACATCATCTACTACGAGAATGGTCGCGCATCATGTGGGCATGAGCGGGACCAAGTGCAAGAATCGATCTCTGGGATTGGGTCACTGTGCAAACTGCCATTGACTTAGGCGACAGCCAACTTTTCCGGCATTCGTTCCAGGGGAGCACACGACATCAAGAAGTTTCGTACGGAGAGAGCAACACGTGGCTAGAGCCAAAATAAAGTTTGAAACGTCGGTTCTAATTAGAGCGCGTGATTTGAACTAAGTAAACCAAGTGTACATAGTCCCAGACATTCTGTGGACACGATGACGGACGAGACGAGACGAGACCAGACCAGACGATGAGAGACGACACGGCACGAGACGGACGACAATTTCATAATTGGTATTTGGCTTAGAGCTTAAGCAGGGATCGCGCCAACAGGGATCATCGAACCGCGTCAAAAGTGCTTCGATGGCCTCTTCAAGGCCCCAGTGAGGGTATTAGGGAAGTGTTTCGCTCCCAGAGCTACGGGGCTCTTTTTAAGCCCGACAGTGTGCTTATACCGTTTAGATTTTTTTTTATAAACTTCATTGAAAATAAACGTTAAAATCTTTCGGCCCACTCAGGGCAAAAAACCTATTAAAATTTTCGCGTGTGCGGCGAACGGCTAGGGAACGGTGTGCCGGCCGGTCGGACGCTTAAGGCTCGTGAACGTTCAAATATTACCAACCAGAATCGCAAAATGTCTACAGAATCCGAAGTAGACGTGACCGAGGAGGAGGACGACGACACCATGTCCGAGGAGTCCCATGATGGGAGCACGGACGCACAACCCACGAGACCAGGCACAATAGACTCCCAGCAACCTGGCCACTCAGAGAACGATAAAGGTAACCAGCAAAAACAATCACTAACCTTTGAACCAGTCTCTACGCTGAAACGTAAATACAGGATCAAACAAGGAGTTGACCTCCCGGCACCAAAGACAATAAAAGTAACTAACAAATTCACTCCAATAGCAAATGAGCAGGACACCACAACCCAACAGATCACCGCTATGGAGCCGGAAGACCCCACTAACCAAGGCGACACACAAACGACTAAAAAGGTAAAGACTCCGCCGATAATAGTTCCTAACTCGGCGGAATATAACAACGTCATCAAACTTCTGAAGTCAAACATGAAGGCCGAATTCAAACTCTACTGCACGGCGCAGGGAATAAAAATAATTACGAGCTCCCTGGGGACTACAATACACTCCAAAAACTCTTGAGGGAAGCGAACCTCGAGCACTTCACGTACATGCTACAGAGGGACAGACCATACAAGGTAGTAATTAATGGCCTTCACTCCACCATGACCTGTGAGGCTATAACCTATGAGCTAGTCGAAATGGGGTTCAAGCCCACAAATGTGAGGCAACTCTATACAAAAACCACCCCGAAATCAGTGGAACCGAGGCCACTCCCTATATTTGTGTGCACCCTGGTGAAACCACAGTCAACAACAGATATATACAAAGTCAGGGCCATTAATCACACAATTATAAAGATAGAGGAATACCGAAATTCTCCAAACATCATACTCCAGTGCCACCGCTGCCAGCGATTCGGACACTCCATAAACTATTGTGCACAATCGCCTAGGTGCGACAAGTGTCTCTGGGAGCACCTGACCACAGATTGCGCGAAGAAGGACAGGACTACGCCGGCACGCTGCGTCAACTGTAAGGGGGAGCACGCGGCAAATTACAAAAAACATCCCGCTCATCTTAGAGAGATAGAAAAACGGGACAAGCAGGTATCAAACACTTCACAAGGGGGGCAAAAACCAGGGGCGGTAACTGCTCCACCTAGTCTGATCTCACAGAGACTTAGGCCAACCACAGAAACAACCACAACGCACTCTCCCGCGGCCAAGCAGCGGACCTACGCTGCAGCCGTAGTAAACCTCCCCAAAGAGCCCACCAAAACCGACACAAATCCAAATGACACTTCAGACCTAAGGACCCTCTTCCAAGTTCTCAAAGAAATAAATTTCACTGGACTACTTGCACACCTCAAAAAATTCACCAGTAGGCTGAGGAATGCCCCGGACAAAACTACAAAGGCCCTAATTTTGTTAGAAGCCGTAACTGAATGCTACAGCGATGACAACTAACCATGCACGTCACCAAGACGACTACTTAAACTTGATGTACTGGAACGCAAACGGCATCCTCCAACAGGCCCACGAGCTAGAACTGCTGTTACAAACATATGGAGTTGATATAGCTCTCATTTGCGAGACCCTATTAACGCAAACAAAGCGCCTGAGCTTTAGAGGTTACGATACATACAGGACCGATAGGCCTACAGGAAGAGGCGGGGGACGGCTGTATTAATCAAGAGTAACATAAACCATTACCACACTGTCGTACCAGGTACGGGGGACATAGAAACCACCGCAGAGATAGTTCCCGTACAACGGAGGGAAATAATCTTCAGCGCAGTATACAGGAGCCCTTTAGTCCCTTTTTCGGCCCAGGATCTAAACTCGCTGACAGCAAGGAGAGAATTCTTCGCCACGGGTGACTTAAACTGTAAGCACACGAATTGGAACTGCCGCACATCAAATCAAGCTGGCCGCATCCTGGCAGATAACTCGGACCATAATAACTACACAGTATTGGCGACGGAGGAACCGACATACTACCCCTCCAACTATAGAAATCTCCCGGACGTGCTTGATATCATTCTTACAGATCTCAACCAGCACCCAGAAGAGTTGCACACCCTAAACAAATTGGACTCAGATCATGTTCCGGTTTTTTTGCAAGCTACCATTAAAAACCAACCACCGAAACTCCTTCCTTAAGAGGAATACCCCAATTACAGATTGGCCCAAATACCAGGCCACCTTGGAAAGAGATATACCTCAAGCTTGGAAGGTAGAGTCTACTGAAGAGGTGGACCATTCTATCACCCTCCTGACGTCGACACTCCTGGAATCCCATCGTGCAACAACGAAGTAACGAGGCGCCAATAATCCACCTCAAGAGGGAACACCCCGACCTAAACCCACTAATAGCCCAGAAGAGGGAAGCTAGACGTGACTGGCAAGCATATCGCTCTCCAAGACATCGGGCGATATACAACAGATTCAGGGCCCTAGTTCGCCGTAGAGCGAAACAACTCAAAATTAGCCACTGGAACGAGTATATCTCAGAAACAATCAACGGGGGACGATATATGAAAGGTCACGAAGCAACTGAAAGGGGCGCCAAAAAAGTCAGAACACCAGCAATCCACGGACGACAGGGCATGACATACTCAGCCAAGGACAAGGCAGAAGCGATTGCGGAGTCGCTGGAGGACCAGTTTAAATCAAACACCGAACCCCAGGACGATAACTTCTCGGCAAAGTCAAAGAAGAGGTGAAACAGTTTTTCGAAGACCCTTTCGAATTGCCACCACCCCCGGTGTCCAGACTGGAAGTTCTACAAGTAATCAAAAAGCTGAGGAAGAAGAAAGCTCCGGGAGCGGACAGGATCTCCAATGAAATGATCTGCCACGCCCCCGCTGTAGTCATCACCATCTTGACGGCCATTTTCTCAGCCGCATTGAGGTGGGGATACTTTCCGGCATGTTGGAAACTGCGGATGTGATTTCCATCCCGAAACCGGGAAAAGACGCAAAATTCCCGCAAAACCGAAGGCCAATAAGCCTCCTCAGCAGCCTCGGTAAGATCTATGAAAAAATCTTACTTGAGAGACTGAAACTCTTTGCTCTCCAACAACATGTACTCCCCGACACACAGTTTGGTTTCCGGAGCCGCCACTCCACGGTCAACCCTATAACCAGCCTCGTAGAAGAAACCACGGGGAATTTCAACAAGAAGGAATCAACACTTGCGGTCCTCATGGACGTGGAAAAGGCCTTTGACAAGGTTTGGCACGCCGGCCTCCTTCAGAAGTTGATCACTTTCAACTTCCCTAAACCATGATATACACGTAATAAAGAACTTCCTACGAGGTCGCAGTTTTAGAGTCACAATGGAAGGCGAGAAATCGTCAACACACAACATCGAAGCACGAGACCCACAGGGGTCCGCAATCTCACCCTTCTTGTACAGCGTGTATGTCGCCGACGTTTCTACAGATCCGAAAGTTAGGGTGAGACTTTTTGCCGACGATACGCTGTTCTACACATCACACAAGAACATCAAGTATGCATACAACCACATGCAGAAATATCTGGACCAGTTCGGTGACTGGATAACGAAGTGGAGGATAAAGATAAATCCCGCCAAATCTACAGCCATCAACATCTCAAAAACGAGGTCTCAACCACAAGACCATTTCAGGGTTCTGGGTGAGCCTATCCCCTACTCGAGGGAACTCATGTACCTAGGCGTCACTATCGACTCCCGCCTAAACTGGGAAGCTCACGTGAAGAAGACCAAGAAAAAGGCGACGGGATTTATATCCGGAACTACTCGCTGTTCAAGTCCCAACACCTCAACATCCAAACAAAGCTGCTACTATACAGAGCCTTAATCCTCCCGGTATTCGTGTATGCTTGCGAGGCGTGGAGCTACGCCTCACTCACCTTGATAAATCAGCTCCAAGTGCTCCAGAACAGGGTTCTCCGAGGCATTCTTGGGGTGAACACCAGAACAAACAATGCGCGCATCCACGCGGAGACGGGCTCCAAGACCCTAAGGGACATATTCCTGAAACGAGACGCTAGTTTCTACGAAAATAACCTCCTGCTGGAAAACCAAATAATAAGAAACCTAGGACAGTATAACCCCCGAGAACCTAGGCTTTTACAAAAAACCTAGACTACAGTAATCCCCCACCCAACAATCATCTCATAAACCCACATTCACTTATTCATCCTTCGCCCAGTGCATAAATTAATCTTGTTTACTTTCTCTTACAGCCCTTCTAGAATTTACACACACAATCCTACACATAGGGCCTGACTACGCTTGTGTTTTCCATCACAGTGTACTAGGGCTCTATATAGATACTCCACAAACACAACACGCTCTTCACTTCACAACTTCTTATCCCAACCTCATTTGCCCTCCACAACCAGTAAAAACTTTCACAAAAAGAGGTCATGGTCTGTGACTACAGATCGGTACTCTTAGGTAATAACAAGCCACCACCTTCTCTCAGGGTCGCTTCTGACACTCAGAGCTGGTAGACAGGCAAACAAGGGAGGGACACGATGACAACGAGGACGGACGACACGACACGAGAGTCTACGTTTAGAGGACGAGAGACGTCCAACCGTACACCTCAGCTGAGGTTCCGGCCTATCCGAAATAGGCGGCTAATCTGCTTAAATTCAACGTTTGAATAGAAGCTTAATTTTGGAAATTTACTCCAAATATCCTAAATTATCTGTGGACGATGGCAGAAAGGTGAGCATTTCCACAAGTGGTCGTACCACAGACAAATTACAATCAATAAGACAACTGACAAACCAAAAACAACAAAAACAGACTAAACCGTTGTAGGCCCTTTTCAGGGCCAACAACAAAATTTAAAATGGACAAGCTAGCAGAGCTTTGGACGTGCGCAGCAAAACGACACCAAACCCAGGATTGGTCTAGGAATCTTGAGGACGAGGACAATAACGTAGAACTGTCAGATAATGAGACGGAGGAAACTGAATTTACTGATGCATCTATCCTTAAGAGGAAACTACTATCTAAACCAAAGGAAGACAAACCTCCAAAATCAGTCAAGGTGACTAACCAATACGAGTTACTGACAGTTCGTGAAGACGAACCTATGGAAACCATAGAACTACCAAGCGAAAACGCTAGACAAGACACCTCAAACTCTCAAAAATCCAAACCAAGAATACCACCCATAGTCGTAGCAGGGACGTCAAATTATTCCAAAATATCAAAGACTATGAAAACAACCATGACAGGGACCTTCAAAATATTTTATATAAGAGACGGGCTCAAAATCCACACTTCAACCCTCGACGACTTCAAGACTATCTCAAACAAGCAGGACAAGAATATTATACCTTTACGCTCCCAAGTGACAAGCTCCTAAAACTTGTCATAAATGGGCTCCCACCCAACATGCCCACAGACGAAATAAAGGAGGAGCTTCATACAATGGGCTATACAGCAACTTACATCAGACAATTTACTTCAAAAACACAGACGGAAAATACAACACAAGATATTGTCAAATTATTACCAATTTTAATTTGCAACTCTCCCAAGAACCGACGAGAACTATAAACTTTTTCAGGAAACTTACATCAATAACACCCGTGTCAAAATAGAACACTATGTTCAAACACAAAACTACATCCTACAATGCCATAGATGTCAAAAATTCGGGAACTCTAAAAACAACTGCGCCAACAATCCTAGATGCGTCAAATGCTTGACGCCCCATTTGACTTCTGACTGCAAAAAAAAAAAAAGACAACACAACTCCTGCTAAGTGTGTGAACTGTGGCGGTAGCCACACCGCAAACTACTCAAAGTGCCCTGAATACAAAAAATTGATTGAGAAAAAAATCGACCAAAGACAGCAAAAAAATGACAAACTATCTACCCTCACACAAAAGATGACAAAAACAAAATAAGATTTCCCACCACTACCAATCAAAACAACGCACCAACCAACACTAGCAATGCGCCACGTTCATACAGAGACACCCTACTTGCCAGACGGAGCGACCCACAACAGACTAAGGAAGAAGAACAAACGACCCCTTTTGACTTCAAAGAAATTTTAACGATATTTAAGGAGATGAACATTTGCGGTCTACTTAAACATATCAAAACTTACATACCAAAAATTAAACAGGCAGACGACAAAATGTCAAAACTGATGATAATAATAGAAGCAGCCACCGACTTCTACTTTGGCGCAAATGACGATTAATCCACAAAATATAGTTAAAAATCAACTCAGAATACTAATATGGAACGCCAACGGAATTCTACATCAGAAGCACGAATTTGAGGAACTATTAGGAACTTACGGAGTTGACTTGGCACTTATGTGTGAAACGCACCTAAAGACAGACAAACGATTTAACACCACAGGACATAATATCTACAGGACGGACAGGGAACACAGAAAGGGAGGTGGTACGGCTGTCATTATAAAATACTATCTACCGCACTACAGGGCAAACATCAACGACACGGAAAACCTGGAGGCCACAACCATATCAATTAGCACAAAAACAGGTCATATTAACTTTGTGGCGGCTTATAACCCACTGTCCAAAATCCTACTGAAACAAGACTTAGACAATATTAAATCATCTGACAACTATTTTATTGGTGGCGATTTAAATAGTAAAAACACGCTATGGAATAGTAGGATTACAAAGAGGAACGGAAGGATACTGGAGGACCATTCGAACGAGGCTGAATACAACATCATAGCACCAGACACTCCCACCTTTATCCCGGAAACTATCTCCATAGACAGACATATTAGACATAGTTCTAACAAATCTAAAAATAATGCCAGACACCCTTACAGTACTCCAAGAGCTTGATTCTGATCATAATCCACTGTTATGCGAGTGGGAAGTAAATTTACAGCACCAAACTAACTGGCGAAAACCAACGATAAGCACAACTGACTGGAACAAATTCAAAACAGACCTACAAGAGGCCCTACCAAGGAACCTAGACATACACACTGAACAAGACATCGACGTAGCCATAGACCTCTTCACAACAACGCTCCAAGAAACCTACAAACTTAATACTACGATTTCACGAAAACTCCATGACTTCAGAATCGACCATCCAGAACTAAGCTATTTAATAGACCTAAAAAGGGAGGCACGTACGGACTGGCAGAGACTAAGAACACCAAATGAACGCATCAGATATAACCGCCTAAAGGCAATAGTAAAAAGAACCGTAAGCCAAATCAGGAGAACAAACTTTAACACATTCGTCACTGACTCAGCCACCAGCATGAAGAAAACCTAGACTATAACAAAAGTGCTAAAAGGGACTTCGAAAAAATCAAACACGCCAGCCATCCATAGACAACAGGGGATGGCCTACTCCAGCCTTGACAAAGCAAATGCAATAGCTCTAACACTAGAGGACCAATTCAAACCTAATCCCGTACACGATCAAAACTTCAACTGAGACGTCACCAGGCAATACACGACTACATTCAAAGACCCATAACAGATTTACTCGCCCCCATCACAGAACAGGAGCTCCAAACCACTATAAAGCAACTGAAACTGAACAAAGCACCTGGGCTAGACAGAATTAAAAACGAGTCGATAAAGAACATACCTGAAAAAGCAATAGCCCACCTTACACATATATTTAATGCAGCCCTCAAAATCGCCTATTTCCCAAACACCTGGAAAGAGGCCAAGGTTATATCTATACCAAAGCCAGGCAAGAACGGCATCTTTTCCCAGAATAGGCGACCTATAATCCTACTAAGCACGATAGGCAAACTATTCGAAGCACTTATACTAAAGAGACTAAAACTACATTCAGAAGCACACACGATAATCCCGGACCTCCAATTTGGATTCAAAAGTCACCATTCAACCATCCATCCACTACTGAACTTCATAGAGGACGCCACAGACAGTTTTAATAACAGACAGTATCTAATAGCCATATTCCTGGATATCGTAAAAGCGTTTGACAAGGTGTGGCATCTCGGCCTGATCCAAAAGATGATAACCTTTAACTTTAAGAGGGGCGTTGTGCATATAATCTACAGCTACTTGTGCAATAGAAAATTCCGAGTCTCTGTTGAGGGCACACTATCGGGGGAAATTCAAGCAAAGGCGGGAGTACCACAAGGGTCGGTGCTGGCTCCCTTCCTATACAACATCTACGTGGCTGACGTTCCGACCAAGGCAAAAATGACAATACGACTATTCGCCGACGATACCTTGATTTATACAAGAGAAAATAACCTCTACTATGCGTCGTTAGCCGTGCAAAGATACTTAAAGACGTTTGAATCATGGCTGACAAAGTGGAGGATAAAAGTGAACGCGACAAAATCCACTGCACTGGTCGTAGCCAGGAAAAGACAGGTACCACCGGCCAACTTCACTGTATACATAGAGGATATACCATTCAAAACTGACGCCAAATACCTAGGAATCTACATAGACAAGAGACTAACATGGACTAAACATATCACCGAGACCAGAAAAAAAGCAAAGGCTGTATTTATTCAACTCTACCCACTGCTGAAAGGAACACAACTAAGTCAACGAACAAAAATCACGATCTTCAAAAGTGTAATCCAGCCGATCTTACTCTACGCCTGTGTAGGATGGGGATATGCAGCTAAGACACATCTCAAAAAGCTAGAGACAATTCAAAACCGAGTACTCAGGACGATAACTGGCGTAGATATACGAACAAGGACTGACCAACTATACGTAATGACCCGAAACAAGACGCTTGCTGAGCTCTTCCAGGAAATGAGAAACAACTTCTACGAAAAAGCAGGAAATCACGAGAATCCCATTATAAGAGCATTAGGGGACTACGATCCACATGAACAAAGGTCTTACAAACGTCCAAGGCTGGAGTAGATCATTCACAACTTCACATTCAATTCCATCTTTCATCAAGTGTATATAAACTAATCAAACATGTATTCCTTTTCAGAAATCATTCACAACCTCACGGATCAATTCCATCTTTCATCAGATATAAGTTCATCAATTCACTGTTTTCACCCTCATTCCATGAGGATAAGGGCTAGCGAATGCTGCCTGTAACTCACAAAGCAATACAGCCCTTTCACAGGTGACCTAGCTTGGCGCTTCTGTCAAGGTGGATATCTTGTGTCGGGCTACAGACAACTCAAACCGTGTATTTTTGTACACACAATTCAAAGGTACCAATTAATGTAATAGTTAAGTTCATGCAACGAGGATAAGGGTCTGTGAAAGCAACCTGTAACTCGCATATCAAATCAGCCAAAACTTCCCACTGCTTGTCAATGACTCTATTGGCAAGTGGGGAGGTTGGGACACAGGAAGAAAAAAAAGGACACGATGACTGGAGTTGACTTAGTGACACCGAACGGAACACACCGATCAGCGACTTAAGTGCTTCGGAGGCCTTTTCAAGGCTTAGTGAAGCGATTAGTGAAGTGAAGTGTTTCTTTCCCGGTGAAACGGGGATCTAAACCCGCCATTGTTTTTTTTTCTAAACCGTTTAAATTTTTCACAAACTTGGGTGAAATTAAACAAAAAATCTTTTGGTCCATTTCAGGGCCAATAACTCTTAATATTTTGTTGCGTGTTCGGCGAAGGCTAGTGACGGTTTGCCGGCTGGTCGGGACAAAAAAAAACGTGTGAAAGTGTAAACAACCTAACCAAAAGTGAAAATGTCCACGGGATCAGACATTGACATGACCGAGGAGGAGGAAGACGACGACAGCATGTCCGAGGAGTCCAATGATGAGAGCATGGAGCCTCAATCCACAACAAAAAGTACCACGGATTCCCAACATCCTGAACACTAACAAGACAATACAGGTAACCAGCCTCAACCAATAATAATCTTTGAGCCGGTCTCATCGTTAAAACGGAAGCACCGGACCAAACCAGGAGTTGACGTCCCGGTAAACAAAGCAATAAAGGTAACCAACAAATTCGCTCCACTAGTTAGTGGGAAAGATAACATAGCCCTACAGGACTCCTGCTATGGAGTCAACAGACGCCACCCACAATGAAGAGGTTCAAGCACAGAAAAAGGTAAAAACTCCAACAATAATAATTCCAAACTCGGCGGAATACAACAACGTAATCAAACTCTTAAAAACCAACCTGAAGGACGAGTACAAACTCCACTGCACGCCACAGGGTATTAAAGTCATTACAAGTTCTTTAAAGGACTACAGCACACTTCGGAAACTCTTAAAGGAAACAAACCTAGAACACTTCACATATATGCTACAGAGGACAGACCTTTCAAGGTAGTGATCAAGGGCCTCCACTCCACCATGCCGAGTGAGTCCATAATAGCAGAACTCACCGAAATGGGGTTCAAGCCCATCAATGTGAGGCAACTGTACACAAAATCCACTCCAGAATTAGCAACACCGAGGCCACTCCCCATATTCATATGTACCCTGGAGAAATCACAGACAGTAGCGGAGATATACAAAGTCAGGGCAATAAACCATACAGTTGTGAAGATAGAGGAATACAAAAAATCTGAGAGCATAATACTCCAGTGCCACCGCTGCCAACGTTTTGGCCACTCAAAGAACTATTGTTCACAAACACCTCGATGTGTCAAGTGTCTCGGGGAGCACTTGACCACAGATTGCGCCAAAAAATACAGAACAACGCCGGCACGCTGCGTTAACTGCAAGGGTGAACACGCGGCTAACTATCTAAACTGTCTCGCTCTTATTAGAGTGTTGGAAAAACGTGACAAACAGAAAACATTACCGGAACAAGGGGTGCAAAAGCCAGCGGATGTGTCTGTTCCACCAAGACAGGTCACACACAGACTTAAGAACAACGCCAGACCAACGTCAGCGTACCCACCCGAGACCAAGCGGATGTCATACGCTGCAGCGGTTGTCAACCTCCCCAAAAAACCCAGCGAGACCGACGCAAACTCCAACGATACTTCCGACATAACTGGTCTCTTCCAAATATTTAATGACATAAATATTTCAGGCCTCCTTACACACCTCAAACTGTATATGACCAGGTTAAAAACCGCTCCGGACAAAACCACTAAGGCCCTAACTCTTCTAGAAGCCATCACTGATTTTTACCGTGATGATGAATAATCAAAATCCCCATCCAAAAGACTCCATTAATATTATGTTCTGGAACGCCAACGGCATAATACAACAGGCCCACGAGTTAGAACAGCTATTGCAAACGTACGGGGTTGATATTGCCCTCATCTGCGAGACGCACTTAACACCAACCAAACAGCTGAGCTTTTCCGGATACGACATCCACAGGACGGACAGGCCTACCAGAAGGGGTGGGGGTACTGCCGTACTAGTTAAGAAAAATTTAAACCACTACCACACCACCATACCGGGTATGGTAAACACAGAAACGACTTCGGTGATAGTCCCCTCACCACTGAGGGAAATAATGTTCATAGCCATGTACAGGAGCCATGCGGCCCCCTTCACCGGTCAAGACCTAAATGCGCTGACGGCCAAGTCAAATTTCTTTGCCGCCGGAGACCTAAACTCCAAACATACTCTCTGGAACAGCCGAACAGCAAACCAAGCAGGCCGCACACTGACACAACACGCTACCCAAAACAACTACTTAGTTCTGGCACCGGAGGAACCAACTTTCTATCCCTCCAACTATAGACACCTTCCAGATGTGCTCGATCTAATACTCATGGACCTCAACCAACACCCCGAGGAACTACATACACTAAACGAACTGGACTCAGACCACCTCCCGATCTTCTGTAGGTTGTTGGTAAACACTAACACCCGGACTTCCTTCCTCAGAAGAAACACCCCCAACACGGACTGGTCCAAATACAAAGACACCCTGGCAAGAGCTACACCGGATGAGTGGGAAGTAAGAACTACAGAAGAGGTGGATTACTCGATCGCTCTTCTCACTGCAACACTCCTTGATACCCGTCGAACGTCAACCAATTATGAACCCCCATTAATAAAACTTAAGAGAGATCACCCTGACCTCAATATTTTAATAGCGCAAAAGAGGGAAGCAAGACACCACTGGCAGACTTCTCGCTCCCCGAGGCATCGAGCAGCTTACAACAGACTGAGGGCCCTAGTCGGCCGAAGAGCAAAACAACTAAAACTGAGCAAATGGAACGAGTTCGTCTCAGAGACCGTCAACGGAGGGGACAACGTCTGGACCATCACCAAACAACTCAAAGGCAGTTCCCAAAGATCTAGAACACCGGCCATCACGGGAGACAAGGGATGACATACACACCTGCGGAAAAAGCCGAAGCCATAGCCGAGTCCCTTCAGGATCAATTTACGGCGAACATGGAAACACAAGACGAAGACTTCTCAACACGAATCAGAGAAGAGGTAAATCTGTTCTTCGAGGAACCGATTGGCGAACCACCACCCCCAGTGTCCAGTGTCCAGACCTGAGGTTGAACAGGCCATAAGTAAACTGAAAACGAAAAAAGCCCCGGGAGCGGACAGGATTACGAACGAGATGATCTGCCATTCCCCCGCTTCAGTCATCACCTTCCTGACGGCCATTTTCTCCGCCGCATTGGGTGGGGCTACTTCCCACCATGTTGGAAATTGGCTGACGTAATCTCGATTCCGAAACCGGGAAAGGACTCAAAATTCCCGCAAAACCGGAGGCCAATCAGTCTGCTCAGCAGTCTCGGCAAGCTCTATGAGAAAATCGTACTCGAGAGACTGAAGGAATTTGCTCACCAACAACGAATACTCCCTGACACACAATTTGGTTTCCGGAGCCGACACTCCACGGTTCACCCTATCGCTAGCCTGGTGGAAGAAACAACGGAAAGCTTCAACAGGAAGGAAGTAACACTCGCGGTATTCATGGACGTGGAAAAGGCGTTCGACAAGGTTTGGCACACCGGCCTCCTTCGGAAGTTGATCTCTTTCAACTTTCCCAAAGCCTACATACACACAATAAGGAACTTCTTACGAGGTCGCTGTTTTACAGTCAAACTGGAAGGCAAGAAATCGTCCCGTCACAAAATCCAAGCAGGAGTGCCGCAGGGGTCCGCATTATCAATATTCCTGTACAGTGTGTACGTCGCCGACGTTCCTACAGACCCTAAAGTTAGGGTGAAACTTTTCGCCGATGACACCCTGTTTTTCACGGCACACAAAAACATCAAGTACGCTTTCAACAACATGCAGAGATACCTGGACCAGTTCAGCGACTGGCTAGAGAAGTGGAGAATAAGGGTAAACCCAGAGAAATCCACGGCCGTCAACATATCCAAAAGAAGGTCTCAGCCACAAGACCAGTTCAGGGTTCTGGGCGAAGCTATCCCTTACTCGAAGGAACTCAGGTACCTAGGCGTCACTATTGACTCGCGCCTGAACTGGAAAACCCACGTGGAGAACACCAAAAAGAAGTCAATGGGGGTATTTGTCCGGAACTTCTCGCTCTTCAAGAGACAACAGCTAAACAATCAAACTAAACTGCTTCTCTACAGAGCCCTAATCCTTCCGGTACTAGTATACGCTTGCGAGCCATGGAGCTATGCCGCGCCCACCGTGCTAAACCAGCTTCAGGTGGTCCAGAACCAACTCCTCCGATGCATTCTTGGGGTGAACACAAGAACTAACAACGCGCTCATCCACGCAGAGACTGGCACCAAGACTCTAAGAGAACTATTCGTGAAACGTGACCACACTGTGAACTTCTACAATTAAATTCTCACCCTTGCTGGAAAACGACTCGTATAATAAGAAAACCTTGCATACAACCCAAAGCTATGTCTATACATATAGCCTTAGAATGTAATAAAACTCCCACAATAACAATCATTCAATAAACTCAAATTACATTATTTCCTTCACACTTGAGTAACTAACTTTTATTTTCTTGCCTACATCTAAACTTACACACGACATCCTACACATAGGGCCTAAATACACTCGTGTTTACCATCACAGTGTACTAGGGTTCTATATAGATACTTCACAACAGAACACACACTAAAATACACAACTCCCTTCCCAACTCCATTTGCTTCCCACAATCAATAAACACTTTCACAAAAAGAGGACATTATAGATCGGTACTCTTAGGATATAACAAGCCAACTACCTCCTCTTCGGGTCGCTTCTGACACTCAGAGCTGGTAGACAGGCAAACAAGGGAAGGTGGACACGATGAAGATCCAACATTTTCGAGCAAATTGTCGTTCGGACAGGTTGACGCCCGCTTGAGTAGAGAAAGATCGTGCTGTCGGCTCTCAACGCGTTTTTCAACGCGGGGTGCAGTTCGTTGGGAGTTTTCTTTTTCTCACAGGGAGATCCCAATCACTAACACTAAACTAAACTCGGGACTGATGTTCGGTGGTAATTTCTGTGGTGGATACCTAACGGTGCCAACGAAGCCACAGTAGGCCGTAAAGCGAGACCGGCTGCAAAACAATATCTCGCAGTCGGAGTCTGTCTCCGGGAACACCACTCAACACTACAGATCCTCCCACACTGCACAGAGGAGGGTACCTTAGCCCTTCCACACTGGCCACTAGCCTGCCCTTTTCAGGGCTGAGCTAAATGGCCGCCGCCGACTACACCAGACTGGAAACAAATGACACGGACAATGACTACTCCTCTAAAGACAACTCAGACATGGAAGCCGACACTGACGGAAAGGGAACATTCCCGATGGCTGACAAACTAGGACGAAAAAAGGAAATTCAGACCACACAAGCAACCCCAGACAAAAAAGACAACAACAGAGTTGACGAACAAGTTCGACGCCCTGAAAAGGGACGAAAACAATACCCCCACACCAGTTGACCAGAACACAGACAAACAGCAGCTCGACAACAACCACCACAAACAAGACACTTTCCCCCAATAGTGACGCTAGGACACAAAACTACGCTTAAATAACCAAGGTTGCAAAAGAATAGGAGGGGACATTAAAATCACGTACATAACAAAAGGACTAAAAATTCACACCACCAACAAGCAAACTACGACCCAATACAACACTTACTGAAGGACCTAAAACAGGAATTCCACACTTACACGCTGCCGAGGGACAAACTGGTTAAAGTTGTAGTCAAGGGGCTCCCTCCCAACATGGCTACCAGCGACCTTGAGACAGAACTAAAAGACATGGGTTTCCCAGTGACTGTCGTGAGGCAATTCTCCAGGAAGTCGGCTGCGGACAACACGACTCAGACCATAACACTTCTCCCTACTTTCCAAGTGACTCTAGCAAAGAGCACAGACACAAACACCATCTTCCAAGTTAAGTCAATCAATCATACCAGAGTTAGAATCGAACCCTACATTCCACCACTCAACACAGTCGTACAATGCCATAAGTGCCAAAGATACGGCCATACTAAAAATAACTGCCAAAACAATCCCCGGTGCCTAAAGTGCTTAAAACAACACATCACCAAAGACTGCCCCAAAAAAGACGCCACCACTCCTGCCCGGTGCGTAAACTGTATGGGAAGCCACACGGCAAACTACAGTAAGTGCCCGGTGTACTTAAACTTAATAGAAAAGAAGAAGACGGCACAACTACCAAAGACAAACACACAAAACAGAACTTTGACCCGGACCATGCCCCCACCCTCCACCAGGCACAGCTTCCCACCAATGCGGCAGAGACCCGCTTCAAACCCCTCAGTCCCTGAGGCGGCCAAGATCCACCGATCCTACGCCCAGGCAGTACAGGCAAAACAAACACAAGGCCCCCCACAACAAGAAGCCGGTTCAATTGGTTCTGACATAAAAGACTTAATTAGGCTACTCAAAGACTTAAACATAATGAAGATCATTACACATTTCAAACCTTATCTCAATAGGCTCAGACAAACAACAGACTCAACAGAGAAAATGTTTATCATGATAGAGGGAGTGACTGACTACTTTGTAAATCAGTATGACTAGACAAGACAAGACGCGGACCAAGGACATTCTACGCGTTTTTTATATGGAACGCGAACGGGATACTGACACAGGCTCATGAACTAGAAGAACTTTTTAAAACATATGGAATAGATATAGGACTAATCAACGAAACCCATCTAAACCAAAACAAGAGACTTAACCTTTTCGGCTACCATCTATATAGAACAGATAGACCCGGCAGAAGTGGCGGGGGAACAGCAATGTTCATCAAAGACAATATTACCCACTATCAACATCATTTTCAAACCTTACAGAACATAGAAACAACAGCAGTAAAACTAAATACAAAGAGCGGAGGTATGCTGTTCGCGGCCATATATAAACCACCGACCAAGACAATACTACAGAGCGACCTAGACGAACTTACAAACTTCGACAAGATATTCTTAGCAGGGGACATGAATAGCAAACACCTGAACTGGAATAGCCGACTGACCAATAGGAATGGACGCATATTAAACGATCACGCGGACACTAAGGGATACACGGTAGTCGGGCCTGGCGAACCGACATTTTACCCCTCAAACCCACTACAGAGGCCAGACGTAATAGACGTGGTCTTGAACAATATAGGGGTGACACCGGAAGAGCTCTCTGTTCTTAAAGAACTTGACTCAGACCACAACCCTATACTGTGCGAGATCACAACAAACACAGAAATACAGATAAACAACATTAAAAAACTAAAAACTACAACTAACTGGCAAGCGTTTTAAAGAACACTAGACGAAACAGTACCCGACAACATAAACATCACGACCACCGAAGAAGCAGACACTACACTCCAACTCTTTACAAGCACAGTACAAGAAGCATACAGGACCAACACCGCAATAGAACAGGAAAAACACGACTTGAGACGCCAACACCCAGACCTTGACTTTCTGCTCGCCCAGAAACGAGAGGCAAGGAGAGACTGGCAAACATACAGAACACTACAACACAGAACAGCCTACAATAGACTCACGGCACAAGTAAGACGCACAGTTAAAACTATTAAATACAACAACTGGAACACATACATCACTGACGCTGCCATGGACCCCAGTAAAGTCTGGAAAGTCACAAAACAGCTAAAATCATCAGGCAACAAACGGTCGGTACCCGCTATACACGGGGAGCACGGTATGGCCTATACAAGCTCAGAGAAAGCGGAGGCCATAGCCGTGACTCTGGAGAAACAGTTTACACAAAACCAAAACCCGAGAGACGCAGACTTCGTCAGGGACGCACAGAGATCAGTACGGGAATACCTATTTAAACCAATAGTGTCACGGGTGGACCTAATAATACTTGATGAATTAAACTACACAGTGAAACAACTCCCAAAAAATAAATCGCCAGGCCACGACAGACTATCAAATGGAACACTACAAAAATTACCACCGAAGGCACTCCTCACGCTACTGACAATATACAACGCTCTACTTACACTTTGTCACTTCCCAGACGTATGGAAACTGGCGACAGTAATAACTCTTCCTAAACCAGGAAAGGACCCAATGTTCCCTCAGAATAGAAGGCCTATTAGTCTCCTCCCCACTATGAGCAAACTATTTGAAAAACTAGTTCTAAAAAGGATAGACAAATTTAGCGAAAAAAATGAGATCATCCCAAAAATCCAATTCGGTTTCAGGAAAAAACACTCGACTATCCACTAAATTACTAAATTTAATTGAGGACGCTACAAAAGCTTTTGAAGAAAAAAAAACACACCGTAGCAATATTTCTAGACGTTGAAAAAGCATTTGACAGAGTCTGGCACATAGGACTAATTCAAAAACTAATTAAATTCAACTACCCACAATGGATCATCCACATTATCGCCAGTTACCTTGCTCGAAAGAATTATCAGGTAGTCATGGACGGAACAAAATCACCAGTACACGACATAATGGCGGGGTGCCCCAGGGATCTGCACTAGCACCACACCTCTATAGCATATATACTTCAGACATTCCTATCCATCCACACGTAAAAGTAAGACTCTTTGTGGACGACACCATGGCCTACACCAGTGGTTCTAAACCTTTTGTGGCCCAGCTCCCCTTTCTGGAGGTTGACTAACACCTATCGCCCCCTTTTCATTTTCATTTTATTCCTAATTTTAATTTAAAGTAAAGTGTAAATAATAAAGCAGTTTTATTATTTTAAACAATTTTATTACCGTATAAAAGCCACCAAAGCAGTTTTATCCGGTCACACTTAAATAAAATAGAAAAAAAAATTAAAATGTACATTTTTTACAGATTTTTTTAAGAACAAAGAAGTGAAATAATTAACTAAGATCATTGACAGTCATTTAAAAAACGAGTACATGTTTTCATTTTTAAATTGGAATCTGGAAAAATTAAGAAAGTTGACAGTTAAAATTTGAAAAAATAAATGAAAGTTTGAAAACTTTTTTTATTGTTTTATTTTACCTTTTCAATGGCTGCCTTTTGCTTGGTAGATTTCAGTTAAAGCTTGAATATCCGGCTCTATGTGCGTCAAGTTCAGGCGCAAGTCTCCTTTGAGGCAAATGTCCAACTTTTTTTCTCTGTTATGTGAGGAGCTGGACAACAGAACTAAATCCGTTTTCAACTAAATATGCTGATGGGAACGAGATGAGAAGTGGTCGGCGATAAGCTTCACCCATACCAACTCGTAACTGCTCTGCTTGAAAATGATTTTCACCTCACAGTCATACTTCAGATCTAGAAACTCGGTATGCAAAGAGTTATCAAGCTTATTCACAGCTTCAAATGAGAATGGATCTAGAATCCAATCAGGAATTTGTAGCTTGGTCAAATCTTCAAATCTTGATTCTATGTCAGTTTTTATCTGGTCAAGGTGATCAGTAAAAATTAGGATTTTGTCTTCTGGGAGTTCAGGAGTCTCGTTATCTGACACTGAACACTTTTTAAGGGTCGGAAACTGAATCATCTCTTTACAGCCAATATTTACCTTGTGAATATCATACTTGGCGATGAATGATGAAATAATTCCTTTGGCCTTGATAAGGTTCATCTTGTTTCCTTGAAGCCATATATTGACTTTGTTCATTTTTCCAAAAATATCTGTAAGGTATGCAAGTTAAAACTTGCGTTGCTTCAAATTCTCACTTAAATCAGGATCAGACGTGTCGAGAATCTCAGTAACCGTGTCAAATAATTCGAAGAAATGGCACAAACAGTTTCCTTTGGAAAGCCACCTCACGGCCGTATGTAGAAGCAAGCGTTCGAATTCCTCATCATTTCCATGGCAAAGTTGTCTGAACAGATGGTCATTGAGGGAATTAGCTTTAATCTTGTTGACACCAGTAATGACACCAGAGTGTAGCAGCACACATGGGGATCTGACCAATTCCAACACCTGGCGTGAACTCAACTCATACTTGGTTGAGCCAGAGTCCAATGTTGGGCTCCTAACATTGGATATCACTCCAGACTCTGCACACCTGGAGATTGTGTAGAGCAATCTACTATCATTCCTAACCATATGGAAACCTAAGACATGCATCATCAAGGTTTCACTGGAAGATCTGCTAGGTCAATCAGCTCCAATGATAAACCAACTTGGAGTGCTCTATGATGATGTGTATTGGATCAAGCCTTCTTATTCCAACCCCTTTTCAACAGAAGTGTTCTTAGTCCTGACCACATTGGGATCAGGGAAGGTAGAGAGGACTATTGTTCATTTTGAGGACCTGTCACGCAATTGGAGATTTGCTGATTGGATCCTATCAACCCAGCTTATTGGCCGTGCCCTAGTGGAAGGAATACAGGCGTCATGGGGATCCCAGTATTGCCCCTCTTATTTTGTGCTGCAGCTCAGAGAGAAGGTGGTGCAGCAGGGTCCGATCATGACACTACTCGAGCCATCTTTGCTCCACATTATTGATGCTGCTCACCGAAGATATGGGTTGCACAGAGATCTCACTCGAGCAGAGCAAGTCGTGCTGAGATCCTCCTCAACGCAATCATCAGCTGCTTTACATGAAGTGGGCTGCCTAGCCTTGACGTTGCACTGCTTAGTGGAGCTGTTTTCAGGGCACATCGTGGGCTGGTCTCCGACCAATGCATTAGGCGCACTTCAAAGGGATCCGTGGAGGGTTCTGTCCACTCTGGATGAGGTTGAGAAGAGTTCTCCTTCCAAGACAAGCTGGGCACAGACTGTTCAGCTGATCGGAGTTATTCTAGCCTGCCCTGACTTCATGATGGATGATTTTGATGTCCTGCTCATCCAACTATGGTACAAGTTGATCATAGATAAGGATCACTTCTCTATACTGACCCCAACACTAAAGGCCTCACTGGCTTCCAGTAGCCGATTGGTCCGTACTACGCCAACATCCTCCCACTTGGAATGTGTGGGATTGGTGCTTGATCCTATTACTTTCTATCTAATTGACAAATTATTCCTGAGTATGCTACACCTGATTGGCCAGGACTCAGTTTATGTGACTTCAGCATCAAGTCGGTTAAGGGGACTGATTGAGGGATTACCATGGAGTCGACCTCTTCGGGATAGAGATGGAGTGGTTGTGGCCATTGCCTCTACAGTGGTGCCTATTGGCCTGATGGACCAGTGTGTAGAACCAGTAGTTCCTGTACGAGTGGGAGTCTCCGTGAGGAAGAGACTTGCCGAGGGTGCCCGTGGACCGGTGAGCTCCATCAAGCTTGGGAAGAACAGATACTTGTGGATTGAGGTCCAGTGACGTCATTTGGGACTCCCCTGTATGTAAAGAAAAAAAATTGACTTTTTTCGCAGCTAAGTGTTGATGATGAATGACACAGTGAATAGTGATGACCTCTGGCACTTCTTTCTTAAGGTGGGATAGAAACCCAGCATGACGACCTGACATGGCAGGAGCACCGTCTGTTGCACAAGTGCTCACGTTTGTTAGGGGAATCTCTTTTTTCTCAAATAATCTTGTACCACTTTAAAAATCGACGATCCCTTCGTATCAGTGATCAAAGTTCTAGCAAACAACATTTCATTGGTAATTTCCTTTTGTTCATTGATAAACCTCACATAAGCTAATAAAATTGCTTTGTTATCAATCACAGTTGATTCATCAATCTGCAATCCAAATTTACTTTTTTTCAACAAATTGATGAGTTTGGATTCAACGTCCGTGGCCATTTGGTCAATTCAACTGGAAACTGTATTGTTGCTCAAAGGAACCAATAGACTTATCTTATTACTAGGGCCCTCTCCTAGTATATGATATCAATAATTTTTTTGGTAGCCGGTAAAACAAGAGTTATGCCAACTCTGTGAGGTTTACCACATTTAGCGATCAATAAAGACACCTCGTAAGAAGCAAGAAGACCTTTGTCAAGATCGGTTGCTCGTTTTTTAAATAATTCATTCGCATTAGGCCATTTATCAGCTTTAGCTTTGAGGTTTTGAAAATAACTAAGTTCTTTACTGACTTTATCACTGTGTACTCTTGATAAATGATCTTTCATTTGCGAAGGCTTCATGGCTTCATTACTAGTAAATGTTTTATCATACAGAAGACAATGTGGAAATTACACATTTTGTGGTGACGCGATAAAACAGAATTTTAAATACTCTGATTAGTATTGACGACACTTTTTCTTTTTTGAATCCATTGTGCATGAACTTCTATACTTCAAAACAAACGCACAGAAACAGAAAAGACATGCACAAAAACTGATGGTGAGGCACACAAAGGCTAGTGAAGACTGAAGACGAATGTAGGTCAATGGCAAGTGTGTTGTGATGGCAGGAGGGGGAGGGGGTTGAGTCACCAGTCGGCCGCGCTGAGCACCAAAAGATGGGCACTGTGGAGAGGGGTGAGAGCTGTGAACTCGCCGGCTGAGAATAGCCAGTGACTCGTGCTACCCGGCAACTTCTACTGTACAGTACTATTTTAATTTTTCCTCCTTTGAATACTCATCGCCCCCAAATCGCCCCCCACTTATTTATCGCCCCCAGGTTGGGAACCACTGGCCTACACCATATATAAAAACATAAATTTTGCCAGTTTAAAAATGCAGAGATACTTAGTAGAACTACAAATTTGGTTCACGACTTGGAGGATCAAAGTTAATCCTACAAAATCAGCAGCTCTGATTATTAGCCGAGGACCCAAACAGCTCCCAGCACCAATCACTTTATTCGACACAGAAATACCTGTTAAAAAAGATACAAAATATTTAGGCACTACAATAGACTCGAAACTAACCTAGAGAAGTCACATAGAGGACACGGAAAAAAAAGCCACTGGGAGATATGTACAATTGTACGCTCTTTTCAAAGGAAGGGAACTAAACATTCATACAAAAAAAGTCTTATACAAATCCATGATACAACCGATAATACTGAACAACTGTGCAGTATGGAGCTACGGAACCAAACACCTCACAGATAAACTACAAAGCACACAAAACATGATACTCAAAAACATCACTGGAGCACCCTGGCGAACTAGAACAACACACCTACATAAAATGACTAACTGCAGACAGCTCCAAGACATATACAGGGAAAGGAACAAAAAAACTCTACGAACAGGCAGACACACACACTAACGACATAATACGGGAACTAGGACGTTACGACCCTGCTGAGAACAGACGCTACAAGAGACCACGGCTGGCGTAGGAGAGCATTATTATGACTAAGTGTCTATTATAATCTTTTAAAAAAAACCATAAAAAAATACAAAATCCCTAGTCCTAGATCTAGAAGAAGAAAAAATAGTAGAGTAGTAATTAACCAAATTGACAATCGACTACGCCAGATCAACAGGATTGACGACAACCCACCAACCACCTATCCCATCCTTGCTCCAACCACAGACCTGTCATTCAAAAGTCGCTCATTTCATGCCATTACTACCTTAGTCACGGCCGGACGCCACTGGGATAACCGTCTAGGTTGTCTACTAGCCAGAGAATAACGCTGGCGCCGGGGGCGGCCCCAGATGGGGAATGGATATGTATCCACCTCACTCCTAATCCCAAGAAAAGAAAATCCTACCCCAACAAGAAACTCTTTATTACCTTTGCCACTGCCGGACTCCACTGGGATAACCGACTAGGTCAACCTTCTAGCCAGAGAATAACGCTGGCGCCACTGACGGCCCCAGATGGGGAATGGATATGTAACCATCCGCGTCAAACCTATTCCCTACAGTCAAGTTAAACCTTTCGATCCTTCCCGGAAATCGACTCACTAAATCACTCACAACTCACCATCATAACTTAAACACACTCTCCCACTTCCCAAGAAAAGAAAATCCTACCCAATTCCCACGACGCAACGCAATCACTCAAATCATAAATTCCACCTCACAGGGATATTTACTATTATTATTATTATTATTGTTTAACGGCCCATCGACACATCTAGGTCATTAGGGCCTTGAAATATATTAAAAACATAATAAGATCCCCATAGGGGAAAGAGATAAAACTTTCACCATCTGAGACAATCCATAGGAGTGCTCAATTGGACTCTTGGTATAAATTAAGTGATACACCTGCTAAAAAAAACCACAAGTGTATCACTCCAATAAAAAGACAAAACAAACATATTAAAATATAACACGTTAAAAAGACAAAACATGTTAAAATGATAATAATAATGGATCGGTTACGGCGAAAGCCACATTGCATATTGGATAGTAGATTTCGGGATTCTAGATACCATATAAATCTTTTATGGATCATTTTCTCTAATATTTTGCATACACAACTAGTTAAGGCTATCGGTCTATAACTAGTTGGCTCTAATTTATCCTTGCCACTTTTATATATTTAGGATAACGGTTGCTTGCCTCCATAGTGTTGGGAATAAACGAGATTCCCAAACACAATTGAAGAGGTCTAAGAGGAACGCCCGTCCAGCAGGGTACAGTTGGCGCAACATTTCGTAATGGATTTCACCCGGGCCAGAAGTTGTATTGCCCGCCTGGGACAGGGCATAGTTAAGTTCCTCTTTACTAAAGGGGGAGTTATAATCCTCCCCCCGACTTTGGCCAAAATCAATAGTAAGGCGCTCGATGCTGCGCTTATGCACCGCGAACTCGTTAGAGTAGCTCGCAGTGCTAGAAATAGCGGCGAACATCGAGCGCTATGCATTGGCGACCTCCACAGGGGAGGAGACTAGCGAACCGTTAGACATGAGGGCAGGTATACTATTAATGGAATTTTTGTTACCACTTAATTTACGTATATTGTCCCAAACCTTAGTTGTGGGAGTGGTAATTGTAAGGGTAGAAATAAACTGTCTCCAAGAATCTCTTCTGCTTTCTCGAATAACACGGCGAGCTCGAGCACGTAGAATCCGGAATGTTTCCAGATTCTCCAAAGTTGGACGTCGATGAAAGAGGCGAAGGGCCCTTCAACGATCAGAAACAGCCAACCGACACTTCTCGTTCCACCAGGGAACAGGACGGTGGCGCGGATTTAGGGATAAAAGCACTCGCCGCCGCGACGACCGTCGAAGTAAAATGCCCAGCCTTAATATCGACGTCAGGATGTTGGGATTCAACAATACAGCGAGCTCGCGGAATCGATCCCAGTCAGCACGTTTTAGCACCCATTGGGGTATCCGCCCTGTACTGGGAGGATCTTCAAGTGGTGAGAGCAGAATGGGATAATGATCACTGCCACATAGGTCCGACTGAACCTCCCAAAGGAAGTGTGCAGCGATCCCGGGACTACAAAATGTTAGGTCGATGGCAGAGGATACATTATTAAAGGTAGAGAAGTGTATCTGGGTCCCGGTTTTCATTAACACCAGGTTTCCCGAGACAAGAATATCCTCTACCATCCTCCCACGTGCGTCAGTAATATTGGACCCCCACACCAGGTTATGCGCATTAAAGTCCCCCAAGATGATATAGGGGGCGGGAAGTTGTATAAAGAGGGCCTCTAGGGTACTCTTAGGAACACGCTCTCCCGGTGGGAGGTAGATGCAACATATTGTTACCTCCAAAGGGAGGGAGACTCTGACAGCAATCACTTGGAGATCAGAAACGATATTAATATTTGTGTGATATATATGCTTCGTGCGACTATAGCCACACCTCCGCTAGCCCGATCAAAGAAAGGCTTGTCGGTACGATACACATCGTACCCACGAAGCATCGGGTTGTCATTTGGGCGGAAGTGGGTCTCCTGCAAACACAAGATGGAAGGATGGAGGGAAGAAATTTGTTGTTTAATTTCATCTACACGAGCATAGAAACCCCTACAATTCCATTGTAGTAGCGTCATACTTAGTTAATATAATATTTAGTTATCCTCGCAATCCATGTCACTATCCCTTAATAATAAAAATTGGTTGCGAGCCTTTTTAGGTCCTCTTGCCTTTCCCAGTCTCTCCTGGACCTCCCGCTTCAGGAAATGCTTCGGTTTATTTTGGAGAGACTGGGTAGTCGGATCCTTGCGCGAAAGCTTTGTTAAGGCCTTCGACGTTTTTTTAATATTATTTATTTCGGCGGTTACTCGCTGGTTCTTCTTCAAGGCACCAGTGGGACTCGCCTTTACGGCCTCACCTGTTCCGCCATTCATCCCGGGCTCTGGTGGCCCAGAGGCGAGAATGAGCGACTCAACAGTGGCCGCACGTAATTTATTTCCTCGAGGGGGGTTCGGGGGTGTTCCCCGCGGAGGGCTCGGGGGGGTTCCCCGCGGAGGGCTCGGGAGGGTTCCCCGCAGAGGGCTCGGGGTGGTTCCCCGAGGAGGGCTCGGGAGGGTTCTCGAGGAACCCTCCTAGGTGGTACAGGTGGGGGAGACGACTTAGGTGGCAGTTGTGCCCCTATCGACAATTTCGGCGACACCTTGGTTGGCGCGTTTTCAATACGCATGTCTCGAGCAGAGACCAATGGCACAGGTCGCGATGACGTCTTAGCGAGATTAACTGCGCAATGGCAATTGGGATAGTTAATGTTTTGGCTGACAATCTGGCTGTATGATGTTTGGAATACCGGAGCCTGACTAGATGCGTATTCCTTGCGTGCCTGGGCATATGAGATCTTTTTTTCGGATTGAATCTCCAGGACTTTTTTTTCTACCTTCCATTTCGGACAGGCCCGAGACCAGGCAGAGTGTGGACCCTTGCAGTTTATGCAGAACTTCGGAGACTCACATGGTGTTTCATGAGCCTATTGTCCACAATCCGCACAGGTCGGCTTACCACGGCATCGCAGCTTCGTATGCCCAAATTCCTGACACTGAAAACAGCGCCTAAGATTAGGGACATACGGCCGGACCCTGAGCACGTGGAAGCCTGCTCGGACCTCCTTTGGAAGTGTAGGTGTCGCAAAAGTGAGGATATACGTGTCAGTTTTTTTTATCTTGTCCGTTCTTTTGGGTGCCAATACGGTACACTTCGGTGACGTGTTGAGGGGAAAGCTCCTCACAGATATCCTCAATGTTCACGCAGTCGAAGTCATAGCAAGTGACCACTCCCTTGCAAACATTGAGGAACCTGTGAGGTTCCACCTTCACCGGTATATGAGACGTATTGCTCAACGGTATTTCCGAGATTGCCATTACTCTTGAGGACTGGATGTCAGTAGTTGTCTGTATCATTATCGTGCCATCACGCAGTTTTCTTATTGATACGTCCGACTGTGCTACACCATTTATCACTCTTTCGAGGATAAATGGGCTTACTCGCTTTAGACTTTCGTTTTCCTCTGCTCGAGACATTACCAGAAAGTGGGGCTGGGGCCTCACCACTTCCTGGACCTTTTCCATCATGGGCTGGACGGCCTTACCCGTTTCAGCCTCTTATCAATATTACGGCCCTGTGAGGGGCCGAGCAATGAGTTGCCAGCAGGGTTTGGCAGTACGATGCCAGCGGCGACAATATTATCGGCCATGCCGTAATTGGGGATAACCTACACAGTACTCGGATCGTAGACCCAGGATGATCCAAGTTGGTACTACCACATATGGCTCTGTTAACTGTCCCGACGAGAGGCTCTATACGACGCTAGACATGAAAACCTTCGCATAGAGCATCGCCGAAACAGAGGTCGTCGCATCAAGTGGGTGTAGGAAAGTGCCAATTTTACGTCCGGGCCCTCGTGAACGCAACCGATCTTTTCCCAAAGTAGGGTACCCGGTTATTGTCATCCCTAAGGCCCTTCTGCTAAGGTATTGCAACTGGCGCACTTTCATTTAGGAGCTCAAGGCAGTGGTATCCAATAATAAACAGAGAAGAGCCGGGTTAGTTGCCAAGGTCGTCAACGGAAAGGACAAAGGCCTCTGTGCAGGATGAACGGTGGGGGAAAGGAAGAAAAGGTAAGAATAGATAAAGCGAAGGGGGAAGAGTGAAAAAAAGGGGGAAAGTGAAGGAAGAAGAAAATGATGTGAAAGGAAAAATATAGGATAGGTTGGTCCCACACGAGGTACGTCCTGCACAGAAGCCTCCCCTTTTAGTCGCTTCTTACGACCAGCAGGGGTTACTGCGGGACTATTCTAAACCCCGTCCCGCAGGGGGGAGTAAATAACAAGTTTTCTAGCTTGTCTAGCCTACGGGATGAACCAACGACTAGTCAAACGGGGCAACCGAGTGGAGTATTGAAAGATAGTTCCACCCCACGGCGCATAAAGACCCCTCCAGTGATCGTAACAAATGCGACACAATACAACAAAGTTATAAAACTCCTGAAGAGCGGCTTGCAAGATGACTACAAAGTGTATTGTATTGCACAGGGTATTAAGGTGGTCATGACCTCCTTCAGGGACTACTCCGCTTTGTTAAAGCTGCTTAAACAAAACACGTTAGAACACTTCACGTATGTTCTTCCCAAGGACAAGCCTTTCAAGGCTGTCATCAAGGGCCTTCATGCAACTATGCCCTGTTCGGATATAAAGGAGGAACTGGAGGACAGGGAATTCACGCCGACCGACGTGAGACAGTTATACTCTAAATCTTCTCCACAATAAGCGACACCGAGACCCCTGCCGATATTTGTGTGCACCCTTGCGAGGACAGAAGGAGTGGGTGAGGTCTTCAAGGTACAGGTCATCAACCACACGGTAGTCAAGATCGAGGAGTATCGTGCTTCACAGAGTACAGTTCTACAGTGCCATCGTTGCCAACGTTTTGGACACTCCAAGAACTATTGTGCCCAAAAACCACGCTGCGTCAAGTGTATAGGAGAGCACCTGACGGTAGAGTGCCAGAAAAAACATAAAACAACGCCAGCACAATGCGCGAACTGTATGGACAGCACGCAGCAAATTATCGCAACTGCCTTATTTTTCTTCGAGAGCTGGAAAAGAAAAACCAGGTGCCAGAAAGGGAAAAAGAGGGGGATAGTAAAGTGGCTAGCCCTTCTACCCGCATGGCTCGGAATCTTAAACCCTCAACTGGCCAGCAATTCTCTGCTAGCAACCAAATCCACCAGAAAATATTGGATTGAATAAACTAACTTACAGTGGAGTTGTCAAAAGGCTGGCCAAAAAGACAAACAAGAAGACCGTGAAACTGATGAATCCTTGGACTTGAAGGACCTGCTGCAAATTCTAAAGGAAATAAACGTTGTGGGCTTACTCCAACTACTTAGGAAGTACCTTGTGAGGATGAATAATGATCCAGACAAGACAACAAAAGTAATGCTTCTTCTGGAAGCTGCAACTGAATTCTTCTGCGATGGCAACTGAACAGGGAAGAGGTGTAGAGGACTCATTGAACATTCTGTTCTGGAATAGTACAACAGGAACACGAGTTTCGACAACTTCTGGGGACGTATGGAGTCGACGTGACATTGATCTGTGAGACCCAACTAACGGAACAAAAGAAGATGCGGTTCTTCGGATACGAGATGTATCGTAACAATAGAACAGATGGGAGGGGGCACAGCCGTGTTGGTGCGCAGTAACCTTGTGCACTACCAAACGAGTTTACCGGATATGGACCATATCGAATCCACTTCGATTGCTATTACCACGGGGCGAAAACAGATAGTGTTTACCACTGTTTACAGAAGCCCTGCTGTCCCATTCACCATAGTTGACCTAGACAGGCTCACGTCAAGAAGTATTTCCTCAGAGCAGGAGATCTTAACTGCAAACGCACGAGTTGGAACATTCGCGTGTCTAATCAGGCAGGCTGGACACTGGCTGGCCAGGCAGCAAGCAAGAACTACACAATCATGGCAACTAACGAGCCGACGTTCTACCCATCAAATTACAGGAATCTTCCCGATGTTCTGGATGTCGTCCTGACGGATCTTGATACGCTGCCGGAAGATCTCGAGGCTTTGAACGAACTCGACTCCGAACATCTCCCGGTATTCGGAAGGATATCCCTGAAGACAAATCCAAGATTGTCGTACCTTAGGATGAAGATCCCCAGAAGTGACTGGGACGATTATCGGCGGGTACTGACAGATGCAGTTCCATTGAACATGGAGGTAAACTCACCGGAAGAAGTGGACAGTTCCATCACTCTACTGACAGCAACATTACTCGAAGCATACCGAGAGACAACGGTATTCGAGACGCCGCCAGTGTTGTTGAAGAGGGACGACCCGGAGCTGAGCTACTTGATAGCCCTAAAAAGGGAAGCGCGTAGGAAATAGCAGCAGCACCGGGATCCGAGGCATCGGGCAGAGTACAACAGGCTAAGAGCCCTTGTGCGTAGAAAGGCTAAAGCACTGAAGATTACCAACTGGAACGAGTATGTGGCAAACACTTTGGCCAGGGATGCCACGTGTGGAAGGTGGCGAGACAACTCAAACGTACGAAAGGAAGGGCAGGGACCACGGTCATCCACGGAAGAAGAGGGTTGGAATACCGGAGCGAGGCCAAGGCAGAGGCCATCGAGGAATCTCTCGAAGATCAGTTCAAGGCTAACTCTGAGCCTCAAGATGAAGAGTTTACCAGAACAGTAAAAATAGCGGTTGGGGTATACCTAGCAGATCCGGATGTAGAGCTACCGTCCCTATCACAAGGAATAAAGTCACCCACCAGGTGGAAAATCTGAAGCTATGAAAAGCGGCTAGTCACGACAGGATCTCGATCGAGATGCTGCGACACGTTCCGGAAGGTATAATTCAGCTCTTATCAAGAATGTTTTCAACGGCACTGCTGGCAGGTTATTTCCTGGAGGCATGGAAGGTTGCCGACGTAGTCTCATTGCCCAAACCAGGCAAGGACCGCAAATTCCCGCAGAACAGGTGGCCCATCAGTTTGCTTAGAAACATAGGAAAGTTATTTGAAAAAATAATTCTGCAGCGACTGAAATCCTTCAGCAGGGAGCATAGGATTATCCCCGACGTCCGATTCGGATTTAGGAACCGGCATTCAATAATACACCCAGTCCTGAGCCTAGTGGAGGACACGACAGAAAGCTTCAATCATGGGGAAATGACGCTATCGGTACTTATGTATGTTGAGAAGGCGTTTGATAAGGTCTGGCACACCGGCCTTATTTACAAATTGATACAGGTCAATTTCCCAAAGGTTTATGTGCAGCTAATCAAGAGCTTTTTAACCGGACGACAATTTCAGGTCAAGATGGAAGGGAAAAGGTCACCGCTTCATAGTGTCAGAGCAGGGGTGCCGCAGGGGTCGGCACTCTCCCGTTCCTATACAATGTGTATGTCGCTGACGTCCCCACGGACACGATGATTAAGATTAGGCTCTTCGCAGACAATACTCTGTTCTACATCACCAACAAGAACGTGAAGTACGCCCATTTCCGCCTGCAACAGTACCCTGACGAGTTCAGCAGTTGACTGGAAAAATGGAGAATAAGAGTCAATGCAGAGAAATCGACAGCCATGGTAATTACTAGGAGGAGACCCCAAACACCGGCCCAGCTTGTAGTGTTGGAGGAGGATATCCCCTAAAGGAATTCAATGACATACCTCGGGGTTATGTTATATTTCAGACTCATATGGAAGGAGCACGTAGACTACACAAGAAAAAAGGCAATGAGGGCCTTCATCACAAATTACGGCCTGTTCAAGAGCTCAGTGCTGGGAATCAACATCAAGCTGCTACTGTATTATTATTATTATTCTGGAAAGGGGGGTTATTTTTAAAATTTTTAAGGTCATTTCCAATTTTTTGTGACCCATAAAGAGTTTTTAACCCGAAAAATTTTCCCATAAATGGAAAAAAATTTTTCACCCCCTTTTATCTTGTTTCCGGGGGGTTTCCGAAATTGCTTAGGAGGGGGTTTGGGTTTTTTTTGGGGTGGGGGAGGGGCCCGGCAATTTTTCCTTCCCTTTTTTTAAAATTTTTTGGGGGTTTTGCGGTCCCCACGGCCCAGGGGGATTGTTAGGCCCCCTTGTTTGCACTCTTTCCCTCCTTACCCCAACAAAAACGGAAGTAGCCCCTTTTTCCGCTAAAAACTTTTTCCCCGAGGAGGGGGGGGAGTTGGGGGAAAAAAATGGAAAAATTAAGGGGGGCTCGGAAAATTTCCCCCGGGGAAAATGGGGGGGCCCAAAACCGGGGGGAGTTGAGGTGGGGGGGGGTTTCCCCAAAGGGGAATCCTGGGGGGAAAAGGAAATTTTCGATTTTTGGGTAGGGGGGAATTTCACGAAAAACAATGTGGGCCCTTTTTTGGCCTGAAAAGGGGCCGGTGGGAAAAACATGTTTTGAAAGGGTTTTATTTTTTTTAAATTATTATTTTTTTTTTAACGGCCCATCGACACACCCTAGGTCTTTAGGGCCTTGAAATATTTTAAAAAACATAATAAACCCCCCAAATAGGGGAAAGAGATAAAACATTCCCTTTCTGAGAAAATCCTTTGGAGTGCAAAAATTTGGTTTTTGGTTTAAAAAATTTAAGGGGATACATGCTAAAAAAAAAAAAAAGTTATCACTCCAAAAAAAGAAAAAAAACAAAACATTTTAAAAATTAAAAACACTTTAAAAAAGACAAAACTGAAAAAATTGATAATACTTTAAAAAAGCCCAAAAACAACATTTTTAAAATTGTAAATTTTAAAAACTTTTAAAAAAGATTCAATATGAGATATTACCAAAAAGAGCCACTTTTAAAAGGGGACCCCAAATGGCATTAAAAAATCCGGGGCGTAAAAAACGGAGGTAAAAAAAAAACCCCCCCCATCCGAACTATCGCGTAAAAAAAAAAACGTAAGTCCCTTTTTTTTTCAAGACCCAGAGGGAAAAGGGGGCTAGTTTGGCCCATTTCCACCAAAATGTGATCCCACACTAAGGGGGAGTATACAAAACTCCCCAAAAGGAGGTGGATCCCCTTTTGAAAAAAAACTAGGGGTCAAAAAAAGTATGCCCGACGCGGAGTCTCGTCACGATGACCTCCTCTCTTTTTAAAATTTTCTTTATAGAAGGGGGCCCCTCGCGACACCCCGCCCCTGATGGAGGGGCAGCTTTTTTTGGGGCGGGGGTCGAGACCCACTGTCGTGCCAGGTGGGGAAAGGGACCCCACCCCAAACATACCCTTTAATCAAAAAAACAGGCACCAAACTCGCTTCCCGGAAAGGCAACGTGCTGCCCCCTTGGGCCCGCCGGGCCCGCCAGTTCATTTCCTGGAAACCAGCGTGCCCAGGAACCCAGAAAAAGGCGACCCGGGTGTTTTAATGAATAAATTTTTTAAAAATTTGTTCTGAATCATCTGCACAAAAGGGGATTCCGGATTTGAGGGGGGACAATCCCAACAAAGCCTAATGGAATGTGAAAGATGGGGAACGGAACGGTGACAATTGGGTAACAAAAACAAAGATTTAAAATTGGCTTTTAATTCCCCTAAAAACACGGGTTTTGGTAAAAAAAATTTTAAATTTTGGGTTTCCCCCCAAAAAAAAAGCCACCCCCGGGAAAGCCCCAATTTGGAGACCGTATAGATGCGTTTCAAACCCGGGAAAGCGATGGGGGAGGGGCCCTATTAAAGGTCCCCTCAAAATAAAATTTTGGGGTTTGGTGTCGCTTTGGGGGAAATTTTGGAAAAGATCAAAAGGGCATTAAATGGGGAATTTTCCCCAGGGGAAACCGCCCTGGGATGTGGGGATAGTTTTGGCAAAACTACCCCACACGTGTCAAAATTTACCGATACCCTTCCTGCCCCCAAAAACCCGGGCCCTTGTACTACGCATTTGGTTTCAAACAAGCCCGGGTTTTGGGGGGATGAAAACAGGGGGTGGGCCCAAAAAGGTTGGGGCATAAATAAAGTTTGAACAAAAGATGCCAGAAGGATGGACCCCCGGGAAAAAGAAAGAGGGGGTCCCCGGCGTCGGCACAGATGCTGACGACGGGGACGGGTTACGAAAGGCACGTAGCAGTCGAATCCCAGCAGGGGAACTTTTACCCTTTTTAACGCCAAAGGGTCTGTGTCCCATAAAAAACTCCCGTATCTAGTTTGATTTTACCGGGCCCCTTATAAAAAGGCGCATAAAATTTTTTCCCCCTTCAGCCCCCCGGAAAGGGCCGCTAACCACTTTAAGAAAATTTTGTTTTAATCACCTCGCATTTCAGGTCTTTGATGGGGGGGAACCCAAAGGTTTAAAATTTTAAAAAATCAAAAAAAAAGTCCCAAAAATTTTAAGGTTTCCCCGGAGACGGTTTTAAAAAAAACGGGTTTTTTTAAAAAATATTGGGGTTTGGGTTTTCCCCTTTAATTTAGGGAAGTGGACGGGGGGTTTTCCCCTTTGGCCCGAAGGGGAAACGAAAGCCAAACGGTTTGCCCACCCCATAGATTTTTTTTCAGGAGTTGAAAATTCTGCCGTTCCCCCTGGGGGAGACTTAAATGAAACTCATAAAATTGGGTAGTCACCCAAAAAAAAGGGGACATAAACCCGGAAAGGAAGGGACTTTTCCCACAAGGGATTTTTTGGAATGGCGAAAAACGAAAGTTTAAAAAATTACTCCTTGGGGCCCCCCTTTTCTTGAAAAAAACATCGGATAAGGTTTTTTTTAACCCTTTCCCCGGAAAGTGTCTATCGACTTTAAAATTTATTATAAAAAAGGGGGGTTTCCCCGGAACCCCAAATTAAAAAAGGGGTTTTTTTAAAATGCCGTACCCCCAGGGGGTTCTTTGGCCTTTCCCCAAAATAAAAGAAAACGGAAAAAGGGGTGCTGTTTATGGGGGAAAGGCCCCCCAAAATCCCGTCTCAAGGGGGGAACGGGGTTGACCCACCGTGGATCGGTTCGGCAAAAACCACATTGAATTTTTGGATAGTAGATTGCGGGAATTCTAAATACCTTTTTAAACTTTTTTTTATCTTTTTTCCCCCAATATTTTGCATACACAACTATTTTAAAGGGGCTATCGGCCCTATAACTATTTGGTTTTTTTTTTTCCCTTGCCACTTTTTTTTAGGGGGAAAAAGGTTGCTTGCCTCCCCCAGTGTTGGGTTTTTGGACGAGTTTCCCCAAAACACATTAAAGAGGCCCAAAGGAAAGGTCCAGAAAGGGGGAAAATGGGGGGAAAAATTTTCTTTTTTAATCTCCGGGCCAGTTTTTTTGGGGTTCCCGCCGGGCAGGGCATAGGTTTTTCCCTTTTTAAAAAAAGGGGGGGAGTTTAATCCTCCCCCCGACTTGGGCCAAATCAATAGAAGGGCCATGTTGCTTATGCGCAAAAATTCTTTGAGTAGTTGAAGTGCTAGAAATGGGGGGAAAAAATGACCCCAAATTACTTTGGCAAACCTCCAAGGGGGGAGAAAAGGAACCTTTAAACATAGGGCGGGTTTTTATTGAATGGTTTTTTTGCTATTTACGTTTTCGAATTTGCCCCAAAACCCTTTAGTTGTGGGAGGGGGAAATTTGAAAGGGAAAAATTTAAACTGTCCCCAAAATCTCTTCTGCTTTCCAAATTTAAGGCAAAGGTTTTAGCACGTTTTAAACCCGGAATGACCCCAGATTTCAAGGGTGGGGACGCGATTAAAGAACGAAAGGGCTCTTCGGGGTTTAAAATGGGCCAAACCCAAAATCCCCCCTTTCCACCAGGGAACGGGGGAAGTGGCGGGGTTTGGCGGGGAAATTTAGGTTGGTTTCCCTCGCCCCCAAAGAGGACCGTAAAGAAATTTTCCCCAAATTTAACTTTGCGTGGGAAAAAAGGGGTTGTCAAATACGGGGGAGCCCCGGGGAAATTTACCCCATTTAGCAGTTTAAAACCCATTGGGGGCCGTGCTTTCGGGGGGGTCTTAATTTTGGAAAAGCTGAAGGGGAAAGTGATCGCGGCCCCCATGGGTTCCGAGAAAAAACCCCCCAAAGGAATGGGCGGGCAACCCCGGGGCTACATAGAGTTAGGTCGATGGCAGGGGTTTACCCCTTTAAAGGGTGGAAAAGGGGTGTCGGGGGCCCCGGTGTTCATTAACCCCAAATTTTCCCGAGAAAAGAATACCCTCTCCCTTTCCTCCCGGGGGGGTTTCTTAAATTTTAGACCCAAAAACCCCGGGTTTTGGGGCTTTTTAAAGCCCCCCAAAAAAAAATATGGGGGGGGGGAAGTTTTTTAAAAGGGCCTTGGGTCCTTTTAAAACACGTTCCCTGGGGGGGAAGGTAGATGAAACTTACGGTTTCCCTTTCCATAGGAAGGGGGCTCTACAGCAATCACTTGGAGTTCAGAAAAAATATTTTTTAATTTTTATATATTGTTTCGTGCAATATACCCCAAAATTTCCGTTAGCCCGAAAAAAAGAAGGTTGTCGGTACGTTAACATGTCCCCACGAAGCATCGGGTTGTCAGTTGGGGGGAAAGGGTCCCCTTGAAACAAAATGGAAGGAGGCGGGAAAAAAAATTTTTTTTTAATTTCCCTCTAAAACGAGCAAAAAACCCCTTTTACAATTCCATTTTTAGTAGGACAAAAGGGTTATTAGTATGTTTTTTTGTTATCCTCGTTTCCATTTCACTATTTTTAAAGGGAAAAAAAAATTTTTTGGGGCCCTTTTTGGGCCCCTCTTCCCTTTCCCATTCTTCCTGTACCTCCGCTTCGGGGAGGGGGCTTCGGTTTATTTTGGAGGGGAATGGGCAGCGGTTTCCTTTTTGGGGAAAGGTTTTTTGGGGCCCTTTTCGGGGTTTTTTTTTAAATTTTTTTTGGCGGTTTTTCCCTGGCCTTCTTAAAAGGCACCAGTGGGACTCGCCTTTTACCCCCTTTGCCCCCTCCCCTTTCCGCCAACCGAAAAAACCTCCGGAATCCCCGGGGGGGTGGGGGAGGGGGGGCTCAAAAGGCCCCGGATTGGGGTTTAAAAACCCCGAGGGGGCCGGGGATTTCCCGAGGGGGGCTGGGGGTTTTTCCCGAGGTGGGCTGGGGGGTTCCCGGGGGGTTCCCCTCGGGGGTAAGGGGGGGGGCGGGGGCCGTTTTGTGGGGTTTTGGTTTTTTAAAAATTTTTTTTGGGCCCCACAAAAGGGGCGGGGTTTTTGTTTTCTCAATGAAGGAAAAGGGGCACGGCCCTTTTTGGGCCCTTGAAATTATTAACTGAAAAATTTGGCAGTTGGGGGATTTTATTTTTGGGGGTGAAATTTTGGTTAGGAAGTTTAAAATTACCGGAGCTTGCCCGTCGAAAACCCTTGCGTGCCGGGGGCATAGGGTTTCTTCTTTTTTTTTTTGGGATCCCCGGACTTTTTTCTTTTCCTTTAAATTTTGGAAAGGGGGCCCGAGACCAGGCGGAATGGGACCCTTGAAATTAGGCAGAATTTAGGAGACTGCATGGTTTTCGTGAGCCTCCTGCCCACAATTGCACGGTTGGTTACCCGGCATCCCCAGCTTCGTATGCCCAAATTCCTGGCACTGAAAACAGCCCCGAGGGTTGGGGATTACGGCCGGACCCGGGAGCACGTGGAAAGGGCCACCGGACCCCCTTTTGGAAGGGGAAGGGGTGGCAAATTTTGGGGAATTTTAATACCCGTTTCTTTTCTTTTCCTTTTTTTGGTAAATTCCATAATTTTCGGTGACAGGTTGGGGGGGAAAGCCCCTCAAAGTTTCCCCTCAATGTTTAAACGCGTGAGTCAAAAAAAATGACCACCCCCTTTCCCAAACATTGAGGCCCCCGTGGGTTCCCCCTTTCCCCTTTAAAGGTTTTTACTCAAGGTATTTAGTTTTTGCCTTATTTTTTGGAAGGCGTTTTCCCCGTATCAAAATTTTTAAAACCCGGAAATTTTCCTTTTTAAAAACCCCTTTTTTTGGCTGCCCATTTATCCTCTTTGGGGGGGAAAAAGGGGATTTACCGCTTAAGGTTTCCCTTTCATCTTAAAAAGACTTTTTAAAACCAGGAAGCGGGGTGGGGTCACCTTTTTCCCTGGTTTTTTCCCATTTAAAGGGGGGCGCCTTAACCTTTTTCCGCCTTTTTTCCTATTTCCCGTTCGGGGGGGCCGGGGCAGTGGGGTTGCCAGCGGGTTTGGCTAGTAGGGTTTCCGGGGAAAAAGTTTTGGCCAGGGCCTTTTTGGGGGAAAACCCTACACTACTCGGATCGTAGCCCCCGGGGTTCCCCCAAGGGTTGGGGCTACCACATAGGGCCCCGGGTTAAAACTGTCCCGACGAGAGGTTTCCTTACGACGCTGGGACTGACAACCTTCGCTGGAGCTCGCCGGAAGGGGTCGCGCGGAAGGGGGTTTGTGGGGAAAGTCCCAAATTTTAGCCCGGGCCCTCATAAACGCCCCGGGGATCTTTTCCCAAATTTGGGGTCCCCCGGTTTTTCCCAAAGGGCCCTTCTACTAAGGTTTTTGAAAACCGGGCCTTTCATTTGGAGTCAAAAAAGTGGTACCCCAATTAATAAACAAAGAAGACCGGGGTTATTTCCCAAAGGGTCGTAAAAGGGAAAAGGGCCAAAGGCCCCCGTGCGGGTGAACGGGGGGGGAAAGGAAGAAAAGGAAAGGGGGGAAAAAGGGGAAAAGGGGAAAAAAGGGGGAAAAAAAGGGGGAAAGTGAATGAAAAAGGGGAAAAATGATGTAAAAGGGAAAAGGTATGGGATAGGTTTTTTTTTTCCAAACCCGGGTAGGTCCTGCCAGAAGCCCCCCCTTTTTTAGTCCCCTTTTTTCGAAAAGCGGGGGTTACTGCGGGACTATTTAAACCCGTCCGAAGGGGGGTCTAGGAAAATTATTTTAAAAAAACCCCCAGAGTCAAAATTTAACAACGTCCCAATTTTCCCCAAAATTTATTTTAAACAGTGCCTTTTGATCCCAAAAAAAAATTTGGTAATTCCAAAAACAACTTTTCCCAAATAACCCAAGGTGCGTCAAATCTGGCTCCCCATTTGACTTCGACTGCCCCCAAAAAAAGGGACGCCCCCCCAGCCAATGTGCTAAATGCCGAGGAAATCACTCCGCAAATTTACTCCAAATGCCCGAGTATCAAAAAAATTTGAAAAAAATAGAGCAGAGAAGTAAAAAAAAAAAACCCAAAATTCACCCCCACAGCAAACACGAGGGAAAAACGAAATGCGGGGTTGTGCGTGTTCTCTTAAAATTTTTTCCCAAACCACACAAAGGGCCCAAACATTAATGACTCAAAAAAACCTGGGGGGATACAACTTTTAACGTCAACCCCAAAAAACCGGGGTCAAAAAATTTTTGGGGCCCGCTTAAAAACCCCATCCAAGATTCTTTTTTAAAACGACCTCGATAACCAAACGAAAAAAAAACTATTTCCCAATGGGGGAGCCCTTTAAACGGGAAAAAAACATTAGGAAACAGCCGGACGCCCAACGGGAAATTGGCCGAATTTTTAGAGGAACTTTCCCAACTGGACAGTTTTACAACGTGTTAGCTTCGGAATCACCAACCTTCTACCCGGGAAAATCCCCTTTTCCCCAACCAGATTTTTCTAGACATAATATTAACTAATTTAAAAATTTTAACACCTAAATTCCTTAACTTTACTTCAAGAACTAGACTTGCCCAAAACCAGGGGGGAGCCCGGAGATGGTTGAAAAATGGGTTGGTTTCACAAAGTCTATTGCTTGGCCATAGCCGGCAAAAGGTGTTGGGGGCTTTTATAGTTTATTTAGCTGCATTATTTTTTGGGGTTTTGCTGGGGTTTGGGGGTGGCACGAGAGTGTTTTTCATTAAATTCGTCCGCTACAGATAAATTTTTTCACAAATTGTGGTTTTTAAAAAATTTTTTTGGGACCCTACTTTTTATTTTTGTATATTTGTTCAGAGGTTTACTTCTTTTGCGACTTTTAAAACACGGTTTAAAACGTACATTTTTTAAGGGCAAAGATTGCGGTGTCGTTTTTTTAAGCCAAGATATTGTGTTTAGTCTAAAACGATTTATTTTACAAAATGGCGAGAGGGGGAAAGTTGTCTAAGTAGGCGGGGATGTTTTTTCCCATGTGAAAAACCCAAACCCCCTCAAAGTTTCGTGTTTTACCCTTTACAGATTCGGGGGACATGGAAAATGGTTCGGTCTTTAAAGAAAAAAACTAAAGGGGGTTTAAAACCCCTTCGGGTTTGTTATTTTAAGACCCGGTGAGGGGGTTTTTTTCCCCAACCCCCCCCCCCCCCCCCCCCCCCCAAAAACGGGAAAAGCTGCAAACAAAATTTTAAAATTTTAACTATCAAACCCTTTTTTTTCGATATTTGCAAAAAGGATTTTCCCCAAGTAAATTAAATGACCCCCAAAAGGGGACTGCCCATCATTTCCTGTTTGGGTTTTCAAAAAAAATTAACAGGTTTTCCCAGTAAATTTGCATTTGTTTGGGGCTATCTCCTAAAGAAAGGAAAATTTGCTAATGAAGTTGCTGTAGCTAATAAAAATTAAAAATTCCCGCAATTTGGACTGAAAAAAAAATTGGGGGGGGGTCGATTGTTTTCTAGTTTTTTTGAAGCAAAACCCCAACATTGCCCATTACCTGGGGGCAACCGTTTGGCTAGAGCTTTAGTTTTAAAAAAAAATGTGGTTTCCCATTTTTCAAAAAACTTGACAAAAAGAAAAGACGAAAATAATTTCCCAGGCCCAGGGTATTTTTGGGTTAAGAATGGCGGATACAGTCCAAACCCCCGGGAAAAAATTTGGTAGTGGGCCCGGGGGATATGGGCAAATTGGCAGTTCGTGTCAGATGGGGAGGTTCTTTGTGAGGGAGGGGCGTGTGCTGTGCCCGAAATTTGGGGTAATTTACCCCACCTTTTTTTTTTTTTCCCAAAGGGGTTAAACTATAGAGACCTTTTTGTTAAAAAATGGCCCATTTTGGGTTTCGCAGGGTGCACCCAAATCCCAAAGGTTGGTTTGCAAAAAAATTTTTAAAATTTTTTTTAAATTTTTCTTAACCCATTTCCTTAACCACACAAAAAGAAACATGTGTAAAAACCGTGTTGTTGTGTTAGAAAATCAGGGGCCCCAAACCTTAGTTTTCGCGGGTTTAAAATTTATGCCAAAAAAAAAATGGGATTTGTGTTTTTCTTTTCCCCCAAATTGTATTTCAAAAATTGCACCCTTTTAGCCCCTTTTCTTTTTTTTGGCCACTGAAAAAAATTTAAAAATTTCATTTTTGTGACATTGGGATCCCTTAAATTTTTTTTGGGGAAAAGGGATGACAATTTATGATTTTCCCCAAACAGGGGTTTCCCCCGGGGCCTCCCCACTTCCCAATACCCCAAAAAATAACAGTTGAGGGGTTTTAAAAAAATTCACAGGCATTTTCCTTTCAATGGGGAAAATTTTTTTCCAAATTTCCGATTTCGCCCCAAGTTTTGTCACCGATAGCCTCGCGAGACCAAAATATTGAGGGCAGTATCTCGGGCCCGGCATAAGACTGCCACACCAGTGAATTTATTTTTAGAGAGACAGGCCCAAACCCTCCAGAAAGCCCCTCAAAAGATCTCCAAGCTCCCTCTACCCTGGCGGCCTATGAATCCGGTCCACAACCCTCCCGACACAATTCGTCCTTTTCCCTAAGGCAGGTGCAGGGGAAAACCCTCCCCAAAAAACAATGCCCGTAAAAGAATACGTCAATTTTAAACAGAAAACCTGGGGGAAAAAAATTTTAGAAGACCAAAAAAAGTCAGGGAAAGAAAAAAAAAAAAGGCAAGTTACCCAAAAAGGGCAATTTTTAAAGAAAAAACAAGACAATAATTTTAAAAGAAAAAAAAAGCAAGGACAGTAAAAAGGATAGCGTGGCGGGAAAGGGACGAAAAAGATTTGCTTTGTCTTGTTTGGGGGAAACCCCTTTTATAACGGGCAACCCAAAAGGGAAACGTGGGCCCAATTTGTATTGAATGAAAAGGGATTTTCTCTTAAAGTGCACGCGGGAAATCGTTTTTTACACTTCCCCAAATTGTTTTTCTGACATGTCAAAAGAAAGTGAGGGTTTAAATTTTGAGAATCTAGAAAACAAAAATTTGTGTGTGGGCCCCCAAAACCCTTAAAAATTTTTTAATAAACGGAAAAAAAAAAAATTTTAAAAAAAAATAAATTTATTTTTTTTCCTTTTGATGCAAGTTTTTTAAAAAAGTTTATTTTTATGGGGTTTTTGCAGCAATTTAAGGTCACAGTGATTATATATTTGTTTGGTTTTATATTAAACAATTCCCTATTAACATTATATTATCTAAGGGGAAAGCCTACGTGAGTTATGTAGTTTTGGGGGGGAATTTTTTTTTAAATCTTGTATTGTGGGGTTTTAATTTTTTTTTTGATCTAGAATTTTGATTTTTTAGGGAATAAACAGTTTTTGTAATAAAAGGGGGTTTTTTCCCCCGTGATACTGCATCAATTTAAATAAAAATTTTTTTAAACCCTTTTCCCTTATTTTTGGGTTTATAAAAGGGATTTTTTTTTGTAGTGGGTATTTTAAAAGGTCGTAGTTGTAGCGAGTGTTTGTAAAATGCAATTTAAACCCTTTAAAAAAGAGCTGGGGAAAACCAACCCCGAGCTTGAGAAAAACCATCCCCGGAGTGGGGAAAGTTTTTCAACACTGAAAAAAAAAATTTTGGGGCCCTAAAAATTTCATAAATTTTAAAATTATTCAAAAAACAGAATTTTTTTCCCTTTAAGTCCCCAAAACTTCCCAAATTTTCTTTTTTACATTTAAAGGGAAAATGATTTTATAATTACCAAAAAATTTTTAAAAAAATTGAGAAAAAAAAAGGGTACAACCTTTGGGTTTCCCCCCTATTGTGAATGGGACGTTAACACAGAAAACCAAATCAGCTGGCCCCAAACCCAAAATATAAAGACAACGGACTGGAGGGAAATTCAAATAGACCCCCAAAAAACCCTTTTCCAGAATTTAAAAATCGAAACAAAAGAAACTTAGCGCGGCCATAGACTTACCCCATAACGACAATTCAAAAAATTTATAAATTTCCCCTTTGACCCCCGGAAAAACAAAAAGAAAAGGGGATTGACCACCCCGAATTTAATTTCCCTGTTTAGCCCCTTTAAAGGGAAGAAGCGGGATGGCAGAGATTACAAAGGCCGCAAGAAAGAAGAAATCAAAACTGACTCAAAGCACAGGTGAAAAAAAATTGTAAAAATAACATAAGGAAAAAAACCAAAGGGAAACCCAATTTTTTGTCTGGGAAAATGAAAACTAACTTAAAAAAAAACAGGGCCCCTTTAAACGAAATTCAAAAAGGGGGGATGAAAAAAAAGGGGGCACTCAGCCATCCATGGGCAAAAAGTGATGGCCTAAAACCAGCTTTAGACAAGGCCAACGCAATAGGGGCAACTTTTAGGAAAACATTTTAAAACCTTTAACCCATTTAAAAGAAGTAGAGTTCAATGGGAGACGTCATCAGAGGGGTAAACGCCTCTTGGACGGGACCAAAAACCCGCCACACGCCCTTTTCACGGAAGGGAAACTCCAAGACATTTTAAAAGCTTCCGCCCAAAAAAAGGGCTCGGAATAGACGGTATCAAAAACGAGAACTAAAAAACCTTCCCCACCCCGGGGAAATGTTTCTACTCACTCAAAAAATTAAACGAAAACTTTAAAAACTCTTTACTTCCCAAAATTTTTGGAAGGAAAAAGGCCCAAAAGAAAAAAGCTTTCCCAAAAACCAGGAAAAAAAGGGCCCATATTTCCACAAAAAAATAAAACCCAAATTTCAGTAAAATTCAACAAATGGCAAACTTTTAAATCCTAACACTAAAGAGACTAGAACATCAACAAAAAAAACCCAAAATAATCCAGATCGAAATTTGGGTTTTTTAAAAAACAACACCCCACAATTCACCGGTACTCAACTTTTTGAGGAGGCCCCCGGAAAGTTTCAACCAAGAAAATTTCCCTGCTAGTAATTTTCCCTTTCGATGTAGAAAAGGCTTTTGACAAAGTTTTGGCACTTTTGGTCTACTAAAAACCAAAATGACCCCAAGTAAAAATTCCCACCAGGGAAAAAGACATCAGTTATCTAGAAGCAGGGGACTTTAAAGTTTAAACTGAGGGTCATTTTTCTGAAAGGGTGCGCTTTAAAATCAGGATTTCCGCAAGGATCGGTTCTGGACCTTTTTATTCAATATATCGTTGGGGATTTTCCCGACAAAACCCAAAAAATGACGTAAAAATTTGTTTGGGGGACGTTTTTGCTGATTTTTTGGAGGGGAGAAAATTTATTACGCTAATTACCCTTTTCCCAAAAAATTCCCTAAAATTAAAGCCTGGCTCGTAAAATGGAGAATAAAATTTTAATACCGCAAAGTCCCGGTCTGGTAGACAGCAGAAGACTTTTTACTACCTGAAACTTCACCTTTTCCCAAGAGAAAAAAAATCCCAATTAAAAAAAACGCCCCAAAAGTACCGGGAAAATTTCCCATAGGGGGGAAAAAATTTTCCCGGGAAAACAAAAATTGACAAAATAAAAAATATGTGCCTGAAAATTTCATTAAAACTCTACCCCTCCTAAAAGGACATAAAACTCACCCAAACAAGCAAAGTTTAAATCTACAAGTTTTAAAAACTCAGCCCATTATCCACCCTTTGGGGCTACGCAACAAAGACCCACATCAACAACCCTAAAAAACAATACAAAAAAAAAAATTAAATCGGGAATAAATAACTGGAACGGACCTAAGAAAAAAAAACTGATCCCCTTCACGCAATGCCCAAACAAAAAAAACACTTTTGAAATATTTAAGGAGAGAAAAAAAAAATTTTCCATAGCAGATTTGCAGCACACGAAAATTGGGGTGGCCTTTTTCAAAAAGGTCTTTTTAAAAAATTTTAAAAATTTGGGAGTTTTTGGTTCTCCCGTATTCAGTTTTAAGGTTTTTTCTATGGGGAAACCATTCTTCTTTTTCCCCAAAACACACTCTAAGCCCTTTTAAAAACGTTTTTTAAAAGTAGTGCTTTTTTAAAAAGTGTCTCTTGCCCGGGGCTTTTAAAAAGCTAAGATGGCGGGTAAAATGACATAAAAGACTTTAAGAAACAGAATTCTTTAGTCCAAAAACTTTCCCATTTATGAAACCCAAAAGTTTTTTTTTCAAAACCGTCTTTGCCCTTAGACTTAAAATGAAAACCCATGGATAAAATAGAGAAAAATGTTCAAAAGGCTTTGTTTTACGCCTTTACGTTTTAAAATTTTAATATAGGGGTCAGCCCTGCGAACAGCTGGAAAAAAAAAATTTTGATTTTTGAGGGGTGGTTAGGGTTAAATTAAAGTTTACGTAAGTGTGCGTTTTCAAGCTTTTTTTCTGTGTTTGAGTGGTTTTATAGATTAAAAAATTAAATTTTAAAATTTAATTGGAAGAAAATCTAATTAAAAGGGACTTTTTTTCCCCATTTTCCCAAAAGGGTTTGGGGTAAAAACAGGCAAGAAATTAGAAATGTGGGAAAAAAAAAACCTTTAAAAAAAGGGGGAAAACTCTATTCATTTCAAGCTTTACCACGATTTCCTAAATGTCAGCTTAATGGGGGTTTGCACTAGAATTTTAAAAACTTCTTTACAAGATATTGTTAAAAATCATCAATCATTTTATTCTGAGGGAAAAAAAAAAGATGTTTTAGGTAATTTTATTTTCAAATATATATTAGTGAAACTCCCAAAGAAAGAGAGCAAGAAATGAGCGGGAAAAAAATCATTAAAGTGGGCTCGCTATTTCATTCCCAAAATTTTAAGGGTTTGGGGAGCCCAAATCAAATTCAGGTTTGTAAAAAAGCATTTTTTTAGTATATTGGGGGTTTTTGGGGAAAAACGGGTACAACGAGTTTGCGGGGGGGCATTTTTTCCCGTGGAAAAATAAAAAAACTGAAAAAAGAGGGGGAGACCACAAAAATCACCCATTTTTTAGAAAAAGGGGGCTGTTAGGGCTTTTATAAAAAGAATTTTGTTCCTTTGAGAAAAAATTACTGCAGGGCTGCAAAAGTATGGGACAGTAATTTTCCCAGCTATCTATCAAATTTGCAAAGCTTCATTTGAATGTCAATTTTAAAAATCCCAAAAAAAATCTTAAAGTGCCCCAAATTTTTTTCTTCCACATTTTTTCCATAGAGTATAACCCCAAACTTTGGGTCCCCGCTGTTGATAAGTGTTCCCCAAATGTATTTCAATTTGGGGTTTTTAAAAATTTAAAGCAGGGGGACAAGACTTGTGAAAAAAGATTTCATTTTTGCACAAGAAGAGGGAATTTAGGCAACTTTTCCTTATTAAGACAGAAGAATGAGGGGGGGGATTACGCTTTTCGTTGTTTTTAGAAGAACCAAGTTTTGGGCCAAAGAATTCCAGATCAAGCTTTCCTACTATTGCAGACAATTTAATTAAATTTTCAAATTTACCTCTGTGAAGGGGCCTCCACAGATAAAACAACCCCAAAGGGGAAAGGGTTTTTAATTTTCACCCCGGACAAAGGCGATGCTGCAAAAAACATCATCGCTTGCAGGGAAAACAAAACCCCATACAGGAAATTTTTATGTTAGGGGTCTTTTCCCCAAAGGGTTGGGGGAGGGAGAAAAAGAATTCAAAAATTGGGTTTGCATGCTGTTTTTTTGGCTGGCCAAAATTTGGGAACCCTTCAAAGTAAAGGGGAAAATTTACCTTTTTTTCCCGTTTCCGGTTCACTTTTACTTTCCTCCCCCACCCTGTTTTTGGGAGGATTTTACTAGACCTTAAAAGGGCCCCGGGCCAGTAGGGGAACCGAGGAAAAAATTTTTGGAAGTTTTTGAAAAACATGGAAAGGTTTTGAAAATTTGGGGCAAACTGTCCCTTTTATGATTGGAAGAAAGTGTTTCGAGAAATATGGGGAAAAACCACAGCCCGTGGGGACTTAAAATTTTCTTTCCAAAAAGATTTTTAATCTCCCGAGGGGCGACTCCAACGGCCCTTTTAATTTTAGTGCAGGGGTTTAAACCCTTTTACTATACTAACATGGTGTACCAAGGAAGGTTTTGGGAAAACCTTTAAAATTTCAAGAAACAGACTTCCAAATTTTCCCAATTATTGAGCCTAGTGTCCCGAATTTAAAAACCCCCAAAAAATTTTGGATGTAAAAAAAACTGTTTTAAAATTTTCATTTCGGTGAAGAATGGGGGGATGATGGGGAGACTCAAGTTCTACGTGAAAAATTTTTTCGCGGGGGAGAAACAACCGAAGCCCAAACGGAAGATAACTTGAGGGGGCTTTTTGGAAGAAAATTTGAAGCCCTTTTTGGATTAAAGGTGCTTTTAAAAATGAAATTTTTTTATTATATTTTTTTAATTTGTCATTTTAAAAATTGTAAAATTAATTAAAACTCAAAAAAATTTTTTTATTAATTTTTTAAATTTTTTTTTATGCTATTAAAAAATTAAAATTTTGGGCTTAAAAAATTTTTGATTTGGGGGTTATGTGGTAAATTTTTTTTTAAAAATTTTTTTTTTTTTGTTGTAATTTAAAACAAAAATGTTTTTTTAGTAATGTTTCTTTCAATATTTTTATTTCAATTAAAAAATATATCCTTCACCTTTTTAACCCAAAATGTTTTTTCCAAAAATATTTTTTCCCAAAAAGAATCTTTCCCCTTTTTTTGTTCCAAAAAGGGCTCTTGTCCCAAAAAAATTTTTAATTTATAAATTAAAAAAAAGGTAAGTAAAAGAAAATAACCGTTTTTAAGGGCTCTTTTGGGAAAAAATTATGAATAGATTAAAAAAAAATCTTTACAAGAGATCGACAATTTTAATGTATTTAAACGTTTTTTGTGATTTGCCGAAAAAAAATGAAAAGGGGAAAAAGGGCCTTTTGGAAAAAAGGCACCTCAAATTTCCCTCATCACGCCAAAGACCTTAAAACGCCCAAAGGTGGAGTATAGAGAGATAGGAGAAAAAAAATCCCCCACAAACTTCAAAAACAAATTAAAATCATTTATAAAGGGGGTTGTAGACCAAAACCCCCAAAAAAATATTCTTTTTTTGGGCAAAACATTAAAAACCTCACAATCAATTCCCTCATTCATTAAATGTTGGGAAAGTTTCCCCTCCCTGGATCTCTCCTGATATTTAGCCTTTAAACCCCCTAACTAAATTAGTTGTTTTTTGTTTGGGAACCCTGCCCACAGTTTAAACGGATTTCGGCCTGGGGTGCGTGGTTTGTTAACGGGGGCCTACTTACGCCCCGTGGCGCTTCGTACATCCGGGCGCGCTATGAATTATCCGTGGCTTACAAGCGAAATTTTAGGGGGGTGAAAATGTGGGTTTTGGGTTTTAAAAAGAGGGTTTTAGTCAGTTTTCCGGTACGGGGGTGGGTGTGTACGTGTTTTTGGGGCGTGAACGCCTGGGTGTGAGACCCTTGTCTCGTTTGGGGGGGATTTGGGGGAAAAGAAAGTTTTGTGGCAGGGGGTTTAAAGGTTTTGACCCATTCGTTTAATTTTAAACCTTTTTTTATGTACTAATTTTTATTTTAACTAGTCAAAATTGTCACTTATGATTTTTGTCTAATTTTCACATGGTTGTTTAAATTTAAAAGGGGGTCAGAAAATTTTTTTACATGTTATTTTTTCAGCGGGGGTTTAGTTATGTAAATAATATTTTTTATGTTTTTTCTTAAGCTTGTTATTAGTTTATCATGGGTTTCCCGACAGACAGTTTTGGAGAAGTAACTTAGAAATTTTTTTGTCCCATAAAAGTTGGGGGTCTTAGAAAGTTAGTGGTTTTTTTATAACTTCTGAAGGTATTTTAAATTGTTTTTGGCTTTGTAAAAAAAGGGTTAAAATCTTTGGGTTTGGTTTTATTCTTTAAAATTTATGGGGTTTGTTTTTGGTTTTGGGTTAGACGTCTGGGGGGCGAGGTTTGGGGTTTTCGGAGGGGTACGGTCAACCCTGACCACATCAAACGGTCCCCCTTAAATGGTTGCATACCGGGGGCTTGGGGCCGAGGGACTCACGGTGGCCCACCAACTTGGGGCACCCCTTTAAGTTCCACGTGAAGTGTTTTGGGGTTAAGGGGCAGGACTCGGGTAGACCGCTAAGTGCTATAATTTTTTTTTTCTTTTTTTCCCCCTCGCAAAGACCCATGGTATTTTTAAAAATGGACTTTAGATGGCACTATTTTAGGAAGTGACTGTTGTGCCTATTGTGAGTTTGGTTAGGTTTAGTTGAGATGTGCACATTAATTAATTTTTTTGCAAAATGGCCACTCGCAGCCCCCCAATTTTTTCTGAAGTAGGTGTTTAAAAACAAAAAATTTGTTTTTCCCTGATAAATTTTTAAAGTGTTTACTATTTATTATAAACTAAACCCATTAAAAGTTTTGACTTTTAAATTTTACTATTTTTAAAAAAAATTTTATTATTCACCAAAGCCATTCAGGCTTGGAACTTTAAACCATTGTCTAGTGAAAATTAAAACGAAGGCTTAAAACCCAAAATTTTTTTTGGAAAATATTTTAACCCAAAAAAATGTTGTGAAATTTTTAAAATTTTGATAAGGAAAAATTTTGTATATAGCCTTTTTTTTTTGTGTAAGCCTTTGGCTTATTGAAAATATTTTTTTTGTTAATTTTTACGTGGCCCTAGGTACCCCTTTTCCCGGGGGTTTTGGGTAACTTTCATTATATTTTGGAAATTTTTCAGGTATGGCGATTGATCTGGTAAAAACCCTGGGAAAGGGTAATTTGGGTTTTAAAGGGGGGCCTCGTTGTCTTCCCCAAACAGTTTATCCCTGGAGAGGTCCCCATTTGTCCGGTTTTTACCTTAGGGGGGGTGTTAATTTTTCATATCTTTCATCGGGGGACTGAAAAGAATTTCCTCGTTAAGGGTTTCAGACTATTATCGGGCCAAAAGGGGGTGGCGCCCCAAAAATAAGACTCTTTAGGGTCGACCTTAAATTTAGGGGATCATTGCCAAAAGCTCTTTGACCAAGCCCTTTTTCCCCTGATGCGACGGGGTTGGTTTACCCTTTTATTGGGAAAAAAAATTTTAGTTTACCCCATTCACTGTTTTTATCCCCAAATTCCCTGAGGATAAGGGGTAGCGACTTTTACCTTTTTAACTCACAAAACAAATCAGCCCTTTTTTAGGTGCCTAGATTGGCGCTTTGTCAAGGTAGGGAGGGGCATCTTGAGTCGGGGGTAAGCCAACTTTAAAAACCAAAGTATTTTATACAAACTAAAATTTAAAGGTACCAAGTCATGCAATATTAAGTTATGCAACGGGATAAGGGTTTGTGGGAAAAAACCTGTAAAATTCAAAAAAAATCAGCCAAAGCTTCCTCTACTTGTCAATTTTCTTATTTGGGAAGTGGGGAAGTATAGGGAACAGGGGAAACCCCAAATTCTAAAGGACGAAAGCACACCCCATCCGAACTTCGAGCAAATTGTCTTTCAGACCGTCAACGTCCCCTTTGGGGAGAGCCAAAAAGTTTGTCGGCTTTCAGCACGTTTTTCAACCCCGGGTGAAGATCCCTTTAATGTTGTATTTTTCCCGGAAATCCCCAAACACTACACTCAAATAAAAAAGGGACGGACGTTTGGTGGGTGTTCCCGTGGTTTTAAAACTAACGGTGAAAAAGAAGCCAAAAATGGGGGTAAAAACGTGATTGCCCGCGAAGCAATACCTCGCAGTCGGAGTCCATTTTCTGGGACAACCCCCAACACGACAAACCACCACACTGCACAGAGGGGGGGGTAATAAGCCCTTCACACTGGCACTAGCCTTTTCCTTTTCAAAAAGGTGAGCGAAAAAGGCCACCCCAACCGCTCCACGCAAAAAGAAACCGACTTTTGGACAAAAATACAATTCTACGGCAAACTCAGACATGGAGGCGGAAAACTGAACCCAAAAAAGGGACTTTTACAATGGCAGGGCGAACTGGGGCGCAAACTTAAAACAGACCACCCTAAACAACACCCAAAAAAGAAAAAGCTCTGAAACCCCCCGGGGACTAACAATTTACCACCCTTTAAAAAGGGCCCGAAACCAAAACTAACCACAAGGGCGAACAAGCCCCAAAAAGTCAAAGAACGACCCACCACAGGACTGCCCCCCCCCCAAAAAAAGACAAGTACCCCCCCCTAGTCCACTAGGAACACAAAAACTATTTTTAGGAAGTAGGAACGAATTTTAAGGGTAACATTATAACAAAAAGGATTTTAAAAACCATACGAAAAAAAACAAGACTTTTGAAATAGTGAAACCTTCTTAAAAACATTAAACAGGAAATTTTACACCCACACTTTACCAAGGGACAAAAAAATGAAGGTAGTCGTCAAGGGGCTCCCTCCCCCAAAATTGTTTTCCCGGGGACATCCAGCGGAAAAAATATAGGTTTGGATTCCCCCTACCGCGTCAGAGAATTTTCCTAAAAAAAACCAAACAGACAACCCAAACTGTAACACTTTCTTTCCAAAACCCACCAGGTTTTCTTTTAGTTTAAAAACAAAAGACAGCCCAAAATTTACAAAAAAGAATATTTTAACCCCACAGGGGGAAAAATTTTCCCCTAAAAACCCACCCACCAACCCCCATTGCACAGTTCCACAGATTTCGCGGTTCGGACAAAACCCCCAAAAATAATTGTCAAAAAAATCCCAAAATGCACTAAAAACCCACCCCGAAAAAAAGGATTTTCCCAAAAAAAAAAAAACATAAACCCCCCCCGTGCATTAAAAAGTTTGGGGGTAGCCACATACTAAAATAAATAAGGCCCCGTCTACGTGGATTTTCTCGAAAAGAGAAAGGGCCGCGCAAAAGAACACACAACTAGAAAAAATACACAAGACACCATGCCCCCGGCAAAAAGCTTTTCCCCGTTAAAGGGTTGCCCCAACAAAACCCAAAAAAGGGAGGAAAAAGGGGCCCCCCCTCCCCCCCATAGGAAAAAAACCCCTCTAAAAAGCCACCCACTGGAAATTAGGCGGGTGGGACAAGGGCGAGGGCCCACACACAAACCCCCTAGCCAAAAGACGACTTCAACATTATCAGACATTAAAAAAATAATAGGCCTATTAAAGGGGAAATTTAAAAATTTTCAAAAATTTTTAGCCCACTTCCCAAAACCCTTTCCCTTTCCAGATTAGGCCCCAATTTTTTAAAATAGCCATAGAAAAATGTTCATTCTCAAAAGAAGGAGCAACCTTAAAAAAATTTTTGACCGGGGTGGGCTAACGGGAAACCCAAAGGGCGCCCGACTAAATGACATACTTCCCGGGGTTTTTTATGGAACGCGAACGGGATACTCACGCAAGCAAAAGAAAGAGGGGGGAAACTGTTTAAAACTTTTCGGTATTTGGGTTTAGCTCTTATCAATGAAAAAAACCTAAACCCAAAAAAAATATAAACTTTTTCGGGGTATGGTATATACAGGACTGGAAACCCGGGCCCAAAGGAGAGGAAAGCAACAGCATATTATTAAAAAAACATTCAAACATTTGTACATAACTCCCTAATCTTTCCCAAAGATAGAAGCGAAAGCTTTAAAAGTAAAAACAAAAAGGGGGGTTTTTTAAACCTATTCGCGGCCCTATATAACCACCCACAAATACTCTACTTCGACAAGGGCCCAGACACAATAACAGACGGGCCCACACATATTTTTTGCGGAGACATGAAAAAGTAAACACTTAAACGGGGAAAAGACGGCTAACCCCCAAAACCCGAATTTTGTTAGGGGCGCTAAGAGAAACTGTAAGGGCTTATCTAAGCAGGCCTATTATATCACAGGCAGGGCCCAATAAAAATTTAGAGTTTTAAATAAACAATTTAAAAAATCCCCCAAACCAGGGAAAACGCCCGGCCAAAGACCGAAAATTTTTTTAAAAAGAGGCACTTAAACAATTTTCCCCCACAGCCACACCCAACGCTACTTTACTCCTAACGCCCTTTCTCTCGCTGTTTTTTTTTTTTTTCCCCGTGTTTAAAAAGGCCCGGTATTTTTAATCCAAACCCGGGCCCTTTTTTAAATTTTCTTTAAAACGGGGGGGGGGGGGGGGGGGGGGGGGGGGGCCTAATTTCCCTTTTCTTTCCCCCAAAGGTTTTTTAAAAATTAATATTAAAAAAGGTTAAAACCCCCAATTTAGTTTTTTAAAACCCGGGGGTTTTATCCCAAAAACCCCACAATTGGGATTTTTAAAGGGGGAAAACCCCCCTTTTTTATTTACCAATTTTTAAAATTTTAATTCCCCCCCAAAAAAAAAAAAAAAAAAATAAAAATTCTTTCCTTTCCGGGGGAAAAACCCCAATAAAGCCCCCTTTTCTTTGATTTTCGGAAAAAACCCCTTCGCCAAAATTTGGGCATAATAGGGCCCCCAATTCCCAAAAATTAATAAAAAGGGGTTTTCCCAAAAAAATTTTTATAAAACAAGGGTCCCCCGTTTCCTTCAGGAATGTTCCACGGGTAGTTAGGGACCGTCCCCCCACCCTTAAAAGGAAGGGGTTCCCGGGATCCCCTTTTTTAAATCCCCCATACCCCTGGAAAAACCATTATTCATCCCCGCCCTTCCGTTCGGTCAACCCTTTTTTCAGGAAAGCCCCCTTTTTTCTTCCCAGGGGCCCAAAAAAACCCATTGGGTGTTTTTCCATCGAGTTCCTGGTTAATTCAAGAATTTTAAAAATTGGGGTTCAATTGTCAAACCCCCGGCCTCGGACCTTTTCATTGGTTAAAAGAAACCCAAACATTTCCCGGGCCCCCTCACCCCTTAAAATTATTTAAATTAATTTTAAATTTGGGTTTTAGAAGGGGGCCCCCGAAAGGTTTAGGTTTATTTTGGGGGTTTTTAGCTTTTAAAAATTGTTTAAAATTTTTCCCCTAGGAAAACAGGGTATTTCCCCTTCCAAAATTAAAAAGGGTGGTGAGGGGCCCCCTTTAAAAATACCCCAATTTTTTAAAAAGGGAAGGAACCCAAGTGGGAAAAATTTCCCTTTTTAAAGCACTTTCCCTTAAGGGCCCCAAAAGGGTTTTCAAATAGTTAACAATTTTTTAGGGGGAAAAGCCCCCCTGCTAAATAAAAAACTAAGGTTTTTTATTTCCCCCTAAAAAAAAACCCCCCCCAAAATTATAAAATTTTATATTAGGTTTAAAAAACCCTTTTTTCAGGGGTTTAAATAATTATATTTTTTTAATTTTTTTTAAATGGATTTAAAACTTCAAAACAAAACGCTTTGGGGGCCCCCTTTTTAATTAATTTTTAAAAAAGGTTTTTCAAATGGAAATTTTTCCCAGTTTTGGTTTTTTTTATAAAAGGTCTTTGGATTTTTAAAACCCTGGGGTTTAAAAAATTAAAAAAAAAACTCCTTCCCGGGGGGACATTCCCAAAAAAATAAAATGGGGGAATTTTTCAACTTTAAAATTAACCCGGGGGCATTTGGGGGGGTACTTTGCGACCTTAAACCCAAAAAGTGGGCACCCTTTGGGGGGGTTTCAAAAAATTCCACACCAGAGGTTGGTTTCCCCTTGGGGTTAAAATTTTGAGTTTTAGGGGGAAAAAGTTATTTCCCGAGGGGTTTTCGTCACCTGCCCCCTTTTCCCCTTCGGGGTTTGATGAAGAGGGCTCGTTTTTCAAAAAACCTTTTTCCCCGAACCCAGCCCTTTTTTCCAAAAAGGGGTTGAAGAACCCCTTGGGTTGCCAGGTTTTAAACCCCCCCGCCGAAAATTTAAACCCTTTGGGTTAAAAAATGGGACCCCAGGACTTTCACCTCCGGAGGAAAGGGCTGGTGCCTCCTTGGCCCCCGCCTTTGTCCGGCCCCGGGTTTTTTTCCCCCGGAGCCAAGCCTGACCCCCCGGGCCCGACAAAAGGCCCTTTTTCCTTTTTTAGTAATTTTAATTTTTAAAATTTGTTTTTTTTATGTATTTATCTGGGAAAAAAAGGGGTTCCCAATTAAAAAAAGTGGGCCTTTTCCCCGGCACTCCCCTGGAATTTTCCTTGTTTGGGGGAACAGGAAAGGGGGTAATTTAGGTATCAAAACCCCCAAAATTTTAAAAACTATTTCGTAAAAAAACACTTTTCCCTTTTGGTAAAACCAAATTTTTAATTATTTTTTCCCACGAAAGCCCCCACCCAGGGGCTCCACCTTTAACCCACGGGTTCCCCTTCTTTGGAAAAGGGGTTGAGGGGTTTCATTAAAAACCCCTTTTACCAAATTTGGGGGGGTTTATTTTAGGGAATTGGAATTCCAAAAGGGATTTCGGGAGGCGTTTCCCTTTTGGGAAAATTTTCCCCCTGATGGGGGGTTAAGCCCTTTCAGTTCCCCGTTTGCCTTCCGGGTAACCCCTTTCCTTCCCATTTATTCCCCCAAAAAACCCCCTTTGGGGGGAAAACAGGGCGGTTTTGGTTTATTATTTGGGACAATCCCCTTTTAATGTTCCGGAATAACCCCCCCCGGTGGGGAAAGGTTGGGGCTCCCGGGGGGAAAGGCTCAAAGGTTTTTTCAAAAACAGGGCGGCCTAAAGGGGGCCCTACCACTTTTTAGCCAAAGGGTTTTTCAAATTAAATTAAAAAAATTTAAAATTTTGATCCCCAAATTCATAAAACCTTTTACGGTTTAAAAAAACCCCAAACACCCCTTTTAAATTTAAAGTTAAACAAACAATTTCTTTCGGCTTTCTTTTCTTTGTGTGGGGTTTCCAAAAATTGGTTTACCAAAAACAAAAAATCCCAGGGAACCCCCCCCGGTCATCCATTATGGTTTTAAAAAAAAAGGTTCATTTAATTTGGGGGGGGCCCGTAAACACCAATTTTAAAGGGAAAGGGGGGCCCAGGTCTTTTTCCCAAGAAACAAACCTTTCCCAATTCCCACCCCAAACCAAAGTGGTTTTTTCCCCCAAAATTTCTTCCCCTTAAAAAAACTAACCCCAATTAAAATCTTTCATTTTAACAAAAAATAAAAAATTTAAAAATTTTTTCCCCCCTTTTTTTAACCCCCCCCCCCCCCAATTGGGGAATTTCAAGTGGCCCAAAAAGGAACTGCCCTGGGCCCCCTAAATTTTTTGAAAAAAAAAATTCCCCTAATTTTTAAATTTTTTTTTTAACCTTACCGGTAGTGGTTTTTTTCCCCATTTTAAAATTTTCAAAAAAAATAGGGAGGCCCCCCCAAACCGCCAATTTAAAAAGGTTTTGAGACCCTTTTAAAAATTAAAAAAATTAAAAAATTCTCCAAATAGGAAAAAACCCATTTTCGATCCGTTTTTGGAGAAAAGGGTTTAAAAAACAGAGTAAAGACCGGAAAAAAATACAGGGGGATTCCTTTAAAACCAAAACCCAAAATATTAAAAATTCATTTTAAAAAAACCAAAAAAAAGTTTTTAAAATTTTTTTTAAATTTTTTTTGGATTAAAAAGCAAATTTAGCCTTGGTCCCATAAACTTTTTGGCTCTATTTAAACCTTGGCACTTTTTTTAATTGGGTAAAGGTTTTGAAAGTTTTTGGGAAAAAGGAGGGAAAAAAAAAACCCTTTAGAGGGCCTAATTGGGAAGCCTTAAATTGGGCAGGCGAAATTTTTAAGGATATTCAATCCCAAAAGTGGTTGCCCCTGGGGGTAAAAAACCCCCTAGGTGGGTTCCCCCTTAGTAAAAAGGGGGAAAATTTTTAAACCTCCCCCGACCTTCCAAATTTTTTAAAAAGAAGGGGCCTCGTGCCCCGCCCATGGACCGCGTTGTTTTAGGGGGGGAGCCCGCGGGAAATTTTTTAAATACGGGCCCAACATCCGGTTTTCCCCAATATAGGATGCTCCCGGGGGTGACAAGCGAAAACCGGTTTTACCCAAAAAAAAGGGGGGGGGTTTAAAAATTTTTAAAATTTTTTATTTTTGCACATTATTTAGAATAAATCCCAAAACCTTGGTTTGGGAAAGGGGGAAATTTTGGTAAAAAGGGGGAAAAAATGGCCCCAAAACTCCTCCTTTTCTTTCCGTAAAAAACCGCCGAAAAACCTCCACGGAGGAATTTTGAATGATAGATTCCTTTATGGGGGCGTGGGGGGGAAAGGGGCCTAAAAGGGGGGGCCTTCGGGGGGTTTTTAAGGGGAAAAGGGAAGACAAATTTTTTCCCTTGGGGTTCCCCAGGGAAAAACCCCCGGGGAGTGGGGGTTTTGGGGTGGAAGCCGTCCCCCCTTGCCCCCGATTAAAAAGGTTTGGGGGTGTAAAAATTGGAAATTTTTAAAATCAACGTTTTAAGGAAATGCCGGGATTCCCCCTAAAAAGGGGGGTCCCGGGGAAATTCTACCAGGGGACAAAAGCCCCCCCATTGTGGCTTTGGCCGTATTGGGGGATCTTTAAAAGGTTGAAACCCGAAAAAATTTGGAAAAATTTTATTTACGGCCCCATAAAAGGCCATTCGGTTTCCCCCAAAGAAAGGGGCACCATCCCAATAATTAAAATTTTTTTTTGGGCCCCAGGTTTTTCACCATTATTTGAAAAAAGAGGGAATTGGGGTTTTGGGCCGGGCCCCCGGTTTTTCTTAAAAAACCGGTTTTTCCCCCAACTAAGGGAAAAAACCCATCCTCCTTCCCAGGGGCGAAAAATTAAAACCCCCCCCACCATTTATTGGTTTAAAAAACCCCCCGGATTTTTTAGGGGGCGGAAAATTTTAATAAAGGGGCCTCCAAAAAATCCCCTTTTTTAAAAAGGGAAACACGTTTCACTGGGGGTTTTTGGAAATGCAACAATTGACTTTAAAGGGGGAGGGGACCCCTTTTTTTAAAAAAATCATTGGGATAAAATTTTTTAATTAGAATGTTTTTTTCGTTCAAAAATTTGCAAAAATTGGGGGTCCCCGGAAACCCCAAAAAAAGGTTTTTTTCCCTAAAGTAAAATCGTACCCCCCAAAAAAAAAAGAAAAAAAGGGTTGTGTTTTGGGGGAAAGGGTTCCCCCAAAAACAAGAGGAAGGGGATGATAAAATTTGGGGTTGGGAAAAATTTTTATTTGGGGCATTTAAACCCCCCAATTTTTTTTAACATTTTTTTCTAATATTTTAAACCCGCTATTTACTATCCTTTAAGAATTAAAAAATTTAATTTTTCCTTTTTTAGGGATTCCCCTTCTTGGGGCCCCCCGGTTGGGAATTTTGGGGTTTAAAATTTTTTAGAGGCTGGTTTCGGTTCGCGGGAAAGGTTGGGGGCCCTTTTGTAAAAAATTTTTTCCGGGGGGGTTTCCCGCCCGGGCCCTTAAAGCCCAGTGGGGGAACCCCCCCCGCCCTTTGGGGCCAAAAAAATGTTTTTGGGTCATCCGGCCCTTTTAGGGGAAGGAGGGAGGCGGCCCCCAAATGGGCCCAAAAATGTAAAAAATTTATTTCCCCCAAAGGGGGGGTGGGGGCCCTTTACAAAAGTCGGGGTTTTTCACAAGGGGTTTTTCGGTTTTTGGGGCCCAAAGGGAAGGGGGGAAAAAGAATTGGTGGAAAAAAATTTTGCCCTTTTTTTTCCGAAAAACCCGGGTGGGCGTTTTCAAAAACCCCAATTTTTAGGGGGCGTCAAAGGAACAGGGTTCCGGCGAAAAAAAACGTTTTAAGGGAAAAATTTTTGGGGCAATGGAAATGGGGATTGTTAAAACCCCTTTTAAAATGACCTCGGGTGTTGTTTAAATTCCGGAACCGGAACTTAGTTGCCAAAATTCCCCCTTTGGGGTTTGGGGGTAATTGGGGGATCTTTTTTGGTTTAAACCCCGGTTTTTTTATTTCCCCCATTTGGACAGGGCCCCAAAAAATGGGCAGTGGGTATTAAGGGTTTAAAGGGGAAAAAACCTTGGAGGTGGCCTGGTGATCCGGGGTTTTTAAAAAAAATTTCCCAGACAAAATATTCACCATCCCCAGGGGGGTTTTGTTTTGCCCCCCCAATTTTTAAATTAAAAACCCCCGAGGGGTTAAAAAGGGGGGGGGAATGAAGTTTTTAAAAACCTCTGAACCTCCTTTTGGAAAAAAAGGGGGGAGGAAAATCGCAAATTTTTTTGGGGGTATAGGGTCCGCTTTATTTTTGGGGCCAAAAAATTTTTTTTTTTTGTGAATATACCACCCCCTTTGGTGCCCCTTTTAAAGGGGAAAGGGTTTCCAAAATAACCTCCCCAACAAAGCATCGGGGTCATTGGGGGAAGTGGGGGCCCCCAAAACAAATGGGAAATGTGAAAGGTTTACCTTTAAAGGTTTAAATAAACCGTTGGCTCAACGGTATTTTGAATTGCCAATATTCCCCAAGGGTAAAAAATTTTTTAAAGTTTTTTTATTCTTTCCTTTTACCCGTTTTCCCGGATCCCCCTTTAGGGGGGCTTTGGGTTTATTTTAACTTTTCGGGATTTAAAAGGTTCGACGCCTTTTTTAAATTTTTTTTTCCTCTTCTCGGGCCCCTTACCAGGGGGAAGCCCCGGGGCCCCGGGGGCCCACCCTTTTGGGGGAATTTTTCCCTTTAGGGCCCAAAATTGGGGCCCCCTTTAATTTATTTAAGGGGGCCCTTTTGAAGGGGCCGGGGTGTTTCCAAGGGTTTTGGTGGACAAAGGGGGCGGCGGGGCAATTTTGGCCCCATGGTAAATTTGGGGACAAACCTTTTCCCGTTTTTCGGATTGTTTCGGGGGACCCAATTTGGACCACCACAAAGGCCCTTTGTTTTAAATGCCAATGGAGGTTGGCCTTAAAGCTCTGACAGTTATAACAAGTTTCACACCCAAAAAAAAGGGGCCCGGGGAAAACCCAAAAAACTAACCCCCAAGGGCGAACAAGCCAAACGTCAAAAAACCCGCCCAAACCCAGGGGACTGCCCCCCCCCGCAAAAAAAACAGATCCCCCCCCCGAAAAAATATCACACTAGGAACAAAAAAAATACAAAAAAATAAACCAAAACTATCTAAGGAAAAAGGAAAGCAAAATTAAGAAAAAAAATTTTTAAAAAACGGACTTAAAACCATACGAAAAACAAACAAAAACTTCGAACTATTTGCAACACCTACTTAAAGACTTTTAAACAGGAATTTCCCCCTTTACATTTATCCCCGGGAAAAACGTGGAAAGGTATCTCAAGGGGCCCCTCCCAATTTTTGTTACCGGAGACATCCACGGGAAACCCAATTTGGGAATTTAAAATTCCCCCGTCACCACGTCAAAAGATTTTTTCCCAGAAAAAAAAAAAACAGACAAAAACCCCAAACTGTAAAAAACTCCCAACCCTCCCAGGTTTACTTAGTTAAGAACCCCAAGCCCACCCAAAACATTTAAAAAATGGGAATTTTTTTGAACCAAAAGGGGGGTTTTTAAAATTTTGCCCCCCGTAAACCCCCACCCCCCAAAACCAAACATTGCACATTTTCCAACAATTTCAGGGGTTCGGGAACACAAAAAAAAAAAATTTGTCAAAAACATCCCAAAAATCCCATTTAACCTACACGAAACGGGGGGACGGGCCCCAAAAAAAAAAAGGAAAAAAACTACCCCCCCCCCCCTTTGGGCAAAAACCCTGTAGAGGTAGCCACATTTATAATTTCCAGTAATGCCCCTTTTCTACGGGGCCCTTTACTCAAAAAGGGGAAGGTCCGCGCAAGAAAAACACCCCCACTAGAAAAACATACACAACAAAAACCAGGGCCTCGGAAAAACAGCTTTTCCCCTTTTAAAGGGTTTGGGCCCCCAAAAAACCCCAACCACGGGAGGGGGGGAAAACGTGTCCCCCCACTCCCCCCCCTAGAAAAAAAAACCATTTGCTAACGCACTCACTGAAGTTAGGCGGATGGGTTACAAGGTCAGGGGGGCCCAAAACAAAACCACCTAGACAAAGCGACTTTAAAACTTTAAAATCAACTTTAAATAAAAAATTTGGCCTTTTTAAAAGGGAAAATTAAAACATTTTTAAAAATTATAGCCCACTTCCCCCCTTTACCTTCCCAGATTGGGCCCCAATTTTAATAACCCATAAAAAAAAAGATGTTTCATTCTCAAAAGAAGGAGCAACGGGAATTTTTTAAATGACCCCTGGAGGGATTTAACGGCCAAAGGGGACGCTGACAAAAGACATCCCGGGGTTTTTTTAATATGGAACGGGGAAGGGTTTACTCACGCAAGAAAAAAGAACAAAGAGAATCTGTTTAAAACAAAACGGTAGGGAAATTTACCCTTTATCAATAAAAACCCCAAAACCCCAAAATAAAAATTAAATTTTTTTTGGGAAAAATGATATATACAGGACTGCCCCGGACCCAACGGCAGAGGGAGGGAAACCCCGCAGTTTTTTAAAAAAAACATAAAACACTAGTACAAAAAACAAACCAAAAAATCTACAAAGAAAAAAAGCGACCGCGATAAAAAAATAAAAAAAAGCGGGTGTATCCTTTTCGCGGCCATTTAATAAGCCCCGGAAAAAACCCTCCTTCGACAAAATAGACACTTTAACAGACGCCGACAAAAAAAAATATTTTTAGCGGGAGACTTTAAAAACAGTAAACTTTTTAAACTGGAACAAAAGGGACAAACCCCCCAAAGACCCAAATTTTTTGTTAGGGACGTTTAAAGAGAGCTGAAAGGGGGCATTTTAAAAGCGGGCCTAAAAAATCAAAAAGGGCAACCCAAAAAAAATAGACGAGAAAAAACAACAAAATTTTTAAACTTCCCCCAAAACCCAAAGAAAGGCCAGGCCAACGACCAAAATTTTACAAACGAGACATTTAAAAACAATTTTCCCCCAAAAGAAAACCCCAAAAACGCTACTTCCTTCCTCAACGCCCTCTTTTCTGTTTTTTTTTTTTTTAAATTTATTCAGTGTTTTAAAGGGCCCTTTTCCCTTAAAAATTTTTTAAACCCGGGCCCCCGTTTTTTTTCCCAATTTTTTCCCTTAATTTCCCAAAATTTTAAATTATAAATTTTCCTTTTTTCATTACACACTTATTTTGGCTTTTAAATTTAAATTGAAATCAATACCCTTACCCTTTTTTTTAAATCCACCCCGCTAAATTACGCCCCCCGGTACCCCCCCCCGCAAAGGCCCTTAACAATGGGGGGGGATTTCACTCCCGAGTCCCCCAAGCGCTCACGAGGGGGGCACCCCCATAATAACCACCGGGGGAGGAAAACCCTACAGAGTTGGTGCCCCCCCCCTACTTTCTCCCCTTGGCAGCTGAATTTTTAAATCAAACCCCCTATTTTGTTCCCCCTCCCAAAAATTTTTCTATTTTAAACCTACAAACTAAGCTAAGCTAAAATACTAAACTTTTCTTTTCCCCATTACTGCCGGGGAACACCATCACCCAGAGGGCGGGAAAGGGCACCGCCTTTTTTCCCATTTGCTCTGAGGGCCCATCAACCATAAACCCACCTCCTTTTTCCAAATTTGGGGGGGCCCAAAACGGTGCGGGAAACCCCTCAGAGTTCTTTAATCATTCCACAAATTTTTGCCCCTTACGACGGGGAAAAACTTTTTTCTGGATCTCAAGGGCATCCCCCCCGTGTTCCTTCAACACTAAATCGTACGGGAACCCTTTTTCCCAGGGGCTCGTCTTGCTCCCCCCACCCAATTTCCCACTTTTTTTTTTTCCCCGGGCCCAAGGATTGTTACCGCTTATCCCTTTTTTTTAAACAACCCTTTTTTTCCCCAACTCCCCCCTTCCCGCTAAAGACCCCAAAAATGTCCGTGTCAGCCCCCGCCCCCCGGTCGTTTTCATCTTCTTCGTCTTTTGTCAGTGCCCAATTTCCCGTTTTATTCGCCCCGTCCCTCTTTAATCTGTCAAATTTTAGGTGTTTTTTGCTCTATCTACGCTTCCATGCAAATGGTTTTTCTAAGAATTTCCAATAGTTTTGGGTTTCCCTCAGTACTTCCCCTAAAATTTTTTCCCGGGATCTCTTTTCGGGTAGTTTTCTTTTTTCTAGTGAAAGGGACACACTCAACCCCACATTTCGGGGGTTCCCTCCTCCCCAAAACTTTGGGGACAATTCCCCGACTCTATCAATCCCACTTCCTTAGAGTTTGGGGGGTGGGGCCCCTTCCCCGTGATGAAGTGGACAAACCCCGAGATGGGGCTGGAGGTTTTTTTCTCTAGTCTCTAAACCCCTTTTTTTGGGAAAACAATTGATAAGTCCCCCTCCCTTGTCCCATTCTCTCCCCAACGTCTCTGCCACTCCTCCAACGGGACTTTTCGCCTCCCCAAAAAGTTCCACATCGTGTGTGGTGAGGAGCCCTCACCTTCCCCAAATTTTCCCCTCTTTTTTAGCCAGAAACGCCCCCCAAGCTTTTTTCCCTTTATGAGGAGGCCCAACGGCCAAAAACCTGGGGGCCAACTAAATTTGCAATCCGTTGCTACGTCCGGAGGTCCCGTCAAGCCTCAAAAGTTTTCCCCCTCGAAAACCCCCTGAATGGCCTTTAAGCCGGGGGGGGCGACTTGGGGTTAGTCTGTGACCCAAAAGAAACCCCCCTTTACTAAAAACAATGGAGAAAGGGAAATAAAGGGGGAATTTGGTATGCCCTTATTATCCGTTGGGCAGAAAAAAAAACCGCCTTTTTGCCCCCGGCTTAAAATTTTAAAATTTTCATCACCGAAAAGAGTTTTCCCCCACCCCCCTTCCCCCTCCATGTGCGCTGTGAAGTTCCTCTTTTCATCTGGGGTAACCCCCGGGGTATCTGACCGAAAGGGCTTCTTTTTATAGATTTGTCCCTAACTTTATGGGGGGATCCTAGCCATCTACCCTTAAACAGAAATGAAGATCGTTTTCCCGGCCGGTCCCATTTTTTTCTTGAACTTTTAAAACCAGGTGTCAAGTTCTTCAAACCCCCCCCCCCCCCCTTTTCCCCCCCCCCTTTTTTTTCCTCAAATTTTTTCCTTTTCTCGAGTACCCTTCTTTTTAAACTTTAAAAGGGTCTTTGGGAAGGCAACCACACCCTGGGGTCTCGGGCACCCCCCTTCCAACAAGCAACACTGGTTCCCAGGCTGACATCCCAAAATTGGGGCCACAAAACCGGATCCCGGGGAACACCCCCTTCGTCATAGCTTCTAAACCTTTTTTCCCCTTGGGAATTTTCAGGGGGGATATCTTTTTACGAAAAGTGTTTTTAAAGATTTCCTTTTCAGTTTTGCCCCGGACACGGGTTCTTCTTAATTTTTCAAACATCGCCGGCCACCAAAAGGTTGCCCAAAAAGCCCCTGAGATGTCCAAAAATTTTATTCCTACACGTTTTTTACCTTTTTGCCATCAATCATTTCCCATTGCTCGCAGATTGGCCCCTCTGTCGACCCTCCCATCTTCGGAAGCCAAAATTCCCTGCTATGCATGCCCTTGACCTGTCCTGTTCTCTTTAATTTTTTTTCCCAAAACAATATCTTCCCCCTGCAACTTCCCTGCTGTTTTTCAACAGCGGGAATTGGGCCCCGGGTTACTTCAAAAATAAGCGGTTTTTTTATCCTCCCCCTTGTTGAAACGATTACCTCGCTCTGCTTCCAAGGTTGGGGATTCTGCCTTGAGCGGGCATTGTTTAAAAACCCCTGCAAGGAAAGGAGAAAAATAAAGGTCACCGTCTTTTTCCCAGCACCTCGCCCTTTTTATCCCGCCCGGGCCCAAAGGCCCCCTTTTTCCCTTCCCCTCAGAGCAATGTTCCTGATCCCTTTCCGCCCCCAAAGGGTTTCCCTACCTTTCTCATTTACATACCCCGCATTTCCAAACCTCCCTAAAAATTTTTGGGCTCTTAAAGTATTTCTGTCACGCGCTTTGGGCAAAAAAAAGTCCCCATTAAAAAAAAACCGCGGGACTTTCCCAGTGGTCGGGGTTTCTCCCATATCCTTGGGATAGCGTGGTTTTCATGGCGGGGGGGGGCGAAAATTTCCCGGGGCTTTTAAAAAACGGCACCCCCCAAGGGCCCCCTCTGAAAACTCCTCCTTTTTAAAATCCTTCTCCCAACTTTTCCTCTTTCCCTGTTTAAAAACCCCACCCTTTAAAAAACTCTCTCTTGTCTCCGTAAAAATTTTTTAAACCCCACCAAAAACGCCCACCCGGGGTCCCCGAAAACCTCTGTTTATCCCTACGCTTCTCCTTCCCTTTTGCTCAAAGACTCTGCGGGCTTTTCTTTCCCCATGGTTTTTACCAACCTTGGTATCCCCTTTCACCACAGGTATGATTTTCCCCCTTTGGGCATCCTGCAGTCCCACGTCAGCTTTTTGGGTTTAAATTTTTGGGTCATTGTCGCCTTTCCCCACGGGACGGGGCAGTATCGTTCGGGCCCTCAGCTTCCCCATTTTGCTTTGCTAAAGTTGTTTCTCCTTTTTTTTCCCTTCCCCCATTTCCACCCCACCAGCCTCCCCGGACAAATTAAAAGCATCGGGTTAGGGTCACTGCCCCGTGCCGTTTTTCCACAACCCCCCAAACCCTTCCCCCTGCCCCTGGACTTTGTCATTTTCCCCGGGACGTGTGGAAACGGGCTAGAGTGATAACAAAACCCAAAAGGGGGAAAGGACTCAATTTTTCCCCCAAAACACCCCGGGCCTAAAAGGTCCCCCTCACCACCCCTTAACAAAAGTGTTTAAAAAAATTTAAATATTAAAAAGTTTTTAAACCCCCTTTTAGTAAAACCCGAAATTTCACCCCAAAAATTTTCAATTCGGTTTTTTGGGAAAAACACCCCAAACTATATACACGGGTTCTAAATTTAATCAAAGCCCGCAACAAAAGCTTTTTTGGGAAAAAGGGTCAAAAAAGGGGCAAATATTCTTAAAAGGGGTCGAAAAAGCCTTCGACAAAGTTTGGCAATAGGCCTATTCCCAAAAATTTTAATACAACAGGGTTTACCCCCAATAGTAAATCCATACATCGCCAGTTTAAAAACCCACAGGAAGGTTCCACGTGGAATTGGGAGGGCCCCAAAGGGCCCAAACCCACACACCCTATAAAAAAAGGGGGTTCCCCCAGGGATCTTCATTTAACCTACCTGTACAACTTTTTACATCCCCCGACTTTCCCAAATTTTACATCAAATCACAGGTCAGTTTTTTTTAAAGACGCCTATGACTACCCCAGCAAAAAAAAACATCAATATGCGTTTTGCGAGCAGAAACCGGGTTTAATTAAAAGAAGGGCTCACAAACTGGGGGATAAATTTTTAAACCCGTTTCCAAATGGGGAAACCATAATATAAGTCTAGAAAAAAACCTCTACCAGCCCCACTCAAAATTTTTAAATTATTTTTAAATTATTTGTTTTTAGGGCCCATCGCCCAAAAGGAGGTCATTCGGGTCTTAGCTTTTAATATAGATCCCTTAGAAAAAATCTCCATGGGGAAAGACAGGATTCACCTGCTCATAAAAAAAGGGGAGGAGAGAAAATTAAAAAATACAATTTTAAAAAATGGACCCAAAAAGTGAGAAAAAAAACCCCCCCCTTTGGGACGCACCCGTGGGGGAAGTTCTCAAATGGGTTCAAATCCCAAATTGAGAAAACCCACCCCCTAAAAAAAAACTACGGGTGTTTTAAACTCTAAATAAAAAAACAAAACAAACATTTTAAAAATAATATATTAGTAAAAAGACAAAAAAAAAAACCTTTTTTTAAAAATTAATTATTTTATTAAAGTTTAAAAAAATTTGGAAAAAAAAACCGACAAAACAAACGCTTTTGGTAACAAAAAATAAAAAAAAAAGGTTTTCCAAAAATGAAATAAATCCGTTGAGTCCCCTTTAAAAAAAGTGACCAAAGGTTTGAAAGTAGCGCCTGGCGTTAAAATGGAGTAAAAAAAAAAACCCTTCACACTGTCCGAAATTTAAAAAATGAATGTCCCCTTTTTAAAATTTAAAGGGGCCAGGCGAATAGGGGGGCATACTTGCGAAAACTCCCCCAAAAAAGGGTGAAACACAAAGGGGGACCCAAAAAAAAAATTTCACCACAGGGGACCCCCTTTGGGAGTAAAAACCCCGTGATTTTGAAAGGAAAGCCCGATGCGGAGTTTCCCCAAAAATAAACTCCTTCTTCTATCTTTCGTATAAAAGGGGGCCCAAATCGTGCACCCCGCCCCCTGAGGGACGCATTTTTTTTCTGATCAGGGGTCAAACCCCACTGATCGTCCCCGGGTTCGAAAGATTTCCCCCCGCCAAAACAAACCCCTTTTGGGTTTCTAAAACAGGGGACACCCAACTAAACCCCCGGAGGCGGCGTGCTGCCTCCTTGGCTGCCTGGCCCCGCAGTTTCTTTTCCCGGAAGACCAGGTGCCCAAAGGAAACCCCCAGCAAAAGGCGACCCGGGGCTTAGTGAATAAATTTTTTAAAATTTGTTTAAATGTTTAAACTCTGAAACGAGGGGTTTTCCGGGAGTAGAGAGTGGACAATGCCAACAGAGCACTCAGGGAAATTTTTTTTTTTATGAAAACAAAAACGGTGACTACTTAGGTAAAACAAAACACAGGGGTTTAAAAATGGCATTTAATTCAGCCCGTAAAAAACACGGTTTTTGGGAAAAACCCAAAATTTAAAAATTGGACCCTTCCACAGCAAAAGCACACCCCAAACGGGGGGCTCCACTTTTAAAGGACCATCGAGTAGATGCGTACAACCGTGAAAGCGGGGTGGGAGGGGAGCTAAATTAAAAAGGCCCTTAAATATACAATTTTTGGGGTTTGGTCGTTTAGGGAATTTGGGCAAGATAAAAATGGCATTTCGGGGGGGGCGTATCTTCTAGGGAAAAACTAAAAACCGGGGATGGGGGGAAAGCCTTTGGCACGTGTCAAAAAAACCGATAGCACCCGGATCCCCCCCGGGCCCGGGGGTACACGCCATTTAGTTTCTTTACAAGACAGGGTTGGGGGATGAAAAAAAGGGCGGAAGCTTCTTTATTTGGAATGCAATCGGGTTTGAATCGTAAGATCCCAGGGGGATAAGACCCCCTTTAAAAAAAAGGGGGGGCTCCCCCCCGCGGGCACAGATGCTGACGACTGGACTGGTACGAAAAGCCCAGTACCCCTTCAAATTTGCCGCATGGTGGACGCTTTTCGGGGGGGGGCATTTTTAAAACCCCCTTTGTCTAGCAAAATAAAAAAAATTTGGCCGTAACCCAATTTTTGATCTCCCCAAAGGCCCCTAAAAAAGGCATTTCGGGGTTTCCCAATCACCCCCCAAAGTCCCCACCAAACTTTAAGTAAATTCAAACCCTTTAAATACATCTCGTTTTCCCAGGTTTTTGGGAATGTGGGGGATCCAAGTTATTTTTTAAAATCGAAAAAAATTTCCCAGGAAAAAATACTGCTGGGAAAAAGGGTTAAAACAAGTTGTTCTTTAAAATATTGGGAGTTTGGCTGTATTCCGCGTAATCTAGGAATGGACGACAGTCGTTTTGGGCCGAGAGAAAGGGAAAGCCATTACGAAAAATGCCCACAACCAAAATTTTGTTTCCCAGCGATTGTTCTGTCGTTCACCCCGTGGAACTTGATGAATGCAAAAAAAATTGGTAGGTCTTTCCCAAAAAAAAGGCATGAACGAAAAGGAAAAGGGCACGTTGTCTAAATGCTATTTTTTCGAAAAAGGGGAAACAATGTGAAGCTAAAAGGGAAACTCCCCCAGGGGCCCCCCCCTTTTTCTTGAAAAAAAAACATCGGAAAAGGTGTTGTTTAACCTTCCCCGAAAGTTTTTATTCCGCAAAAAATTTAGCTAAAAAAATAGGGGGGGCCCCCCCCGGGAAAACCCCCCCAATTAAAAAAGGTTTTTTAAGATCCGAAAACCGCCATATTGTACCCTTTACCCCCCTTCCCAAAAACCCAAAGAAAAAAACCAAAAGATGGGTTTAGGGGAAAAAGGGTGTCACGAAACAGCGGGTCTCAAAAAAGGAACGAGTTGATCAATCGGGGATGGTTTTCGGGGGGAAAAACCACATTGAATTTTTGGGAAAGCAGATTGCGGGATTTTTAAACACCATAAAAGGGTCGTTTTTTTTAAACATTTTTTTCTAATTTTTTGGCATAAACAGCATTTGGGGCTATCGGCCCTATAGCTATTTGGGATCAAATTTTTAATCCTTCCCACTTTTATATTTTGGGGAAAAGGGGTTGCTTGCCCCCCCAAAAGTTTTGGGGAAAATTGACGAGATTCCCAAACAAAAATTGAAAGAGGTCTAAGAGGAACGCCCGTCCACAGGGGACAGTTTGGCGAAAATTTTGTAATGGATACACCCGGGGCCAGAATTTTGGTTTTTGGCCCCCCTGGGCCCGGGGCATAGGTAATTTTCCCTTTAGAAAAGGGGGAGAAAATAATCCCCCCCCGGGAATTTGGGCCCCAAAATCAATAGTAAGGGGGCTCGATGCTGGCTTATGCCCGCAAACCTCGTTAGATTTAGCCCCGCAGTGCAAAAAATTGGGGCAAACCTCGTCCCCCAATTTTCATTGGTGACCTCCATGGGAAGGGAAAATTTAAAACCGTTTGAATAATTTCGGTTATTTTAAAAATTTGCTATTTTTTACTACGTACTTTACAAATTTGTGACCCCAAAAACCTTGGTTTTGGGAGGGGAAATAAAAGGGGTAAAAATTTAAACTGGCTCCAAGTTTATCTTCTGCTTTCTCGAAAACACCGCGAGCTGGGAGCGCGTAGAATTAAAGAAGGGACCCAGATTCCTTTAGGGGGCGTCGATGGAAGAGACGAAAGGGGGCCCCTTCGACGGTCAGAAATAGAAAGGGACAAACCCCTCTTTTCCCACGGGGAACAGGATAGTGGCGATTTTGGGGATGGAACCCCTCGCCGCCGCGATTACCGTCAAAGTAAAAGGGCCCGTTTTAAAACCATGGGAGTCAGGATTCGTGATTCACTAAATACGGCGAGATCAGGGAATCTATCCCAGTCAGCCTTTTTAACACCCTTTGGGGTTATTCGCGCCGAAAGGGGGGGGAGGATCTTTAATAGGTGAAAGCAAAATTTGGGGAAAAATGATCACTGCCATATAGGTCCAAAGGGGGCCCCTCCCAAAAGGAAGTGGGGCATCGACCCCGGGACTTTTATAAGGTTAGGTAAATTGGCAGAGTCACACCTTTTAAGATAGAGAATGTGTGGGGATCCCGGTGTTATTAACCCCGGGTTTCCCGAGAAAAGGGAATTTCCTTCCCCATCCCCCCACGGGCGTCTTTTAAAAATTGGGCCCCCACCCCATTTTTATGAGTTTTAAAATCCCCCAGATGATTTAGGGGGGGGGAAGTTGTATAAAGGGGGCCCTAGAGCCCTCTTGGAAAACTTTCACCCCGGTGGGGGGAAAAACCCAGCATATTGTTCTTCTAAAGGGGGGGAGCCTGACAGCAATAACTTGGGAGTTCAGAAACAAATATTTTTAGCCCTTATAATATATAGTCCCTTCGTCAATATAGCCAAAAACCTCCGTTTTAACCCGACCCCAAAGAAAAGGTTTTTGGGGGTACGTACACTCGTACCCAAAAAGCACCCGGGTTTTTGTCATTGGGGAAGGGGGTTTCTCCTAAAAAAACAAATGTAAGGATGCGGGGAAATGAAATTTGTTTTTTTAACCCCTCTAAAAGGCATTAAAAACCCCATTTTTCCCAAATTGTAGTAGCGACATATTTTAAATTAGTATGATATTTAAAATTCCTCGCAATCATTTTCACAAATCCTTTAAGAAAAAAAAAAAAAATTTTTAATGTTTTTTTTAGGTCCTCTTTTCCCTTTCCCAGTCCTCCTGGACCTCCCGTTTCGGGGGAAAAGGGGCTTTGGTTTATTTTGGAGCGACTGGGTTCGCGGATCCTTGCGCGAGGCCTTCGCCCTTTTTTTTTTCAATTTTTTTTTTCAGCGGTTCTGGGCGGGTCCTTCTTCAAAGCACCGGGGAAACTCCCCCTTTAAAGGGGGCCTAAAACCTTTTTGGGCATCACCCCGGGCCTCTGGAGGCAAAAAAAGGGGGGAGCGACCCAAAAAATCCCGCATGTAATTTTTTTCCCCCAAGGGAGGGCTGGGGGGGCTTTCCCCGGGAAGCTCAGGGGTTTTTCCCCAAAGGGGTTTCTCGGGGGGGGAAGGAGGGGGGAAAAAACAAATTTGGGTTTGGCCCAATTTTCCCTCAGTAAAATTTTCCCGGCGACACCTTGGGTGGGCCTTTTTTCTTTACGGATGTCTGGGGCAGAGACCAATGGCACAGGTGGGCGATAAGGGCTTAAAAATTAAAAACTGCCCTTTGGCTTTTTGGGGCAGTTAACGTTTTGACTGAAAAATCAAACTCTATGTTTAAAATTACCGGACCCTGACAGATGCGTTTTTCCTTCGTGCCGGGGATATGAGATCTTTTTTTGGTTTTAAATTTCCCCAGGACTTTTTTTCTCCTTCCATTTCGGACGGGCCCTGAGCCCAAAGGCAAAAATTGGGGGAAACCCCTTGCAGTTTTTTTGCGGGAAACTTCGGACCCTACATGGTGTTTCGTAGCCTCCCCCTCCACGTCCACACGGGTTTCGGTTTGCCACGGCTCGAGCTTCGTTTTTGCCCAAATTTCCGAATAAAAAACAGCCCCCGAGGGTTGGGGAAACATGGCCCTTTACCCTGGCAGGGTTGAAAACCCTTGCCCCCAAAATTTCCTTTGGAAGGGTAGGAGTCGAAAATGTGGGGAAAATTTATTTCCCGGGTCTTCTTTTCTTGTCCATTCTTTTTTGTGCCCAAATTAGGGTACATTTCGGTGACGTTTCTGGGGGGGGAAAGCTCCCCCACAGATTTTTTCCCTAAATGTAACGCATTTCAAAGGTAAAACCCAAGGGGAACCAAACTCTGCAAAAATGGGGAACATGTGGGGTTCCCCCCTTCCCCGGGATAAAAAACATTTCCCTCAATGGTATTTCGAGATTGCCAAAATCTCGGGGACTGAAAATTTTCATTTGTTTTTTTGTATCATTATCTTTGCCATCACGCATTTTCTGTTTTGATACTCAGGAATGTGTTTAAAACATTTTTCACTTTTTCGGGGATAAATGGTCCTTACTCGCTTAAAGGGAAATTTTTTTTCCTCTGCTGGGGGACATTACCAGGAAGGGGGGCCGGGGGCCTCCCCCACTTCCTGGCCCTTTTTCCCATTGATGGGCGAGGGGCCTTTCCCCCGTTTCCTCCTCTTATTTTATTTTAAACGACCTTGTGAAGGGGGGGCCAATAAAGTTGCCAGCGGGGTTTGGCGAAAAACGGTCCCAAGCGGCGACAAAAATTTATGGGCCATGCCGAAATTTGGGGGAAAACCCTACAAAAGTACCCCGGAAATCGTAACCGAGGGTGATCCAATTTGGGTACCCCCCCAAAATTGGCCCTTTTAAAAACTGTCCCGACGAGGGGCCCTAAAACGACGTAGAAAATATTATTTTTCACTTTAGAGCATTCCCCAAAAGGGGAGTGGTTTCACATTAAGTGGGTGTAGGAAAGTGCAAATTTTACGCCCGGGGCCCTCTGAACGCAACCGATCTTTAAAACCAAAGTGGGGTACTCGGTTTTTGTCATCCCAAAGCCCTTTCTACAAAGGGAAATTGAAAAACCCGGCTCTTTTTAATTCGGGACTCAAAGCAGGGGGATCCATAAAAAAAACGGAGAAGACCCCCCCCCGGTTAGTACCCCAAGGTTGCCCAACGGAAAACCAAAAGGGCCTCCTTTACAGAAAAGAACGGCGGGGGAAAGGGGAAAAAAGAAGAAAAGAAAAAGCGAAGGGAAAAGAGTAAAAAAAATGGTGGAAAGTGAAGAAAGAAGAAAATAAAATGTAAAAGGGAAAGTTAGGATGGGGTTTTTTTGCCCCTACGGGGACATCCTGCACAAAATGCCCCCCTTTTATTCCCCCTCTTCAAAAGGGAGGGGTTATTGCGGGGATTATTCAAAAAAAACCCCCCCCCGCTGGGGGGGTTTCCAAAACTATTCGATAGGGAAATTCCCCGTAAAAAACCCGGACAAAAAAAAAATATTGGGAAAGTCACAATAGATTCAAATTTAACCGGGAAAGGGAAAACCAATAGTTTGATTTTTCAAAAAAGCAACAGGCTTCACCCAAATTAAAACCCACACTTAAGGGCGGGGAGCTAACATTTTACAAAAAAACTTTTTCTATACAAAGCAGTAAACCAACCGTAATATTATCCCAACTGCCCAGCATGGACTCACCCAAAAAACTTAAAAACAAAAACAAAAAAAGGGAATTTGAGAACAATCATTTGGGGCACCTTGGCGCAAAAAGGGAATCACAAAATTACACTTTGATGTAAACTGAAAACAATTTTCAGGAAAATAACAAAGATTTCCCAAAGGACTGTAAAGTAGCAGAGAAACCAAAAATGAATAGTTAATTTTAAATTGGGCCCAAAATGCCGTACCACTAGGGGTGTCGTAAGCCTTCTCCAAAAAAATAAGGGCAGGGCCCTGAAGTGCTGGGTTTTTGGGGAGGAACGCGTCCCCGAACCTTTTGTCTTAAGGCGAAAAAGGTGATCCACCGTGGATCGGTTTCGAACGGAAAACCCCATTCAAAATCAAATAGTAGATTAAGGATTCTAAATCAATAATAAACTTTTAGGATCATTTTCTTTAATTTTTTTTGCATACACAATAAATTAAGGCCCATAGGTCCCTTTTCCCATTGGGTTTTATTTTATTTCCGCCACTTTATAAAAAAGGGATAATGGTTTTCTTTTCCTCAACAGTGTTGGGGGAAATGACAAAAATTCCCCCAAAAACAAATTTTAGAAGTCTAAAGAGGGGAAACCCCCCTTTCCGGGAGGGGGGAATTTTTGGGGAACAAAAACGGAATGGAATTTATCCGGGGCCCTAAACTGTGTTTCCCGCCTGGGGCCCGGGGATAAAAAAGTTTTTTCTTTTTTTTAAAGGGGGAGTTATAGTCCCCCCAAACCCCCCTTTTGGGCCCAAAAAAAAAAAGTAAGGCGCTCGACGTTTTTGCTTTTTTCTCCCCCGAACTCGTTTTGAGTATTTGCAGTGCTAGAAAAAGCCCGGGGAACTCGAGCCCCAATTTCATTGACAATTCCACAGGGGAAAGGAAAAGAAGCGAATGTTAGACATGAACAGGTTTATTTTTTAATGGAATTCTTGCTACTTTTTTAATTTACGTAAAATTGTCCCCAAACCTTACTTGGGGGAGTTTGGAAATTTTAAGGGTTTGAAATAAAACTGTCTTCGAGACTCTAAATTTGCTTTCTCGAATACTGTAAGCCGAGGGGCGTTTGAATCCGGAAAAGTTTTCAGATTCTCCAAAGTGGGGCGTCGGGGTGAAAGAGGGGCGTAGTGCCCCTTTTGAAAGTAAGAAAAAAAGCCAACCGAAACTCCCCGTTCCACCCGGTTTAAAAAGGGCGGGGCGCAGATTTTGGGAAAGGGTTTAGGGTTGGAGCATTGCCGCCACGAGACCGTTTTTAGTAAAGGGGCCCAGGCCCTTTAAAACAAGTTTTTATGTTGGGGTTTAAACCCAAAAACGGCGGAGCGGAAATTAATCCCAGTCAGCACGTTTTATCACCCCCTTTGGGGGATCCGCGCTGTAAATGGGAGGGGTATTGAAATTTTTTTAAAAGCAATATGGGATAATTATTCCCCTGCTCATAGGTCCGAATGGACCTCCCCAAGGAAAATGAGGAGCGATTTCCCGGGGGAAAACATAAGTTTAGGTTTGAAATTGGGGAGGATACATCCTTAAAAAGGGAAGAAGTGTTTTTATTTTAAATTTTGGTTTTGGGGGCCCCTCGACACAAAAACGAGGTCAAAATTAGGGCCTTGAAAAATTTTTTTAAAACATAATAAAAACCCGTTTGGGGGGAGAAAATAATCATTTTACCACCCTGAGACACCCATAGGAGTCTCAAGTGGGCCAAAGGGACAAATTGAAATGAAACACCTGCAAAAAAAAAAAAACCCCCGGTGTATCAAATCTAATAAAAAACAAAACAAATATAATTAAAAAAATAAATTAAAAAAAATTTATTAGTTAAAAAGACAAAACTAACATGGGAAAAAAGTTTTTTATTTAAAGTTTGTTAAAAAGGATTTTAAAACGACAAGGGCCCAAAAAAAATTAAGTATACTAAAAAAGGGGAAAAAAGGTTCAATTGAAATAAAATCCCGATGGCCATTTTTAAAAAAGTGAGTCCAAAAGGCCCCAAAAAAATTTTGCCCCGGGGGTATAAAATGGGGGTTTAAAAAAATAACCCTCCACGCTGGGCGCGTAATAAAAAAACCCAAGGGCACATTTTAAAAACAAGGGGGCCCGGCGAATAGGGGGATTCTGCGACCCCTCCCCCCAAAAGGGGGTTTGCACACTAAGGGGGATGCAAAATTCACAAACTGGAGGTGGTCCCCTCTGAGTAAAAATCCTGGGTTTGAAAAGTATGCCCCAAAGTGGGGTCTCGTTTACGATGACCTCCTCTCTCCTAGACTTTTGTATTAAAAAGAAAGGGCCCCTCGCGACCACCCCCCTTTATGGACCGCAGCTTGTTTGAGCAGGGGGGCGAGACCCCCGCACTGCCCGGTGGTAAAAACTCCCCGCCGAAATAACCCTTTAAAAATCTAAAAAAAAAGGGCAAACCCAAGACTCGCCTCCGGAGGCAAGCTCGCCCGCCCCCTTGGCGGGCCCGGGGGGCCCCCCCCTTTTTTTCCCTGGAAGACCAGCGTGACCCGGAATCCCCAAAAAGGGGAGCCGGGGCTTTTAAAAAATCAATTTTTAAAATTTGGGTTTATGTATCCTCTGCACGAGGGGATTCCAGGAAAAAAAGTGCGGACAAAGCAAACCCGGGGCACCATGGGAATTTCCCGGGAGATTTGGGAAAAGAAAATTTGGGCTATTTCCCATATATAAAAAACAAAAGAAATTTTTAAAAGGCATACAATTTTAGCCCAAAAAACAAAAAAGGGTTTTTTTAGGGAAACCCCAAAATTTTAAAATTGGATCCTTCAAACAACAAAAGGGACATCCCACGGTGGGTTCAGATTTGAGCCATCAGTGTAGATTTTGGTAAAAACCGTTTAAAACGAGTGGGGGAGGAAATTCCCTTAAAGGTCCTCTCATTTTTTACAAAGGTTTTGGGGGGGTCGGTTTTGGGAACCGGGAAATCAAAATGGGATTTCGGAGGGGGTATTTTCCAGGGAGGAAAAATCGACCTGGTGATAAAAAGGGGGAAACTTTTCACACTATCCCACCGTGTCGAAAAAAACCCATAGCATCCGGGTCCCCAACCCGGCCCTTTTACTACGGGCCCTTTTTGGTTTTTATACAAGAAAACGGTTAAAGGGGGGTGAAAAACAGGGCGGGAGGCAACATGATCTGGCAAAAAAGTCAGTTTGGGGCCCCGTAAATTTCCAGGAGGTAAGACCGCCCGGGAAAAAAAGGGGGGGGCTCACCGGGGTCGGCACAGATTTCTGGGCGACTGGATGGTACGAAAAAACCATAGCCAGTTCCCAAAAAGCCACAAAGGTGGAAAAACCCATCTACATTTTTTAAACCCCCGAGGGCAAACTGAGCCTAACCAAAAAAAAACCCCCCGTAATTTTAGTTTAGATCTGACGAGGGGGGCCCCATTTCAGGCGCTCAAGGTTTCCCCATTTTGCACCCCAGGGACCGGGGCCCCCCTAACCCCTTTGGAAAAAAATTCAATGCCTTGATTTTCACCCCGCTTTCAGGTCTTTGATGTGGGGGATCCAAGTTTGTTTAAAAACGAATAAAAGTCCCAGGGCCTTTTTGGTCTCGGAGACCCGGAAAACCCAACGTTGTTTTTTAAAATATTGGGGGGCTTTTGGGTGTATTCCCCGTAATTTTATGGAAGTGGAAAGGGCGGCGTTTTTGGGCCCCAGAGAAACGAAAGCCAAAATTTCGAGACCCCCCAACCAAAATATTGTTTACAGGAGTTTTTATTGTCGTTCAGCCCTGTGGAGACTTTATGAATCAAAAAAATTTTCGTTTTCCACAAAAAGGCATGAACAAAGGTAAAAGGGGCAACGTTGTCTACAATCTATTTTAGCAAAAAGCGAACAACAACAAACTCAAAGGACTGCCCTGTTTGGGAAACCCCATTTTCTTGAATTAAAAACATCGGGTAAGGGGTTGTTTAACCCTTTCCCCAAAGTGTCTATCTGACATAAAAATTTTGCTATAAAAAAAGAGAGGGTTTTTCCCCGGGAAAACCCCCAAAAAAAGGTTTTTTTTTAAAATTTTTTAACGCCCAAAAGTGGTATAATACCCTTTCCAAAAAACAAAGGGAAAAAAAGCCCCAAAAAATGCTGTTTATGGAGAAAAAACGTCCCGAACAGCAGTCTCATCACGGACTAGATGATCCACCGTGGATCGGGTTTTTGGGGGAAAAACCACATTTTAATATTGGATATAGGGTTGGGGATTTAAACACCATTAAGTTTGTTTATTTTTTTCATTTTTTCCCAATATTTTGCATACACAGCTAGTTAAGGGGTAACGGGCATAACTATTTGGCTCTAAAATTTTTCCTTGACTTTTTTATTTTTGGGGAAAAACGGTTGTTCCCCCCAAAAAGTTGAGAAATTGGGGCGGGGATTCCCAAACACAATTTAGAAGGGCCCAAGGGAAAGCCCGGGCCAGCCGGAAAATTTTGGGGCAACATTTTGTAAAGGGTTCAAAACCCCGGGGGCCCAAAATTGTATTGCCCGCCTGGGGCAGGGCCCTAGGTAAGTTCCCCCCTTTACTAAGGGGGGAGTTTTTTAATCCTCCCCCCAACTTTGGCCAAAATCAAAAAGTAAAAAACGCTCGATGCTGCGTTTATTTCACCGGGAACTCGTTTAGTTCTCGCCGTGCTAGGGAAAAACGGCGAAAAATCGAGCCCAAACTTTGGGGGGATCCCCACAGGGGAGGAGAAGAGCGAACCGTTTTTGACTTAGGGGGAGGTATACTATTTAAAGGAAAATTTTTTTTCCAAAATTTTTAATTTTTTTTTCGTTTATTGTTCCCCCAAACCCCTTTGTTCTTGGGGGTGGGGGAATTTGGGAAGGGTAGAAAAAAAACTGTCTCCAAGAATCTCTTTTTGCTTTCTCGAATAACACGGCGGAAACTCGAGCAACGTAGAAACCGGGGAAAGTTTTTCCCCCTTATCCAAAGTTGGCCCTCGATGGGAAAAAGGCGAAGGGCCCTTCGGGGGATCAAAACACCAACCCACCCTCCTGTTCCCCCCAGGGAAAAAAGGGCGGTGGCGCGGATTTGGGGAGTATTTAAGGATGGAAAAACTCGCCCCCGCGATGACCGGGCGAAGGGAAAATGCCCAGCCTTAATTTTCGACGTCAGGAGGGTTTGGGGTTCCCCACAAATTCGGCGGAGTTCGCGGGAAATTTTTATCCCATCACACGTTTTTTGCACCCATTGGGGTAAAACCGCGCTGTAAATGGGAGGATCTTTTAAGTGGGGAGAGCAGAATGGGGGTAAAAGAAACAAAATGCCACATAGGTCCCAGTGGGCCCCCAAAGGGGAAGGGGGGCAGAGATCCCCGGGGGGCTTTTTTTAAAAAAATGTTAGGTCATTGGGGGAGGATACACCATTAAAGGTAGAGAATTTGTTTTGGGCTGGGTCCCGGGTTCAAAAACCAGGTTTCCCCCAGGGGCAAGGGAAAAAAACCCCATACCAAACCCCCCCACGTTTTCGGGCAGTAAAAATTTGGGCCCCCACCCAGGTTTTGCGCATTAAAATTCCCCAAGGGTTTATATAGGGGGGGGGGAAGTTGTATAAAAGAGGGCCTCTAGGGTCCTTTAGGAAAAGGGTCTCCCGGGGGGGAGGGAAAAAAGCAAAATATTGAAATTAAAATCCCCAAAAAGGGGGGGGACTTGGGCAACCATCAATTTTGGAAAAACAGGGAAAAGAATTAAAATTTGTGTGATTTTATATTGCTTCGTGGGAATATTTGGGCCCCACCTCCGCTAGCCCGATCAAAAAAAAAGGGTTGGGCGGGACGATTTTTCATCGTTCCCCCCGAAAAACATCGGGTTGTTTATTTGGGGGGAATGGGTTATCCGCAAACACAAGATGGAAAGGGTTTCAGGAAAAAAAATTTGTTGTTTAATTTTAAACACACGAGCATTAAACCCCTTTCAATTCCATTGTTGTTTGCGTCCCAAAATTTGTTAATATAACATTTAAGTTATCCTTTGCAATCCATCAATCCCTTAAAAATAAAAAAAATTGGGTTTAGGGGTTTTTTTGGGGCCTCTTTTCCTTTTCCCCCTTTTCTTTCCCGGAATACCGCTTCAGGAGAGGCTTCGGTTTATTTTTTTAGAGATGGTTTGGGTAGTCGGATCCTTTTCGCGAAGGCTTTTTAAGGCCTTCGACGCTTTTTTAAAAATTATTTATTTCGGGGGTCACTCCTGGTCCTTTTTCAAGGCAAACCAGTGGGGGCTCGCCTTTTCGGCCTCACCTGTTTTCCCCCACTTTTCCCGGGGGTCTGGGGCCCAGAGGCCAGAATGAAACAAACCAAAAAGTGGCCCCCCGTAATTTATTTTCCCCGAGGGGGGTCGGGGGGGGGTTTCCCCCGGGGGGGGCTTTGGGAGGGGTTCCCCCCAGGAGGATCGGGGGGTTCCCCCAGGAAAAACTCGGGAGGTTTCCCCCCCAGGGGGCCCCCCTGGGTGGTACCCGGTGGCGGAGAAAGACTTAGGTGGCTTTTTTCCCTATTGACAATTTCGGCGGGGCAAATTTGATTGGCCCTTTTCAACCCCGGGGTCTCGGGGCAGAGACCAATTTGGCACAGGTCGCGATGGGGGGGCTTTTGCGAGATTAAAGCAAAATGGCAAATTTGGGACGTTAAAAATTTTGGCCCGACAATCTGGCTGTATGATGGGGGGGGGAAAACCGGAGGGGGGGGGGGGGGGGGGGGGGGGGGGGTGGGTAGATGCGTATTCCTTGCGTGCTTGGGCATATTAAAATCTTTTTTTTTTCAGATTGATCTCCAGAAAATTTTTTTTTCCTTTTCCCTTTCCCTTTTTTGGGCAAAAGGCCCCAGACCAGGCAGGAAATGTGGACCCCGCTTTTTTGCAAACTTCGGAGACCACAAAAGGTGGTTTCGTGAGCCCAACTCCAAAGTCCACCCCCACGGCCTTACCCACGGCAAAACGCAAAACTTCGTTTTGCCCCAAAAACTCCTGACACTGAAAACAGGGGCCAAAGGGTTAAGGGGGCCGGGCCCGGGCCCGATCAAAGTGGAAAACCTGTCGGACCCCCCCTTTTGGAAAGGGGTTTTTGGTTCCCCAAAAAATTAAATATATATTTTTTTTTTTTTTAATTTTTGTCCGTTCTTTTTTGGTGGGCCCAAACGGCCCCTTCGGTGACGTGTTAGGGGAAAGCTCCTCAACCCGAAATCCTCAAAAAGGGTCCGGGGAGTCGAGGTCCCTAAAAAAGTGAAACCCCCCCTTGAAAAAAAATTTAGGAAACCGCCAAGGGTTTTCCAAACCCCACCCCGGGTTTTTAAAAAACGTATTGTCAACGGATTTTTCGAAAATTGCCCTTAAATCTTGAGGGCTGGATGTCAATTTTGTCTGTATCAATTTTAGTGCCCATCACGCAGTTTTTTTATTGATTTCTTTTCCCAACTGTGCTACAAAAACCCTTTTTCACTCTTTTCGGGATAAAGGGCTTTAACCCCAAAAAGGACCTTTTTCGTTTTCCCCCCTCTCGAGACTTTTCCGAAAGCGGGGGGGGCCCCCACCCCTTCCCTTTACCTTTTTCCCTTTAAAGGGCTGGAAAAGGGCCCTTACCCCGTTTCCCCCCTCTTAAACAATATTTAAATGCCCTGGAGTGGCCGGGGGAGTGAGTTGCCAGCAGGGTTTTGGGCCCTTACGATGGGCCAGCGGCCCAACAAATTAAGGCCATTGCCCGGAAAAAGGGGACAACCCCACACAGTAATTTGGTTCGTAACCCCGGGGGAAACCAAGTTTGGTTCTTTCCCCATATGGCCCTGTTAACTGTCCCCCACGAGAGACCCTATAAAAACGCAAAAATTTACAACCTTCCGGAAAAGGGCTTTGCCGGGGAAAAGCGGGCGTGCCCAAATTGGGTGAAGGAAAATTTCCAATTTTTTGTCCCGGGGGGCCCCCAAGGGAAAGCAACCGATCTTTTTTTCCCCAAAATAGGGTAACCCCGGGTTTTTTTCATCCCCCAAAGGGGCCCCTTTTAAAAAAAGGTATTGCAATGGCGCACTTTCATTTAGGACTAATTTTCAAAAGGGATCCAGAAAAAACAAGAAAGGGGCCGGGGGTTGTTGCCCCAGGTGTCAACCGGGAAAGGGCCAAAGGGGCCCCTGTTCAGGGGGAACCCGGGGTGGGGGAAGAAAAAGGAAAGGGTTTGAAAGCGGGGGAAAAAAAATTTCCCCCCCCGGGGGGAAAAGTGGGAAAAAGAAAAAGGTTAAAAAAAGTTTTGGGTTTGTCCCCCCATTTCCTTTCCTGAAAAGAAGCCTTTTCCCCCTTTTTGTCTTCTTTACGACAACAGGGGGTTTCTTTTCGGGGCCCATTCTAAACCCCCTTTCCCCCAGGGGGATTGTTTTAAAAACCCCGTTAAAAGCCCGGCCCCCTTAAAGGGAAAGGGGTAAAATTAAAAAAAAAAAACCCCCCCCAAATCCAAATCCAATTCCATACCCCCAAAATATAATAATTTCTATTTCCTTTAAAACCCTATTTTTAAAACCCCCAAAATTCCCCCCCAACCCCCCGGGTTATAAAAAACCCCTCTATTTTAACGGGTTTTTTAAAAATAAACTTTTCCCAACCCAAAAAAAATATCCCCAAATTTTAAAAAAAATTGGGGTTTTTGTACTTAAGTACGGGGCGTGGAAATTATACTTCTTTTGGCCCCATTAAAAAAAAAAAATAAATTTTAAAAAAATTTTAGTAAAATTAAAGTGGTTTAAAAAATAAATTTTTAAATTTTCAATAAATCATAAAAAAATGAAAGTTAACCCCCCAAATTTTAAAAAGGGGCACTTTAAAAAAAACTAAAAAGCACAAAATTTTTTTTCACTAAAATTAACGAATAGTAAATAAAAAAAAATCAAAAATTTCCAAATTTAAAAACACTACTGGGCCGGTTCACCCCAAAAGGGGGCAAAATAGTTGCGCCAGGGGCAAATTTTGAAAAAATTTCCCAAAACCCCCATTCACTAAAAGGGGCAGGGGCAAATTTTAGAGCAAAGTTTGGCCCCTTTTTTTTCCCCACTCAAAGTAGGCTTAACTTTTAAAAAAAGGAATTGTCATTTAAAAAAAATTTTAAAAAGGGGGGCATATTATTGTATTGGGGGTTTAAAAAACAATTAAAATTACATAACTGTTTCTCCAATTAATAAAGAATTAATTAAAAAAAACAAAAGTATGGATGCACAAAAATTTGTTTCAAAATTTTTCCCGTTAAAAAAAACAATTACGTACCTTTTTATTGTTGGAAATTTTTAAAATTCAAACAAACGCAATGGCATTTTTTTGCAGTATTACAAAACAAACTAAAGAACTGTGTAAACTTTTCTAGATCCAAAGAGTTTGTATTTCCCAAGTCCAAAGCCCTTCCCCGGGCACCTTTTATAAGGCAGTTTTGGTTTAAAACTTTTTAAAAAAAAAAGTTTTAAGTTTTTTATAAACTTTTAATTTTTTTATTAAAAAAACTTAAACTTTTTAAAATAAAAATATAAAAAAAATACAAAAAAAAAATTTTAATTTAATCAATAAATAATACATACGGAAGTTAACCTCAATTATATTGTACACTTGAAAAAGTATAAAAGCCCCAATTTTTTTTTTAAATAAAAAAGGGGCGAAAAAGTAAATAAATTAAATTTAAAATATTCAATTTTTAAAACATACTGAATATAATTTAAAAAGACATAAATAAAATTTGCAAAATTGTAGGAAAACCCAAAAAAACCCCCCGGGAAGAAAAAATAGAAAAACCATTTTTGGAAAAATAAAAAACATGATCAGGGCGCCCGAACCCTACCCCAAAAAATCCCCTCCCCCCAAAGGTTCCAAAATTTTAAAATTTTTTGTTCTTTATTTTTTTTTTTCGAGACTTAATGAGCGGTTTTTAACCCTTTAACCTTTTTTCTTTTTGTGTTTCAGTGAAGCCGCGCATCTTAAAATTTCACTCCCCATCATTTTTTTATTTAAAGCCGGGGCCCCCAAAGAATATAACTTAAAAAAAAACCCCGAGGGAAAACCCCGTCAATTTCTTGGGGGAGCCCCGGGCCCAAACAATCAACAATGTTTGCCAGAAAGGCCCAACGGGAGAGACGAGGGAAATATAATGAAAATCAAAAAGAGAAATTTTTTTTCAAAAGAAAAAAAAGCTGAGGGCAAAGGGAAAAAAACATGACACAATGAAAAACACCACAAAATGAGGAAAAGAAAAAAGTAATTAAAAACGGAAACCCGAAGTAAATAAAGACCCTTTTCAAAATGGTGGCACGTTCAAATTGTGTCAGTATGAGAGAAAGTCAAAAAGGGGGAAAAAATTTAAATTTTGGGGCAAGGGGGCGCTTTCGAACGGAGTGGGTTTCCTACCGGGCGTTTTACCCAAAAAGGTTTTTTTTGAATGGCGTTTTACCCAAAAGACGATAAAAGTTTTTTTCCGAACCCCTTTTTTAAAAGGTTTTTAGTCCTGACCACCCTTTCTTTTTAAAAGTGGGAAAAGAACCGGGCCCTGCAGGGGCCTTAGGGAAAAATGTTTTCGAAACAAAAAAAAAATGTATAATATATTTATTTTTCCCTTTTTGAAGAGCGTAAAGAAAATGGCGACGTACCTTTTATTTTAATTTTAATTCCTTTTACATTTTAAAAAACTCATAAATCCTTTAAAATTTTTTTTTAAAAAAATTTAAATTTTGATTTTAGAAATAAATAATAAATATTTTTAAAGCTTTTATTTTAATATATATTATACAAAATTATCTAAGGGCGTTTTTTCCCCTAAAAAAAAAAACCATGTCGCACGAAAAAAACGGAATAAATATATTTTAAAACGATTAAGTTTTTTAAAGTTACTCCCTTTTTTTTGAGGAAAGACCTGAACTACCGGAACGTGGGATTAAAAAAAATGGTTTGGGGGGGGCAGGGGAAAGGTTTTGGGTTTAGGAAGTAGAACAAACGGAATGTGGGAAAGTGTTCCCCCCTGACCCCGGGCCCGGTGCTTTTTGGGGTAGAGGGGCCATAAAGGGGGAATCAGAAAAAAATCATTACACATTTAAGCTACATGGTAATTTTTCTTTTTTTCTTGAGAAGTCCAATGAATACTTCGGGAATTTTTAAAAAGGAGGGGGCTTTTAAATTTAAAATTTTCCAAATTTATAAAAAAATTTAAACCCCCATAACTATAAAAAATTGAAAAATTTTTTAATTTAAAAAAAAAAGTTTAAAGGGGGAAATTTGGGGGGGGGCGCCTAAAGAGTTTCTAAAATAAAAAGAAAAAAAAACCTTCCCCCAATATGGTGGAAAAAAATTTAAAATTTGTAAGGGGCAGTTTAAAAAAATGTTTTAGAAATTAAAAAGAATAAAAAAAACCCAAAAAGTATCTTCAAGTGGAATTCCCTTTTGTAAATTAAAGAAAAATATGTTAAAACAGAGGATAAAAAAAAGGGCAATTTAGGAGTGACATTTAAAAATTAAAAAAAACAAAATTCTTTGGAACCCAAAAATTGAGGGTTTGTGATTCTTTTTTGGGGAAATCCTGATGCTCAGTTTTAATGTGTTTTTTAAAAAAGTCTTTATTAATTAACAAAAACTTTGCTGAAATGGGATGTTATTTTTTTCCAAAAAAATTTCTGTAATTTAATTTTAAATTTTTTTACTTTGTTTCGTTTGGATTACAAACGTGCTTAGGGGGACTTTAAAGGGTTTTAAGGGGGCCAAAAAAAGTTTTAGTAAAAGTTAAGGGATAAGGGACATCAATTTTTGTAAACCTTTCTCCAAATTTCCTTAATCACTTTTTTACAACCAAAAAATTTTTCCCAATTTTCTTTGTTTTCCCAAGTTCTACATTTCTTTTCTCATTTAAATAAGAGAAAAACCTTTTCACAAAGGGAGAACCAAAAGAAACTAGTTTTGGGAAATTTTGGTTTTATTTTTCTTGAAAACAAGCCGAGACTTTAAAAAATTTTAAATTTCCCTCTTGTATTTTAAATCGACAAAAAAAAATGGATCCGTAAATTAATGCTTAATTAAACTTGAAAATGTTTTTTTTTTGCAACCCCAAAAAAAACAAGTGAAAATCTCACATAGTCGACTTCTTTTGGCTGAATCATAAGCTTTTAAAATCGCTAAAAAATTTGTGTACCCTTCCTGTTATATTTCTACATTTACTCTAATAATGGTCGAACAGTAAAAAATTTTATTTAGTATAGATTTATTGAATCCTAATTTATTTCTTAAACTAATGAATGCTTTGTTCATGAAGCTATAACTTTCAGGTTAAGTGAAAAAACATTCAATGTTCTTCGAGAGCCATTTGTAAGTGCTTCAACGTCAGAGTGCTTTGTTGATTCCTCAGATAAATGAGTACCGCGAAATTTCTGCCTTTGACAAAGGTTGGTAATATAGTTTTTAGCTTTATTTACATTCTGGAAACAGAGAACTTCAATAAGCAACCATGACGAGTGTATGTCCTTCTTAATTTCCAACACAATGGCTCGATCTCTGCCGAACTTGGTCAGGTGCACCCAATTTGAAAAAAAAAAATAATAGTTTTGTTGATGTTTGACCGTAATTGCTTAGTTTCCCATTATTAACGCTGGCATATTTGTATTAAACGTTTCAGCTTATTAGAAATAACCAGAAGCTAGCTTCCTTTTTTTTTTGTATCACCACGCCTTACCTGTTCATGTAATTGTGTATTATAATTACTCTACTGGGATAAGGATGAGGAAGGAAGCATTTGAGAAGAGAGTGGTAAACCATTTAGAAAAACCATCCTCAGTGGACCTGACCGGGATCGAACCCTAATCTCCCAGTCCTCAGTAGGCCAGTCTAACGACATTTCTGGCTGACAAGCACATTGTGCTTAGCTGGACCTTGTTTAGTGAATATAGATATGTACTCCTGATACAATAATAATTTTTAAAAAAAATTATCAGTACTAATCTATCAAAAGTGACAACGGCAAATATATGACTTGACATTTAAATATATGAAAGTGTTTTACATAATATTTAAATGCTGTCTGATATCCTACTCTTCCCTTTCTCCCGTGTTTTGAGTCAGTGTGAGAGATAATGCGCTATACAGTGTGTACATGTCCGACTGAATGCAATGGGGCAAAGTGGCTGCTGGTGCATATCCTTATTATTACTAAACCATTGTATGTAGATGTACGACAAATTGTATGCTTTTACAATATGTTGGCTATTTTATAAATTAAATAAATCATTAAACGCAAAAAACTCATAAAGACTAACTAAGCATAGATAATCCCAATGAACAAATCAATTCACTAAAATTGGAATCTTTTCAATACTACCGTTATTAAAACTTAAAATATAGGTTATTTAAGTTGATAATTAGTTTTATTAAGTCTGGAGACATGAGGGAACGAAATAAATAGGCTATTTCTATCATAGAGACAAAAAAATCCTGAAAATGGTATTGAAGGATACAAGGACACTTTAAAATATATGACCACATTAAGAATATAAAGACAAAACACTTGAACTCACAATATTATGAAAATGGGGCTGCGACAATAATTGTATTATGTTATATAAATTATCTTCAAATTAGAATAAGACACAAAACACGAGGTATTATACCCTACATAGGCGTGCGCAGCGTGGGTTTCCTCACTTGTCGCAAAGATAGAGGAACATTTGGAGTGATGTAAGAACAAAGTACTGTACTTAATGTTTTTAGAAACCACAACTAAATTAAGTAGTTCAACTTCATCGTCAGTTTGGAGATCATGCATCCGATCCTCAACTGGTGGTTAGAACCAGCAAAACGCTGCGGTCATTCGACATTAAGCTAATGTGTTTTAGGCGTGAGTAAGGTCGAATTTTGAGGATATGTACCCGAATTGTTAGGTTTGGAGACAATTGAGGGAAAAACAATCCTAATTACACCTAACCATATTCTGAACCCCTTTCTTCCCGTTAACGGCAGTGTAGTTTATCGCGAGAGTGACATGCTTTAGACCGTGCTGCGTGGAAACTTTGAAACTAGGAGATGTCTTGGTGCATTTGTTACATTAAATAACTGACAAATTTTCTATATATATTTTTTTTTAAACAATCATGACAGTGTCCCCAATAACAGTAGCCAGCTGCACGTGCTAGAGGAGCTTCTCCAAGTTGATAAAATTAAAATCCTAATTTCGGTCAACAATGTGCCAGGACCGGTTACAACACCTTTGTGCCATTCATCGAACAAAAGCTGGCTTTCGATAAGGACTTATATGACAGTAGTGAAGAATTTTAAGAAAACGGTATCCTTAAACCGGCGTTTGGCACTATAATGTTTTTCAAAGAAAATTTCTCTAAAAAATAAAATATTTGTTATTGTTTTTAATTTATATAAATTGTTTTAAAAAATCAGGGTATAGGGGTGATCTCACCCCTTCATCTTCCAACTGGCACCCACAATATACGCACGCCTATGACGCCCTATAACTCATTTTCCTGTGTCTTCATACTTGATGAAACTGATGAGTTTGATAGTTGTTACTCATGGAGATTTTATTTTTACTAGTGGAATGTGAGTGATTTTGGATACATCTTTTTCTTAGGTAGATCTTTACCAGAGGAAGAATGAACAAGAAAAACATTCACTAGATTTGGATGCCGACATAGATGTAATTGTAAAAGATTTTAAACAAAAAAAGATTCAATCGATATTCTTCACGCAGGAGAAAATGAGTCAATTCAAGCGTCATGTACATCTTCCTCAACATCCATTGATGGCTATAATATTCCTATTATTCCTCTTGTAAAGGGTGTGGAACCTCCTAAAGTTGGAATAGAAGGCGTACGGATGGTACAGATGGATTCTTTCCTGAAAAAAATTGGTTGAGGGCTCACCATAGAACATGTTAGTAATAATAGAAATGCGCAAAGGGTTATCATCGATTATAGTTTTCCGTTGTAATGTGTGACATCTTGAAATATCTGTGCCTACTAACGAGTCGGAAAATGTCGAAACCTGTCGCAGTCGCTGGAATAATGAGCATTGGTTCTGGCTTCTCTCATCTTGAAGAGTTTTGTGCATCAGTTGGGATACCCTGCATGTCTTCAAAAATACACAATAGGTTTCATGACAAGGTATGTGAGGAATGGGAAAAAGCAGCATCACATGATATGGAACAAGCACATAAGATGTAATCCACATTAGCCATTGAAAGGGGAGAAATTGATTCCATGGCATTCCGGTCATAACAGTCGTTGCCGATGGATGCTGGTCAAAGCGTTCATAAAAAAGTAGAAAACACGACGCATTATCGGGTGTAACTGCAATTGTGGGATTTAATACTCGCAAGGTATTGTTTATGGCGGTGAGAAATAAATTCTGCTTTGTATGTTCACGCATAAATTCAGAGGAAGCTAAGCCATATGTCTGCTACAAAAATTGATCAGGAAGCTCAAGTAGCATGGAATCAAATATTATTGTGGAAGGATTCAAGCAGAGTGAAGCTCTTCACAACGTTAGATATGGCAGGATGATCGCTGATGGTGATAGCAGTTGCTACAAAAAGATCTTGGAAGCAAGGCCTTATAAACATCTTACGATGGAAAAAGTTGAGTGCCGTAATCATTTATTGAGAAATTACATACCAAAAATAAAATTATTAACAGAACAAACCAAACTTGGAAAACAGCTGAAACAAGATTAATCAGTGGAAAATAAATGAAATTTAGATGTGCTGTCACTGAAGCTATAAAGTATCAAAAAAAACCTTGATATTCCTTTTCAAGAAAAGGTATCCGCATTGAAACGTGATATAGAAAATGGCCCAAATCACATATTTAGTGACCATTCAAACTGCGCCGAATACTTTTGTAATGGAACTAAAGAGAAAGTGGCCTATATCAAGAAATACAGAGTGCAGTCAAGTATTTAAGTAGGAATTGTAGAAGCCTCATATTAGATGTTGGCAGAAATTCGGTAGCGCAATTCAACACTATTGTTGCCAAGCACGTTGGTGCCAAACGTGTAAATTTTTCGATGAAAAGATCTTACCAAGGTAGGTGCGCGGCAGCTGTTATTTCACATAACACTAAACAACCACACTATGTGTTGCACAAAACCATGTACAATGGCGTCAGTCCAAACATATTTAGTAAACGTATGGAACTGCGCAGAGCTATTATATCAAAGAGAGTGGCAATATAGAGAGGCTAACAATAAAAGACAAACTCTAAGACGCCCCCATAGATCGCTTGCACATAGTTTTGCAGACAAAGATTATGGGCCTGATTGCCAACAGCCGGACATGAACTCAGAATTATACAAGGAAGAATTGGCAATTTTGGCCTTACTACAAAAAAGTCCAGAAGAATGCCACGACATTACTTCAGGCTGAAAGTGGACAGTGGCTAGAAATAAGGCGGAAAATGACAACTGTATCAAATTTTGGCAAGATTTGTCGAAGATGGCCAGCAACAAGCTGCAAAAATATTGTAAAAAACATGTTGTATATTCATAATTTATTAAATGTGCCATCCTTGGCCTATGGGAGGAAGTCAGAATTCAACTGCAATTACCCAATTAGAAAGACAGGAACAAATCACTGTTGATAAATGTGGTTTATTTATAGATAAAGATCATCCTTTCCTTGGAGCCACCCCTGATAGAACCATAGGAGAAGATGGACTCGTTGAAGTAAAATGTCCATTATCAGAATCTGGGATGAATGTGAATGATGCAGTTCTTTCAGGTAAAATAAAATAATTTGGAAATAACTCATAAATATTATTTTCAAGTACAAGGACAGTTACATGTAGCTCAAAGACAATTTTGCTTATTCACCATTTTGACTTACCACAAAATAAAATAAAGGTAATCCGGCTTGAAAAAGATGATCATTTTTGGAAAACTCAAATGAAACCAAAGTTGATACAGTTTTACTTCAATTGCATGTTACCAGAGCTTGTAGACCCAAAACACACAAGGGATATGGAAATTCGGGATCCCACATATATAGTGGAAGCTCAGGGGAAAATAACAAGAAAACAAAGTTAAGGCTAATATAGGAAAAATAACACTCTAATTTTTTTTAAACAAGTGTGAAACAAAAAATTTTCATTAGGCCCATATCACCAGTTGATTTTCTTACATCTATTTAACCAGAAGACAGAAATTATTTAAAAAATAACAGGTCCCTTCTTGACCAACTAGCTGGGATAAATATCTGAAGTGGCCAATCCTATCCCCTCCCACTTCCTTAATTCACACCCTAGAATTCAATGTAAGGGAAGAGTGGTAGAAAGCTACTCAGCTCAAGCTATGAAATTAAAGGTTTGTCGAGAATAAAATTCCTAATAACTTCTTAAATGAACGAATTTTTAATGCACAACAAATACAAATTTACAATATCACGATATTTGATTATTGTTTGTTAATTCTCATAATTCAAACACTACTTATGATATTTAAAAAATGTTAAATACTATTTGTTTATCATGTATAATAGATATAAAGTGGGTGCCCATGTTATGCCATGTTCCTGATATGGCTATCCCCTATTGTGAGTTAGCTAACAAAAAAATCCGCTAGATGGCATACGTATCCAGTAAGGGGGCCTCCTAGTGTGTCACATGATCATTTACCGTCCAGTCAGGTTGAGCAATATGTCGTCAGTTGCATGTTTTGTGTTTTTCGTGGGACCTCTTCTTGTTTTCTCTGGTATAGTCTCCTTTGTTTTATGCATGTGTTTCAAAAACTTTTTTTTATGAAAACCATTCTATTCTATTCAGTTTTAAATGCTCTTTCTATTGGTGTGTTCGTTGATGGCGTATATTTTACGAGTTTTTCATAATCAAACGATTTTCATGAAATCTAAACCTGCTCCTGATATGGCCACCCAGATAGCCATATCAAGTGTACAATGGCCATAATCAAGTCCAGTTCAAAATTTATTTTTTCTGCTGACATAATTACTCAATAAAAACCTTTGTTTTTTTGTTTCAGATATAAAATAATGTCTGACAACGTGAAGAAGAGGGGATTATGGACTGCAGAAGACATGTCCAAGGCAGTGAGTTGGTGTGAAGAGTGGGAAGTTTTCAGTTTAAGGAGAAAGTAACAAGTTTTGTGTACCTAGAAGTACTTTACGCCGTTATTTGGAGAAAGATGGCCTTTTAAAGAAGTCAAAGTTGGGTGGAAAACCCACCTTGACACCTGAACAAGAAAAACACCTATGCCAGAGAATTTTTAGTTTGTTTCTGTAGGTTATCCATTGACTCCTAACATCTTTAAACTCAACGTTTTTCGTTTCTGTCAAGAAAACAACATCCCAAACAGTTTTAAAGAGAATGCTGGTCGTAAGTGGTTTGACAGTTTTTTTAAAGAGGAATCCTGACGTTGCACAACGGAAAGCTCAAAGACTAAACCAGCCCGGTCTCAGAAATTAAACAAGTTCATAGTTGCTGATCACTTTGCGAAACTAAAAGAAATCTTCACCAAATACAATTTCTTTGTATTCCCAGAAAGAGTTTCCAATGTGGATGAAAAAGGATGCCAGCTCCACCTCCATAAGGATCCAAGAGTTTTAGCCCAAAAGAGGGCTTCACGAGTTCGTATTGTGGGCAAACAACACGGGGAAAGCGTTACAGTTGTGGCTTGTGGGAACGCTGTGGGTTCGATCATCCCTCCAATTATTTTATACTCAGGAGTGAGAAAAAATAAATCCTGGGAGAAAGGTTTGCCTGCTGGATCATCGACTTAAATGACTCCTAACGGGAGCATGACAACTCAAACTTTTATTGATTTTCTGCAACATTTTGCCAGATTTAAAACCAATGGACCATGTCTTCTGATTTTTGACGGAGCCAAAGGCACACCTCGAGTACAAAATTTGTGAAGAAGCTAAAATGCATGACATTTCCCTCTATTGCTTGCAATCCAACACAACTCATGAATTGCAACCGTTGGACAAAAGTTGCTTCAGGAGCTTTGAAACGTTTTGGGACCAGGAGGTTCTGAGATATTTGACTCACTCCGGGACCAGAATGATATCACTCGTTTGAACTTTCCTGATGTGTTCACACCAGCATGGGGCAGATCAATGACACAATCCAAAATGACTAGTGGCTTCAGAGCCGTTCAACCCGAATGTATCCCAGAAGAGACGTTTACCCCTAGTACTGTGACTGAACTCCCACCTCCTGAATTGAAAAACCAACAAGCTCAGGCTTGCCTGACAACAATCAGACGAACACCAGCAGTTATCCGGTTCCTTTTTTGCAGCTCATTGGCCCAATCCACTACTTTTTTGGCATCATTTTTCTCACCCCCTTCACCAAAACCCAAAATAAACGTTGCTAAGCGGTCTTCAACTTGTGGGGTTTCTTGATTCGCCCATCGTCGTTTGATACAGATTATTCTTTTGATTTTGGGGTTGCTCTAAAAATGGATAGAAAAAAGATTCCCCCGCCGGGGATTGAATCATCCGCTTTGATAAATTTTCTGCCAATCCCCAAAAAGGAAAAGAAAAAAAAAACGTGATTCATAAGACTAGCCAAAAAATTCGCTTGGGATTGACCCCAAAAAGGGAAGTTTTTTTCCGGGCCAAAAGAAGCTCAGACGTCAAAAACCGGGAAAAAAGGAGCCCAAACCCCACGAAACGCCGTTGACCAACAACCCAAAAGGACCAAACAGCAGAAACCCCAGAAAGAAAGAGACCCAGAAAACCACAAAAGGGCGAAAGTTGGTATTTGCAGTTTTTGTAAAGGAGGGGAAGTAAAGGGGACATGTAAACTCTGGTAGTCTGTGAGAATTTCTATCTTAAAGAGTGTGTTGGCCTCATGCTGTTTGGACAAAGACATTTTTTTTTGGGTCCCAATTGCGCCCAAGTAATTTTTTTAAAAAGAATCCCCAATTTGTCCCTTATTTTTCTTCTTTTGAATGTTTTTTACATTTTTTTTTTTTAAAAATTTAAAGGCGAAAAATGTCAATAGTTTAAAAAACTTTATTTTTCATGGAAAGTCCTGTTTTTTTTTCCACTTTTGAAAAAATAAAAAAAATTTTTTTTAGTACCGTGTTTATTCACTTTACATAAAAAAATTTTTAAATTTTTTAGCAGAACTGCGCTATGAAGTTAAAAGAAAAATCCGATTTGTAAAAAACAAAAAAACAAGGGTGGGGCATAGCATGTGCCATGTTCCTGATTGGACACTGGGTTGGCTTTTTGAATTTATTTATTTTGGATTATTTAAAACTATTTTTATGGAAAAAGTTTTTTTACGAAATTTTTTTTTAAAGATTTAAAAAAATTAGTTTTTGCTTTTTTTTTTAAATGGCCATTTGGGAAAAAAATTTTTTCCCCCTTAGCATGGGCATTTTTTTTTCGGGGAACACCCACCTTACATTATTTATAAAATTTTGTGAAGCTTTTTTTTTAAAGCCTACTTAATTGGTTTGGGCCCTAGCTTTAAATTTGTGTGAAAATTTAAATATTTTTATTTAAATTTAAATTATCCTAATTTGTGTATTCACCATTATGTCACAAATGATAATGCTAGGGGAATTTTTTTTTGTTTTAATTTTAAAAAGGGGTTAAATTTTTAAATTTAATAATAAAAAATTTTGGTGTTTTAGGCCCATCGACCCCACTGAGGTCATTGGGGTTTTTAAAACATAAAAATTAAATACATAGTAAAAATCTCCATATGAGAGTCAAAAAATTCAAACCCGTTTCTATAGAAAGGTGAAGACAAAAATGTAAAAATACATTTTAAAAGATTATATATCTAAATATGAGAAAAAAAAACCCAAATTTTGGAGCACTCCATAGGGGTACTTTAAATGGGCTTAAGTAAAATTGAGTGAAAAAACCTGCTAAAAAAAAAAACCCCAAAGGGGTATCAAAGCCCAATTTAAAAAACAAAACAAACAATTAAAAAAAAAACCACATTTTAGCATTGGACGACATACGTAAAACACAAAAATGGGCTAAAAATTACCCCGTTTTTATGCTGGCTGGGGGCCCCGCGCGGGAAAAAAACACTAGGGAATTTTCAGGGGGCAAAACCTTCTCTGAAAAAGGGAAAAAAAAGAGCACTGACCCTTTAAGAATTTTGACGGGGAGAGCGCCGAATACCCTTTAGTGGAAAAAAACCCCGCGCAGTGAAAATAACCCCCTTTTGAGGAAAAGTTCCCCCAACGTCATCGGACTTTTCCCCAAACTATGTTGGGATGCACAAATATGTGTTCCCTATTGATCTTTAAAAAGTGACCCCCCCCCCTTCTTTTCCCGTTTTTTCTCTTTCTGAGTTGTATGGTTTTTATATTCTGGGGCTTGAACCAACAGGGCGACACAATTGGGCCCGAATCATTTCAGGAATAGGGGGGAAAACTCCCGGGGGTTTTATTTATGGTTTAATTTAAAGTAAGGACTAAAATTCTTTTTTTTTAAACTTTTTAAATTCCTTTTGGTTAAAATTTAAAAATTTCTAATAAATTTTTTTTTGGCCTCGTTTCAATAATTCAAAAAAAAATTTAAGCGTAAATAGGGTAGTTAGGGAAAAAAGTACCTTACTTTTTTTTTAAAAAGTCAATTCGTTGCTAGGGAAAAGGCGTCTTTTTCATTTTTTCGAGGGTTTTAAAAAAATTATTGTGAGCTTGTTTAACATTATTTAATTTGTTTATTTTAATGGATCTGAATGTTGTTTTTTATTCTTACATGTGGAAATATTTAAATCATGTTCACGGGAATGTTTATAATTTGAAAGTAAAAATAAAATTTTTGTTTATTGGCAAAAAGTGCCATTACTGATGGGCGAGTATTTAAAAAATTTGGAAATTAAAAATAAATTTTTTTATTTTTCAAAAGTTTCCATCACTTTATGGGGCGAGTATTTAAAAGTTAAAGGTAGAAAAAATTGTTGTTTATTTTTCTTCGTGCCCTTTTCTGAGGATGGTATTTAAAAGTTGAAAAGGGAGGGGGAAAATTGTTGTTGGCGAAATATTTTAAAGGTTAAAGGTAAACCCCAAAGGGGATTTTTTATTTGCAATGTGCCATTACTGATGGGGCGAGTATTTTTAAAGGGTTTTTTGAAATTTTATGATGTTAGTGTATGGTCACGAAATTAGGGGTAATTTTTATATGTTGGGGGGCGAGCAGGTTATGGGCTTATGTTTGGGGGGTAATGGAAGGGGGCGCCCTGTTAAAACATGCTAATTAAAAATATGTGATTGTAAATTTTCTATGGTAATCTCCACTAAATTTGTAATAGCCTTTAAACGGCTGAAGCCGCTTCGAACTTTATGACTTTCCAGTAATGTCAACGCTAACGATAAATGATTGATATTTTCCCTTGACATGAGCGTTGAAAATATGGGGTTAATATATATTATATGTTTATATATTTTCGTAATATCTAATGTTAATATTTAATGAATCTGATAATTATCTTTTTGTGAAATATTTAATAAATACCAACATAACAGATTTCTCCTATATTTTTATGATCGTCTCACCATACACTAGGTAAAACTTACCCTAGGTTTAAAATTAAATTTAAGTATTATTTTTAGGGTTCACATAAATAAGAAGTAGGCATTCTTTTACTGACTCTTGAGGGAGACTGTCCTTATGGTAACTCAGCTACAGGTGAGAGTTGCGAGCTTCGGTTTTCGAATGTTTGGAACTAAATAATTAAAAGCGTTGAACTCCAAGCACTCGCTCCTATTGTTTTCCCCCTTTTATGTGTTAGATTTTGATGTTGTTTGAACCTCCTTCAATTTAGGATGGTTCAAACATATTAGTTAAAAGATAAAACTGACATGTTAAAAGTGTACTAAAATGTTAAAAATGACAAAAAAATTAAATTAAAGTATAGTAAAATGTTAAAAAAAAACTCAATATGGATAAATAATAAGCGTTTTAAAATGACTCAAAGGCAAAAAAGATCGCCGGGGGTAAAAATGGAGTAAAAAAAAAACTCCCCCGCACTTTTGCGTAAAAAAAAAACAAGTCCCCCTTAAAATCAAGGAAAGCAAAGGGGCATTTGGAAAAAAACTTCCCCAAAAATGTAAATCACACTAAAGGGAGATGAAAAAATTCACTTAATGGGGGTGGATCCCTCTTAGAAAAAACCCTGGGTGATTTGTAGCCCGACGCGGAGTCTTCACGATTACCCCCTCTCTTCTAGATTTCGTATAGAAAAGGCCACCGCGAACACCTCCCGAGGACCGCAGCTTGTTCTGAGAAAGGGGGAAAGCCCCACTGCTCTGGGCAGTGCTTAAAAAACCCCACCCCAAACATAACCTTTGGGTCAAAAAAACATAAAAACCCAAAACTAGCCTCCGGGGCAGGTGTCTGCTTTCTTACCCCTGGTGCCCCATTTAATTTCCTAAAAACCAGCTGACCGGGGAATCCAGAAAAAGCGACGGTCCCAAATGAATCAATTTTAAAAAAATTTGTTCTGAACACTGCACGAGGGATTCCACAGTAGAGAGTGGAAAAAGCCAAAAGCCAATCAGAAACCGTGCAGAAAAAAACAGAAGGTGACACTTAAAAAACAAAAAAAAAATTTTTAAAAAAAAAATTTTATTTCACCGAAAACCGGGATTAAAGGGGTAAAAAATTTAAAATTGATCTTCCACAACAAAGGGCGGACCCCACAAAAACCCCATTTTACCATCCGGAAAATTTTAAAACCCCCCGAAAAGCCGGGTTTTGAAGGGACTCTTTAAAAAGTTTCCCTTTAAAAAAATTTTGGGGGGGCGCTTTGGGGAATTGGAAAGCAAAATGCTTTTGAGGGGATTATTCCAGGAAAAAACTCACTGGGATTGGAAAAAAGCCTTGGCAAAATCCCACACTGTCAAAACCGATAGCATCCGATCCAACCGGTTTTGTACTAGGGCCATTTGTTCATACAAGGACCGTTAGGGATAAAAACCAGGCGATAGCAACAGCTGCCCAAAGCAATGAAATTTTAAATCACATAAAACCAAAAGACCCCGGTAAAAAAGGGGGGGGCCCCGGGCGGGCACAGATCTGACAGGGGCTGGTACAAAAGGCCCCCCTACCAGCAAGCCAGCATGGGGGACCTATCACATTTTTTAAACAACCGAGGTCTACAAAATAACCAAAACACCAAAATAAAAGTTTAATTGAAAAGGGGCCTTTGGGCGCATAAAAAGTTCCCTACGGGAACCCAGACCGACCGAAAACCACTTGACAAATTTATTCTTTATTACCCTCGTTTTTCAGGTCTTTGATGTGGGGGATCCAATTATTTTAAAATCAATAAAAGTCCCCGGGAAAAAAACCTTAAACGTCTCCAAAGACGGAAAACACGGGTTCATTAAAAAATAGGGGGCTGGCTTATCCGAAACATAGGGACACCGTCGCTGGTACGAAAAATAAACCCCCATCGGACCCCCATTTAATTGATTGTTGACACTAATTTTCTGCCAAAACCCTTGGAACTGATGAACTGCAATAAATTGCGAATCATCCACGAAAAACATAACAACGGAAGTATTTTTTCACATGCTTTTTATCGCAATAGCTAACAGGTAAAAACTTAATAAACTACCCCAAAAGGGGAAAACCCCCATTTCCCTTTTGAAAAAATAAAAATCGGATAGGTGTTTAAACTTTTCCCGGAATTTTTAAACGACATAAAATTTGTAAAAAAATAGGGTTTTCCCCCAAAACCCCAATTAAAAGGTTTTAAATCCGAAAACGCCCGTGGGTCGTAACCTTCTCCAAATCAAATAAACAGCCAAAATGCTGGTTTAAAGAAAGCTTACAAACTGTGTCCAAGCAACAAGGATCCACCGTGGATCGTTTACACAAAAACCCACATTCATATTGATATAAAAACCGGATTTAAAAATACCAATAAACTTTTAATTGATTCTATTCTCTTTTTTTTGCAATACCAACAGTTAAGGCTATAGGTCTAAACATTGGGCTAAAATTTACCTTTTCCACTTTTATTATTGGGATAAAAAACTTGTTTGCCTCCACATGTTAAAATGGAAATCCCAAACAAAATTGTAGATCAAAGAACGCCCCCCCAGCAGGGACAGTTTGGCCGCAAATTTCGTAAGGGATACTCAGGGCCAAATTTTTTTCCCCCTGGAAAAGGCATGGTAATTTCCCTTTAGTAAAGGGGGATTATAATCCTCCCCCGACTTTGGCCAAAATCAATAGAAAAACCACCTCGATGCTGCGCTATGCACCACGACCTTAGAGAAACCGCAGTCTAAAAAGGGGCGAAAAAATTGAGCCCAAAAAATTGCAACCCCAAGGGGGGAAAACAAGGAACCGTTAGAATGAGGCAGGAATATAAAATTAATTTTGCTACAACAATTTACAAAATTTGGCCCCAAAACTTAATGTGGGTTTTGGAAAGTTGAAAAAAAAAACTGTTTTCAAAGACTCTTTTCTGTTTTTCTCGAATAAACGGCACCCACCTAAAATTTCGAAACTCCGGGATTTGTAAAGGCCCGGGTTGGAAAGGGAAAACGTATGCCCTTCAGTCAAATACCAAGAAAACCCTTTTTGTCCACCAAAGGAACAAAAATGGTGGCCGGGGGATTTGGCGAGTTTTTGGGTGGAATCCCCCCGCCCATGACCGCGAAGAAAAAACCCCACCCAACTTCACGGGAGAGGTCGGTTTAAAAAAATACGGCAGCTCGGGGAATCTTTTTCCAGTCCACCCTTTTTTATACACATTGGGGGGTATTCGAACTACTGGGAGGATTTTTTAAAGGTGAAAGCAGAATTGGGAAAAATGATCCTACACATAGGTCCAGTGAACCCCCAAAAGGGAATGACAGCAACCCGGGGGCTACATAATAGGTGATGGCAGAGTACACATTAAAGAGGAGAATGTGTCTGCCCCGGTTTTCATTAACACCATTTTTCCCGAACAAGAAACCCTACCTCCTCCGGGGGTTCTGTAAAATTAACCCCCACCCAAAGGTTATGCCCTTTTAAAATCCCCCAAAAGTTGAAAGGGGCGGGAATTTGGGTTAAAAAAAGGGGTCTTTTTAGGTCCCTTCTTGGGAAAACAAAAATAACGTAGAAAAACAAAACTTTTCCTCCAAAGAAGGGAGCCCTTTTGACACAAACATTGGAGATAGAAAAATATTAAAACAATTATATATGCTACACAATAAAAGGCCACACCTCCGTAGCCCATAAAAAAAACTTTTGGTACATACACATCGTACCCACAACTTTGGGTTTTCAGTTGGGGGGAAAGGGGGTCCCTGCAAACACAAGATGAAGGATGCGGGAGAAATTTGTTTTTTAATTTCCTTTTATACAGGCCTAGAAACCCCCCATTTCCCCTTGTATACAAAACCTTTATTTGTATGAATTTGATATCCTCGCAATCCATTCCTACCTTTAAAAAAAAAATTTTTAAATCCTTTTTAGGTCCTCTTGTTTTACCATCCCTCCTACCCTTTTTCCCCCTTCAGGGGGAGGTTGTTTATTTGGAAGGGGGTTATGGGACCTTTGCGCGAAGGCTTTTTTTAAAGGGCTTCGACGGCTTTTTTTAAAATTTTTTTTTTAGCGGTCCTTGCGGTCCTCTTCAAGGCACCAGTGGACTCCCCTTTACGGCCTCAACTTTGGGGGCACTAAACCCCCCCGGGGTTTTTTGGGCCGGGGCAAGTACGACCCAACAAGTCGCATGAATTTATTCCCCAAATGGGGGACTGGGGTTTCCCCGGGGAAGGGCTCGGGGCGTTCCCGAGGGAAAGGGCTGGGGGGCTTTCCCCCAGAGGGCGGGGGGGGTCCCCAGGAGGCTCAGGATTTTCCCGGGGAAGGGGCTGGGGGTTTTCCTTGAGGGGGGCTCGGGGTGTTTCCCGAGGGTTTCTCGTGGGACAGGGGGTGAACGACTTGGGGTGGCAATTTTGGGCCCCCATGAGAATTCGGCGACACCTTTATTTCCCTTTTCAAAACGAATTCTGGGGCAGAGACCAATACGACGTTTTACAATTTTAACTCGAAAAATGCATTGGGACAGTTAACTTTTTGACTGACAATTGACTGTAGATTTTTAAATCGGAGCCTGACTAATTTTTTCCTCGTGCCGGGGGCACATGAGATCTTTTTTTTCGGTTTGAATCCCCGGGCCCTTTTTTCCACCTTACATTGGGGACAGGCCCAGCCGGGCAGAATGGGGGACCCAAAATTCTTTATGCAGAACTTCCAACTCACAGGGTTTTTTTCGTGAGCCTCTTTTTTCAAAAAAATCCGCACAGGCGGCTTCCACCATCGCAGCTTCGTATGCCCAAATTTCCCTTACACTGAAAACAGCGCCGGGGGTTAGGACATAGGGCCCAAAACCCTGACACTGAAACCCTCTCGAACCTCCTTTTGGGAAGGGGTATTCCCAAAATGTGAGGATTACTTTTGGTTTTTTTTTATCTTTCCTTTTTCTTTTTGGGACAATGGGGACTTTTTGGAAGTCTTGGGGGAAACTCCCACAGATACCTCAATGCTCACGCAGTCGAGGTCATAGAAAAAATGACCACCCCTTCCAACATTGAAAACCTGTGAGGTTTCCACCTTTCACCGGTATAGAGTTCCAGCATTTGCATTCCCGGTCCAGCGCAAAAAATTTTGGCCAGCCGAATTTTGGGGACAAACCTACACAGTACTCGGGATCTAGACCCGGGGTGACCGGGGGTACTACACAAGCCCAAAAAACGTCCTACGGGGGCCCTATAAACGACGCTAGACATAAAACCCTTTCGCAAGCAATCCCGAGACAGGGTCACGCGGGCAAGTGGGTTTAAAAAAATGCCAATTTACGTGGGGCCCTAAATAACGCAACCGATCTTTTCCCAATAGGGTACCCGAAAAGTCATCCCAAAGGGGCCCTTTTAACAATTTTTATGCAACCGGCGCATTTTTTCATTCGGGGCCCAAAAACAGGGTATCCAAAAAATAAACAAGAAAAAGCCGGTTGTAGCCAAGATCTCAACGAAAAGTCAAAAGCCTCCTTTAATAAGGCAGGGGGAAGGGAAAAAAGAATAAAAATAAAGCGAAGGGGAAAGATGAAAAATTAAGTGAAAGTAAAGGGAAAAAAAATGATGTGAAAAAAAAGATTGGGATAGGTATGGGACCAATCCAAATATATAAAATTATTAAAAATTCATGAATTTTAATAGGACTCTGGGGAATTAGGCAGGGGGAGAAAAGGGGTAAAACGAAAATTAATTTAAAGGGGGTAATAATCTAAATTTGGCGGAAAAGTGAAGGAAACTCCGATAACCCAAATAAGTTTTAAAAATTAAAAATTCCAAGTGCTAGGGGGGGAAAATGGAAAAAAATGGGAAGGGGTTTTAATATTCCAAAATTAATAGAAACAAATTTATCCCATTGATGTAAAAAATGGGGAAGTCCAGAAGGAAGATAAATACCTTTTAAAAAAAAAAAACAGGGGTCTCAAAACATTTAAATGAAAAACCTCGGGATTAAAAGGAAAAGGGGGAGGGGGGTGGGGTTAGAAAACAATATTTTTGGGGGGGTTTAAACATATAAAATAGAAATCCTAAAGAGGGGTAATGGGCATACTGTTGTAATGGGCAATTGAAATTAAAACCCTAATCCCAAAAAAGTAATATGTAATAAGAATATTTAAATTGGGCAAATGTAGAAGAACCCCCAAAACAAATATAAATTGAAATTTTTTAAGGGAATTAATAAATGGCATTGGTGATCGGGGGGGGTATACCAACATTTCCAAAACAACATTACCTGTAAAAGACAAAATTTGGCAAATGGGGCTTTTTCTAAAAAACAAAAAATTGAACATTAAAATTAAAATTAACCCCGGGAAAATTAATACTGGGGGGGCAGTGAAAATAGAAAAAAGCCTTTTAGGGGATGTGTACAATTAAAAATTGCCAGAATGTAAAGGACCAAACCAAATTTACAAAAATATTTTTTAAATAGTTTATCCTTATAATAGAGGGGGGTAAAACTAAAAGGAAAATGGTCAAATTTTTCCAAAAAAAAAAATAACAATTTATCAATAATAAAATTTAAAATTTTGTCCCACAGGAAAAAAACCAACCCAAACCTAATAAAAGGCCTAAACATTTTTAAATTTAAAAAAAAAAAAAAAAAAAAACTTTTTTAAAAATAAGAAAAAAAATATTTTACTAAAAAAAAAGGGGATGAACCGAAAAAAAACCCAAAACAGTCTGAATTTCTTTTAAAAATTGTAAAGGGCTAAAATTTTACTAAATTAAAACTTTAACCATTATAGCTGTAATAAAAAATTAAAATTTTGGCGAGCGGGTAGAAAAATAAACCAAAAAGACCATTTAAAAATTTAAAACGTAGGGGGGTACAGAAAAAAAAAGGGGGGGGAGAGAAAATTTCCAAAACTTTTTTGAATAAACCATTTTTTCAGATGGTGGAAAATAAAAAAAGAGCAATAATTAGAAAAGTACAAGATTTTAAAAAATAAAAAGTAAAAAAATCGGGGTTTAAAGGGGGAGCAAGATTTTATCAATTAACAAAAAAAAACCCCCCAATAGGGTGAAATTTTAAATATTTGCCATTAGTAGTCACTCAAATAATTGAAAAACTAAAAATACGAAATTTTGACTTTTTATTTATGATTCAAAAAAAGGGGAACCCTCAAAACTTTCTAAATTAATGGGAAAAAAATTTATCGGCTTTGGAAAAAATTTAAAATTTGGTATATAGTAAATATAATTTTTCTTGGATGGCTAATTATTTAAAAATTGAATTATAAAAAAAAAAAAAATTTAAAGGGTTGAAATTGATTCAAATGAAGGGAAAAACAATTTTCAGTATAGTTGAAAATTTAAAAATTTTTTGCAGTCACGTAAAAAAACCCAAATTTCATAACTAAATAATTTTAAAATTTAAATGAGAAAGTGGAATAATTCATTTTTACGCTTATATTTAAAAAATTTTTACACTATATAAATGTTTAAAAATTTGGTCATCACGACGCCAGTGCAATATTTCAAGTAAATTTTTTAGACATACCAAACAAATCTAAAAAAAAGTTTTTTTTTAATAAATTATATTTTTTTCATTTTGAATTTAAATTTTTTGTTTGCTTTTTGAAAAAACTAAGAAACCATCGTCCCACCAGAAACTACCCCTTTTAAAAATTTTGAAAAAAATCAAGACTAATGTTTTTTAAAAGAGAAGACTAAAACCTCCCCTATTTCCGTTTGAAATACATTTGCATAAAAGAAAAAATTATTGCCTCCCAAAGCCCGTACACATTCGTTAAAACAGACAAACAAAATGTTTTTAAAACAAAATTAAATTACATAAAAAATATACTTGCCCCTTTTAAATTTTAAACTTCTTGTCTATTTTAAAGTAGGATAAAGTAGCTCTGTGAATAAAACCAACAATTTTTTTAGCTTGTTCTTTTGGGGAAAATGTTCATAATTAAAACCAGAACCCGCCTTTTAAGCAGATCCGACAGAAAACATTTCCCTTTTCCAGACCTTATTACGTCCTGGGTTCAGGGGGTTTTGGGATTAAAAAATAAGGGTATTGTAAGGAGTGCCGAGGGGAAAATTCGCTTGGAATGTTTAATGAGCCCGTGAGGACAAGATGTAGTGTTGAAACTTCAGTTAAGAATTTAAAAAATTTTAACACACGGGGGGAAAATCAAGAGGGAAATTTTCAGAGAGCGACTTTATGAAATAACAAAAAAAACCAGTGAAATAAGAAAAACCATCATCGCTGAGAAAGCTAGGCTTCAAAAAAAATGCTAAATCCCAACCAAGCCAAGTCAACTACAAAACTATCCGTTTACAAACGCAAACATCAAACTTAAAAAAAAAAACGAATTACATTTTGACCCAATTTTTAGCAATTTGAAAGCAAAAAAACAAAACAAATACTAACTCTTATTTGGAATTGATCATTTTTTTGTTCATTATTGGTCAGTTTTATCAAATCACCTACAGATTATTGGGGAAAAATTCAAAACTTTCAAAAATCAACGCCAAAATAGAAAAAAAAAATCCCCGTTTTACTACCATTAAAAAGGAAAACGCGGTCTCCCATTTTTGGGGTGAGACAACTCATCACAATTTCGTCGATTTCTAAAATTTAAAGGCCCTTTTATCTGTTTTAGTCAAATAATTCAATTAAAATTTTTTATCTTTTCTTTTGATTTTTTCTTTCGAGTATTGCTTCACAATATTTTTAAGTTTTAAAAATTTAGGGGGCATGCCTTATTAGTAGGTTTGGGGAATCTAGATATCAAAAAAAAAACAATAATAATAACACACAATTTCAATAATTTTTTTTTTATTATAATTTAAATTAGTTACATTGTACCATTCAGAAAATGTTCCTGAGCACACCCAGTTCCCGAGTATAGAGGGGCGTCGTTCCCAAAAAAACCGGGTTTAGTTGAGCTGGAATACTTTTCTGAAATTTTTTATTTTTTTCCCCTTTTAACATTAGGAGGGCGCCCAACATACCCCAATATCTAAATTTTCTTTTCAAAAATTTTCAGATAGTTTGTTTCATCTTTTTCTTTTTTTATTAAATATGTAGGGCTTTCACGGATCATCGGGTTTTGAAAGATTACATGGGAAATTGTTTTTCATTTTTGGGGGGGGAAATAAAAAATCCACAAACCTACTTGTTTTTTTCAGTAGACTTTTGACATGTGATAAAAGGGGTTTTCTAGGGGGAAAGAACAAAGGGGGAAAGCCCCAAGCGTTTGGGGGAGTTTTCCCTTCGGGGCGAAAAGACTTCTCTTTTAACCCCCATATGCGTTTCCCGAAAAAGGACCTTTTAAACCCAGAAATTGTAATTGTTGCTGTAAGTGAAACAAAAGGGGGAGTCTAAAACTACCTCAAAACAATTTCCCAAGCGAACGGGGAAAAAATAGCTTAAAATTTTTTTTTTAGGGGGTTTTGTGGACTCAAGCTTACGGGAAAATCCTTGGGTATTGTTTTAGAAGAAAAACCCAAACAAGATAAAAAAATTTTTTATTCCCGTAAGTCTCAGCCAGACAAAATATCGACTTTGGGGTTTAAAAATTAAAATAAACAGCGCCAAGAAAACTGCTAGTATAGAAAAAAAGGAGAAAGAGACAATTTGCAGTATGCTCCAACTATTGTAGACAAAATAAAACATTTTTTGTGGCACACTACCATTATGGACTGGAGTTTTTTTGTAATATTTTTAAGGCTCGCAAGGCACGAGCCACAGTGCGAAGTTGAGAGCTAAATTTTTAAACCCTTTAAAACAAGGGATTTTCGGGCCCCAAATCCAATTAAGTAAAAAACGAAAATTTTACTGGGAAAACTTCAGTTGATTGAAGGTAGTGTTCTAATTAATTTCAGCAAACCCCCCAAACCCAAAAAACTTATGATACAAAGAAAATTCAAATAAAGTTAAATAAATTTAAGAAAAAAATTTCTGGCAAGTTGATGAATGGTTCCAAAAACATAAAATAATAATTGAATCACAATACAACAGCGATGAAATTGGTTCAAAAGTAAAAATAAAGAAGTAGTTTTTAAAAAATTTAAAATTAAAAAAAATTAATTTTTTTGGCCCCCAAAAAAGGGGCCCAAATAAAAATTTAAAAGGGGGCCACGTTTAAGACAGACACTTCAAAAATGAAAAAAGAGAATTGGCATAAAAATGGCCTACACACACTTTTTTAAACAAAAATGGTATATGTTTAAAAAAACGGGAGGGGAAAATTTTTGTACCACCCAAGAAACCCCGCACAGGTTAGTAAACCCCCCAAAAACGGGGGCTCTAAAAAAGGGGGAGTTTAAAATAAAAAAAAGTTTTTAATAAAAATTTTTTTGGGTTTTAAAAGGCCCAAAAAACCCTGGGGTTTTTTTAAAAACCCTTTAAAATAAATTATAAACATAATAAAATCCCCATTGGGAAAGAGAAAAAAAAATTCACCATCTTAGACAACCAAAAAGGAAAATGAAAAAATTTCTGTAACAATTAAAAAAAAAACCCCCCTTAAAAAAAAAAACCAAAAAGTTATCACTCCAAAAAAAAAGCAAAAAAACCCCTTTTAAAAATATAAAACGTTAAAAAAATTTTAAAAAATTTTTTAAAATAAAAAAAAAAAAACTTTTTAAAATTTTTGAAAAAAAAATTTTTTAAAAAAAATCTCAATAGTTTTTAAAACCCCCAAAAAAGACCCTTTTTTTATAAAAGTGAAAAAAAAGGGTTTTTTAAAAATTTTTCCCCGGCGTAAAAAAGGGTTTTTAAAACAAAAAACTCCATCCGCACACCCGCGAAAATAAAAAAAGTAAGCCCCCCTTTAAAATCAAAAATCCAGAGGGATAGGGGGGGGTTTTGCGCCCCCTTTTCCCAAAATGTGCCCCCAAAAAAAGGGGAAAAGTATCACAAAACTCAACAAAACGGGAGGGACCCCCCCCTCAAAAAAAACCCCTAGGGGTCAATGAAGTCCCCCCGCGCGGAGTCTCGCCCACGAGACCTCCCCCTCTTCAGACTTTCGCATAAAAGGGGGGGCCAGGGCGACAAATTTTTCCCTGAGGGGACCGCATTTTTTTTCCTGGGGGGGGGGTTTCGAGACCCACTGTTTTTTTGGGGGGGTGCGTAAGCCCCCAAAACCCAACAAAACCCTTTTAAAAACAAAAAAAAAAGGACACCCAAGGGGCCCCCCGGAGGCGGGTTTTTGCTGCCCCCTTTGGGCCCCCCCTTTTGGCCGCCTTTTTTTTTTGGGGGAAGACCCCGTGACCAGGAACCCAAAAAAAAAAGGCGGGGGGGGTGATTAAAAAAAAAATTTTTAAAAATTTGTTCAAAAATTTCCCCAATCTGCACAAGGGGTTTCCACAAAAAGAGGGGGGAAAAATTTCCAACGGGGCATGGGGGAAAAATCCGAAAAAGAAAAAATTTTGGCCCCCCGGGGTGACACTTTCGATGAAAAAAAGCACAATTTTTTTAAAAAATTTTGGGCAAAATTTAAAAAAAAGGCCGAAAAAACGGGGGAAATTCCCCCGGGGAAAAAAAAAAATTTAAAAATTTGGGAAATTTTTTTTCCCCCACAACAAAACCCCCCCCAAAACGGACCCCCTTTTTTTTAAAGCATCCGTGTAAATGCGTTTAAAACCCCGAAAGGGGGTTTTCGAGGAGCTCAAAAAAAGGGCCTTTTCGAAAAAAAAAGTGTGGGGGTTTTGTTTAAAAGGGGGCCCCGGAAAAGGGGGAAAAAAACATTGAGGTACCCCTTTTTCCCCGGGAGAAACCGCCCCGGGGAGGGGGGGATACCCCTTTTGGGGAAAATTATCCCCAAAACCCTGCGAAAACCGATGGGAAACCCCTTTAACCCCCCAAACCCGGGCCCTTTTACTACCCCATTTTTTTTCATACAAGACACGGTTAGGGGAAAACACAGGACGATAGGAAACCCCGCTGCCCCAAAAGAATAATTTTCGACACTAAGATGCCAGAAATAGGCCCCGTAAGAGAGAGGGGGTTTTTCCCGGGGCGAAAAAGATTGTTTTACCGGGGGGCGGGTACGAAAGCCCCAAAAAGGATTTTAAAAAGCCCAGAGGGGGGACACACCCCAAAATTTTTAAAAACCCCAAAAGGCTAGTTTTTCCAAAAACAAAACTGCCGAAAACTATTTTTTAAAAACTGCCCAAAGGGGGCCTTTTTTCCCCGGCGCACAAGGTTTCCCTTTTAGCCCCCCGGGGCCAAAACCCCAAAATCTTAAAACAAATTAAATTTTCTTTGTTTTCCCCCCCCGCTTTCAGGTCTTTAAAATTTGGGGGGCCCAATTTTAAATTTTAAAAACAAATAAAACCCCCAAAATTTAAAAGTTTTTTAAAAACTGGTAAAAACAACGGGGTTCATTTTAAAAAAGGGCTGGCGTAATTCCGCGTAAACAAAAAAAGTGGACGCCCGGGGCTTTTTGGGGTGCAGAAAAAACAAAAAAAAAATTACGCGATCCCCGGGGAAACCCAAAAATTTTTAAAAAACGAAATGTTTGAAAACTTTTGCCCAAAAACCTTTTGGAGACTTGACAAAATGAAATTTTAAATTTTTCGTGGGGCATCCAAAAAAAAGGCAACGAACAGGTAGCGCACGTTTTCCACAATAATTTTTAAAACGCGATAGGAAAAACGTAAAAGTTTTGGGGAAAACTCCCCCCTGGGGCACCCCATTTTTGAAAAAAATTTTTGGGAAAAAGGGTTGGGTTTAAAAACCCTTCCCCGAAGGGGTTTTTTTTCAAAAAATTTTTAAAATAAAAAAGGGGGGTTTTTCCCCAAAAACCCCCAAATTTAAAAAAGGGTTTTTTTAAAAAAAGCCGTACCCCAAAGGGGGTTCGTACGCTTTTTTTTCCCCCAAAAACAAAAAAAAACACCCAAAAAAATGCTGCTTAGGGGGAAAAGCGGGCACAACACCGCCCCCTAGACGGACAAAAGACCCCCTGTAAAAACTTTTTCCGGGGGAAAAAACCCCTTTTAATATTAAAAAACAATTGCAAAATTTAAAAAACCATATAAATTTTATTAAAAATTTTTTTTCCCGATTTCCAAAAAAAAACTAGTTAAAGCAAAAAGGCCCCAAAAACTATTGGGGTCTAATTTATTTTTGGGGCCCCTTTTAATAACGGGGTAAAAATTGTTTGGGGCCTTTCCCAAAATAAAAGGAATAAAAAAATTTTTCCCCAAAACAATTGAAGAGGTCCAGAAGAAAAAGCGTGTCCGGGGGGGCAGCTCCGCAACATTCATAGTGGATATCACGGCCCGAAGCTGTTTTGCCCCCTGGAGAGGGCATAGGCCCGTCCAAAAATTGAGTAAAGGGGATTTTAAAAACCCCCCCCCGACTTGGCCCAAAAAAATAAATAGTACGGGCTCCGATGCTCCCTTATGCACCGCGAATTTTTTTAAAAGGGGTAGCTCACGGCAAAAAAAGGGGGGGAAAACATAAAGCCCAATACTTTGGCGACCTCCTTTAGGGAAAACAAGTGAACCTTGCAAAGGGGCGGGTAATTAAAAAGGTTTTTTTTCTACTAGTTTTTACAATTAAACCCCAAAACCCCTTTTTTTGGGGAGTGGAAATAGTAAAAAAAAAACTGCCCCCCCAAAACCCTCTTTTTCTTTTTTTTTTTTCGAAAAAAAAAGGGGGCGACTTTTAGCACAAACCCCCGGAATGACTCCAATATCCCGAATGGGACGTTTTAAAACGGGGCTATTGGGGGGGTTTAAAAAATAGAAAACCGGCACTCCCTTTCCCCCGGGGGGGAACAGGCCCGGGCGCGGTTTGGCGAGATTTAGAATGGATGCCCGCCACCCAAATAAACCGTCGAAAAAAATTGCCCACCTTAACATCGACCCCCCCAAGGAAATGGGTTCCGAATACGACGCCCCCGGGGGAATTTACCCCTTTAGCACTTTTAAAATTTTTGGGGGGGAACCGGGCTGTACGGGAGGTCTTGAATTTGTGAAAGCAAAGGGAAATTTGATCGCTGCCACTTTGGCCATGAACCCCCCAAAGGGAAAATGGTTGCCCCCCCCGGGGGGTTTTACAAAGAGAACGATGGCAGGGGAAAACCCCATTAAAGGGGGAGAAGTGTGTCCCCCCCCGGGGTTTTTTTTTAAACCCCGGGGGTTTTCCCCCGAAAAAAAAATATCCTCTACCATCCCCCCGGGGGTGTCTGAAAAATTTAAAAACCACCCACCCTTTTATCCCTTTTTAAAAAGCCCCCCAAGATTTTAAGGGGGGGCGGGAAGTTGTATAAAAAAAAGGGCCCCTAAATTTTTCTTGGAAAACGCCCCCTGGTGGGAGGTAAAAGAAACAACGTTTTCCTCCATAAAAGGGGGGACCTGACAGCAAACACTTGGAGATCAGAAAAAAATATTTTTAAAAAATTAGAAAAATTGTCCCTGCAAAAAATACCACACCTCCGCTGCCCGATCAAAAGGGGTTGTCGTACATTAAAAAAACGTACCCACGAAGCTTCGGGGTTTTCAATTTTTGGGGGAAGTGGGTTTTTTCCCGCAAACACAAGATGGGAGGGTCAGGGAAAAAAATTATTTTTTTAATTTCCTCTACACAGCATAAAACCCCACAATTCCATGTATGGGGACATTATTTATTAATAAAATTTAATTTAAAATTTTCCCCGCAATCCATAACACATCTTTTAAAAAAAAAATTTTTTTTTTGGGCTTTTTTTTGGGCCCTTTGCTTTTCCCAAACTCTCGGAAACCCCCGTTTCAAAAGAGGTTTGGTTTGTCCTGATACTTGGGCGGGGGATCCTTAAAGCGAAGCTTTTTTTAAAAAACCCTTTGACCTTTTTTTAAAGGAAAATTTTTTTTGGGGGGCCCTTTTCTTGGGCCTTCCTCAAGGACCAGGGGGGCCCCTTTTTTCCCCCCCCCCTTTCCACCACTCATCCCGACCTTTGGGGTTTTCCCGAGGGGGGTTTTTCGGGGGGGACCCAAAAGGGGCCACATGGGTTTTTTTTTCCCCCAGGAGGGCCGGAGGGGTTTTCCCCCCCGGGGGGCCCCCCTCGGGGAAAGGTGGTGGGGGGGCTTTTGACGGGGGGGGGACACCTAAAGGGGCCCTTTTTTAATAGGAGTCTCGGCAGAGACCAAGGCACAGGCCGATACGTCTTTGCAATATTTAAAACCCCATGCAGTTGGGACAGTTAAGTTTTTTACTGACAAACACTGTATATTTTTTGGGGAAAAACCCGGGGCCCCCCTAATGCGTATTTTTGCTGCGGGGTAAAGGGAAAAATTTTTTTTTTTAAAAGAATCTCCAGGACTTTTTTTTCCCAAAACCTTTCCCTTTTGGACAAAACCCAAAACCCGGGGGAAAAGTGGGCCCTTAAAAATTTTTGCAGAGCTTTGGGGGAATTTTTTAGGTGTTTCGGGGAGCCTCCTGTCCCCCCTCCCCCAGGTCGGTTTTTTCCCCCGGGGGCGCAGCTTCCGGGATCCCTAACTCCCCGACACTGAAAACAGCGCCGAGGGTTAGGGACTACGGCCCGGAAACCCCCCGCACGTGAAAAACCCCCGAACCCCCTTTGAAGGGGGGGGGTCGGGGGAAAAAAAGGAAAAATAGTGTCGTTTTTTTAACTTTTTTCCCTTTTTTTTTGGGGACAATGCGGTACACTTTGGGGTGACTCTGAGGGAAAGCTCCTCACAGATACCCAATCTCACGCAGTCGGGTCATAGAAAAATGAACCACTCCCTTAAAAAATTTTGGGGAACCTGTGGGTTCCACCCCCCGGGGAAATATGAGACAAATTTTCCAGGGGTTTTTTCGAGATTGCCATAATCTTGAGGACTGAATGTCATTTGTTTTTTGTATCATTAACTTTCCATCACGCAGTTTTCTGTTTTAATACGTCAACTGGCTACCCTTTATCACTTTCCCCGAGATAAAGGGGTTACCCCGCTTAAAGGGTTTTTTTTTTCCCTCTGCTCGAGAAAAAAAACCAAAAGCGGGCTGGGCCCCCAACCATTCCGTATTTTTTTCCCTTTTTTTTGGGTGGAGGGGGTTCCCTTTTCCCCCGCCCTTTTCTATTTAAAAAGGCCTTGTAAAGGGGCCCGGGGCAGTGAGTTCCCCCAGCGGGGTTTTGGGGATAGGTCCCCGCGGCGACAAAATTATGGGCCCCGCCGAAAAGGGAAAACCTACACGTATGGGAAATCGAGACCCGGGTATCCAATTGGGTATTTACCAAAAGGCCCCCTTTTTAAAAGTCCCGACAGGGGGCCCCATACACGCTAGACATAAAAAATTTTGCAAAAAGGGCATCGCCAGACAAGGTCGTCGCAGCAAGTGGGGGTAGAAACCCCCAATTTTACCCCCGGGCCCCCTCATGAACGCAACCGATTTTTTCCCCAAAAAGTAGGGTCCCCGGTTATTGCACCCCCTAAGGCCCTTCTTCAAAGGTATTCAACCGGCGCACTTTCTTTAGGAGCTCAAGGCAGGGACCCAAATTAATAAACAAGAAACCCCGGGTTAGTTCCCAAAGGGTTTCGTCAAGGGAAAAGGGCCCAATGTCCTCTGGGGCAGGATAAAACGGGGGGGGAAAGGAAAAAAAAAGGTAAGGGTAGATAAAGCAAAGGGGGAAGGGAGTAAAAAAAAGGGGGAAAAAGTGAAGGAAAAGAAAATGATTGAAAGGAAAGAATGGGTTTGTTTGCCCCACACGAGGTACGTCCTGCACAAAGCCTCCCCCTTTATCGTTTCTTCCCGACAAGCGGGGGTTACTGGGGGACTATTCTAAACCCCGTCCCGGGGGGGGGTATAAGAAAGAAAAAATTTAAAACTTTTACGTAATGGTAACTCCATAATTCAAAATATGTAGAAATAATTGTAAAATTTTATTCTTTGAAAAACACGTGTCCTTTTGATTAATTTGTTCGGGAGTTTAACCACTAGTTATTGTTTTAGTGAGGCCTAAAAAAAATGCAATCAGTTAAACCGAGAAATTCCTATTTTTTCCCCTTGAAAAAAGAATTCCCTTTGGGACTAGAGATAAAATATTTACAGAACAATAGCTGACTTTTTAAAGGGACAAATACACACTGTTAATACAATCCTGGGGGGCAAATGTTGTTGAGTGCAATGGGAATATTAATGTGTCGTACAGAAGTGTTTACGGGCAAGCACATAGTTTAGAAGAAGAAAAACATGCTCTTCAACCCTTTTTGTCACGTCAAGAAAAGAAAAAAAAAATTGTTTTTTATCTGCAAATAAAGATGTACTAAAGGGAATAAAGGTTTGCAATAACTAAAGGAAGCCCTTAAAAGTGAGCTTCCCCTTCCAGGCACAAAGTGTTTAGGAATATTAAAGGGGTTTGGGAAAAAGTTCCTGAACAAATTTGTTTATGATGAAACGTCCCGAAAATAATTTATGTAATGGAAAAATAACACGAAAATTTTTCCCAAAAGGGCATCAAATTTTTATTGAGATCACAGATTTATTACCCGACGGCAGTTTTTTTGCTTCGGGGGTCGAGCCAACCCTTTCATTAATTCCATTTTTATTAGAACTAATGCCCAAAAAAATTATACTTACGAGCATTGATTGCATTTCATGGCCCTTTATCTGTGCAAAGGTTGGTCACTATGTAACGAGTTACACGAAATATCAATGGGGCAACACTCACCAACCCCGGGGGGCCCCCTCCGGGAAAACAACACACGGCACAAAACACATCGCCGAAACCCCCGCTCTCCGAAGAAATAAACCCAACAGACTGATCGACGCGCCCAAGCCGACCGACAGCAAGGGTCGAGCACGTGTCCAGCCAGCCGAAGGGAAAAAAGCGAGTTCCGTGTCTGGCCACCGTAGCATCTGGGCCCCTTCTACATTGTTCTCGAACCAACTCGCTCCTTCGATTTTTATGGGTTTTCCTACCTTCCAAATCCTTCGATCCTACCTCCACTCGAGAAAAAATTTCTTGTATATATACGGCTACGCCCGGGAAAAAAAAGGGCCACTTACTACTCCACCAACTTGTGAATAAGAGGTGAGAACGGCGACCTAGGTTTTTTGGGGGTTATTGTCATTCATATCTAAATTTTAGTTTCGGCTCATGGGGGGCACTCTAGTCAAAATTATCTTTTGATCTTAAAACTTTATTATATTGTTAGTTGAACTTGCAATGCCATGCCCCTTACCGCGGCAAAGTAAAAAAGGGCCCTCGCCCTTCGTCACCCCCAAATTTGGGGCCAAGCCCAAACCTTTTATCCCTTTTTTATTTATGAAAAAACTTGTTTATGGTTTTGAGCGCTCAGAGTTTTTAAAAAGTGCTTTCCCCGGGGTTTAAAACCCGTCTTGAAAATTTACTTATTATTTTAGTTGTATTTGTACTCAGCTTAATTTTATCGGGTTAAATACTGAGAGTTTTTTATGTTTTCTTTGTTTTTCTTTTACTTTGAGGGTTATTGAATTGGGGTGACGCCATGTTTGTTACGAGCGTTTTTAAATGTTAATCTTTAAAACCCGGCTTTGGGAAATGTTGCGCGGGGGTTACGGTTATGCCTTACGCTTATTTTGGAAATTAAAACCCGTAGGTTAAGCAACCAAGGACAAAAGGGCCATAAAGGTTTGACCGCGAACTGTAAATTGTTTTTTTGATTTCGAGCCAACACATTTAGTGTTGTTTTTTTTAAATGTCCTAAAGGGGGTTTCCCAATTGTTTTCTTATGTTTTCTAAACGACTCCGATGATTAACGAGAGGTTTCGCTTCACGCACAAATTTGTTTTTCCTTCTCGATTTTTGTACTATTATAGTTTTTTTTTACAAAAAAACATATATTGTTCAACCAGGTAACATACTCAGCTGATTTCAGTCATCCTCACCCTATAGTATGTTAAGGGTGGGGGGGGGGGGGGGGGGTAGCAACTATACGGTCATATTTGTAAACGTTCCGACCGTTTATTTGGGAACATGTCGATGAATATGGAACTAAAGTGAAAAAATTTTCAGTGACACAAAAGTACCGCCACATTTGCTTTTATATACCATATAAAGAAAGACCTCAATTAATTAATAACGTTTGCTTCACTACAATTATTTTTATTTTCAAGTAGAAACAAACATGCTGAAAGAACATCTTATGTAGAGAAAATTAATATATTATGAAAATAATGTAAAAATAATTTAGGCAAAGACTATCAAAGTTAATGATTATTTTGTTTTTGTCTACATTAAATTTATCAACACAGAAATTAAATAAACTTAAAATATCTCTTGTACTTTTTTTAAAAACATAACTCATCAACAAGACCAGCTCGTGATTTTGTGCTTAGTATTATAAGCAATTGTATTGTTTTTCATTAAATCGTAAAGTTTTTTTATTTTAATAACATTAAAATACTTAATTGGTACAGTCTTGTTTAAAAAAAGTGGCCAATCTTATGTATAGTCCACAACCATCAACTATCGTCTGTGACTGGTATTATCTGTTTAAGTTAATAACAATAAACTTATTCAGTAGTGATTAATGATTTGATGGTTTTAAAATTAATAGTTGTTTTTATTGTTGTTATTTTTGTTAGGTAATGCATTCCAATTAAGTTTGAGCCGTACCATGTGTGGTGACGTAAATAAATTGATTTGATGGGCACGAACAACGTGTCAACAGACTCTCTTATGAAAATGAGCTTTAGTTGGGTATAAGGTGTAAGTAGCAATGTAAAGAACGGGTGGTGGTGTTAATTTTGTCTTTACCTCAACCAGAGTGAGTCAATTGTTTTGAAAACAAAATCACGTTTATGTAGAACACCGTTGTAATAAACGAACAACATGGCGGGATCAGTCAACAGTTTTCATTAACTAGTTCGGCTGAAAAATAAGATGAAATAACGGCAGAAGAAGAAAACGAGCATTAGTAGAGTGGAAAGATAACAGAGAAAAGCTAAGGAACAATTGGAGCCCATATATTTCGAAGATGAATGTTCTGGCCTGAAAAATTACCTTCAAATAAGGTGATAAAGAACGTTGTAACATGATTTTCTTACATCAATGCCTGTACATGTACTTCATATATTATGTAGTTTTCATTACACAATGTTGAAAATGTTTTTTGACCCAGTATCATGAATTTAGAATCAGTGGGGTTTTTTAGGCCCAAAATCTAATTGTAGTTCGTTTCTTTATGTATCTTTTGAATGCTAATTTGTCTACTTAACCTAATAAATTTCTTTACATTGAAAGACAACAACCGGTACATTTAAATAATATTCTGGGACCATAGAGTTCATTTTTCATTTTAAGAATATTATATTAATTATATCTTAATTAATAAATATATATAGCTAGCTAGGTATTTAATCCATCAATAAACTAAGTAATGTTAGGTTTATTATCATCCTAACACAATAAGACATTTATTTTTCTTTAGCACCACGTTTTATTATCTGTCAGGTATACGCCTAAGAAGACTATCACTAATCCAAATCATGCTTGCTCTAGATGTTTTTCACTAAATTTCTCTAGTTATATTTTAATATATTCACCTTGTAAATTTGATATTTAAATGTGCTTGTTGGTTGTTTTGACCGCAGGAAAGGATGTGCAAATGCCAATTCTCCTGTATGCATTAAGTGCAGATGAGAAGAATATGCTCCTTTTAGACTACCACGGCCCCAATTATGACAATCAAACTAGATTTTAGCACAGCAAGATGCTTGGAGAATACTTGAAGTACAGCGACGCACTACTCCAAAGATATTCTCGTCGTCAATGTTCCAGTCCAAGTATTATCTTCCCTTAAGTACAGGTAAGATTATGGGTTTTGGCCAAAACTCTCTGCGATGCCTTGTTGCGACACCTCGCCGACTACAGATTCTCCAAGAGAAAATGAAGCACACAGACCATTGGAGGACATGAGGGAAAACATACAATCGAGCAAACAAGATATCAGATGAAGTTACTACAAAAATAAAAGAAAGCACATAGATTCTTTCATAAACAAGAAAAGTCACTGTCAAAGGCACAAAACCTCAAACTGCGTCTTTAAGTGCAAGTTGAATGTGCGAAAAACGTACAACCTATTGTTGACTCAATACCCACATCTTGATGTCAGTGGAGTGGTTTTTACAGAACATATTCGAGGATTACAAACTAAAGTTTGGTCTTACCACGAACTGACTCATGCAACTATTGCGACAAGTTTATATAATGATGCTATCCCTTCTTCTGATGAAGAAATCAAACCGTATAGAAATAGCAAGTAGGATTCACCATATAGCTGACTGCTGCATATACAATCTTGGCTCCAGGAAACAAGAGGGCGTCAACGACAGACAATCGGTATGGTGATCTGCATTGACCTTCAGCAAGTGTTGTTTTGTCCACAACCTCTTTCATTTCACAGTGTTTCTACGAGAGACAGTATTCCTAGTTCCAATTTAGCATACACCTACACCGGCAAAAACAGAGCTTTTATGTGCTTCTTGCATGAGCTGTAGCTAAAAGAGGTTCGGCAAAGTCACGTCTTGCATTCTCCGGTTTATATAAACCCACATTATAACCACTTGAGACTGTCAGACAAGGCAGCTTATCATTTGGTCTGACCGTGCGTCGACAGAATAACACAGCGCATGATTGCTCTGCCTACAATACTAACTTGTCCACTAGAGAGTTCTTCACATCAGTTGAACAGAATTACCCGTCACTGGACTTAGTTTTTTCCTTCCATGTGCCAGAGACTTTGCTCTCTTTGAGAGAAATAAGAAAAACTTTCCATGTATCTCCAACAATTGGGTGCAAGTAATCGCCACTGCAAAACTACTGGATCATCCTTTTCAGGTGTGGTGATGGACATGATGATTTCAAGGATTTGACAGTGCTCGAAGTAGCCTTAAAAACAAGAAGGATTTCAAAAATATTGACTACCATTGGCTTCAGATAACTGCAGATGACCCTTCAACCCTTCGAGGCAGAACAAGTCACAACTTTCTCAGCCCTTTCAATAATTATGTATGCTTATAAAGAGGAGGGGGAAAAACTCGGGATAAACCTGGCACCTGTGAATGTCGAAGGCTTCAAGCCATATTACATTGATATTTATCAGTAAAAAAAAGAAAATAAGGACGAAACCTCCTGAAATGACTGCAGTACATACCTATTGAGTGTAGATCTTCTATCAAGATCTAAAAACCAACTAGGATCCCTCACACACGTGATCAAGAAGTGTTGTTTATTATAAACCTATTCTAGACCAATTTAGTGCCTTTTACTACAAGACCACACGCAAGAAATTTTTTTATATATAAAGACAAATAAGTTCTAAAACTCATAAATAAAGAAGTTCTTTAAATATTTTTTTAGAATCGAAACACTATGATTCTTTTGTATGCCAATATTTGATAACCTAATAAAATCTACTGTTTATAATATGTTCTTCCCATATAGCCTCCTAGTCTAAACCCTTCTGCCTTAAGAAAAAACGTTGTAACGTGTCACTTACAACCTTGTTCCACGGTAAAAGAAAGATTTTTCATTAACTAACTTTTTCGCAAGTTTTTTTGTGGAAAATTTAAGCGTAAAAAAATGGAAAGATGATTAGTGTAAATGCAAACATCGAGAGACCTTCATTATTTAATAGTAATAAGACGTTGAAATAAAATTATGTCATTTTTCAAAAATTTGGTTTTTGTTGGTTACAACGATGTTCGTTGCCAACGACTCAATTATCTGCTTCCCATCATTTGGCCTCATACCTAAATGTCTATCGATAATCTTATCGAAAGCCATTTTCCCAACCCAAACCATTCTCACTCAGCACAAAATAATTCAACTAAGTCGTGTCTATTCAAGCCACCCTTACCATGATACGGATTGTAACATATTGGCGACGAGATAAAACAAACTATGTGTGAACATGTTCATAGCTATTTGAAGTCCAACATTAAAAGTTTTTGAATTTAATTTAATTATAGAAGAAAAAAAGTTATTCAATTGAAACGTAATGCACAAAAACAGACTTTGAAGGCAACTCCAAGAACATTTAGGGATTTAAATATATTAGGCTGGGGTCTATGAAAAATCAAACATATAAACACACAATGGACGGTCATAGGAAACACGATAGTTTTCGACAGTAAGAAGAAAGCTGTCGTCATAAGTGGAGCGATTCGAAACATTGTCGAATGTAATAGTATAACTAATGAGAATATAGTAAGTACGTTACTTGACAGTGGTAGGCCGAGAAATTTTTAAATCTATAACGAGATTTATGTACACCTGACAACCGTAAAACAAAAAACATGTGGATCTAATCAAAATTATCCAGAAATACTTATATCCTAAACCATCGTTTTACTGTCGAAAAGGTATAAATTTATTTAAGATAACAGCATTAGCATGAAGTGTAATCATATATATATCGCACGCTTAAAACCAAAAGTCAAAGCATTGCGAGTTTAGAGAATCAACTGATTATTTTACGGATCGCATGTAAGTGGATTGAGAAGCAGCTCCTGTTAAGTCAAACGACTTCTAGCAGGAGAGACAACTAAGACTACGAGAAGGCAGTGCTGATTTCAACATCTTTGGAGCAGCCGAGAGGATGCAGCGGCAACTGGCCTTTGGACATAAACACAGATGGAACAGCTGATCGTCAATCCCAAATCTTCAATGTCCGAAAAGGAAGAAAGAAAAGGCGGTACCAGAGAAGTTAGGTGTTTAAAGCAGTGAAGAACGGTCATTTTAGAAATGAAACCATTATAAAACAGAATGAAAAGTGGCCGAGCTAATATTATTTTTTTTTTAAAGCTCGCACAAGTAATGATTACGTAAACCCTTAGTGTAAATCTTCAAGCCCAACCAATTATTTTCCTCGAGTTCTTCATCTATTTTCAATTGGTTCATATCTTTAAATTGTTCTTCATGGAAGCAGGCGCATTAATTCGACCTTCTTATGTTTCATCTATCCCCTCACTCGTATTTATAACTGCTCACCAGGCGCAGTTTTAGTCCAAGCAGGCACGGGCGCGACTCCTAGCCCCGTCAAAATATAGAATCAAATGTATTCCCCGAGCTGGGAACGAGCTCGCCGCTTCATCCAATTCCGGACACGCCATTGGTGTTACTTGCAGGCGCAGAGCCGTATCGCTTAGTCTACATAGAAATAATGGTAACTGCTAGAACACTACACCTAATGATATAACTAGCCTGCTTGACTGCTGCATTTGTGAGGTGTGGGCCCTACTCACTGTCATCAACGCAATCATTCTTACCCAGCTGCACTATGGTCCTACTCTCGCACCGAGGCGGTAACACTCACGCAGTATCACACTGGTGCTACCCGGGTACCACACAACCTTGGACAACCTGCCGTACAATCCACTGGATCGTGACTGTATAGCCGCGAGCTGTGGGGATTGAACTCGCTTAGAGTGTATAACTGAAGCCGGACAACGCCCCTACCTTAAAGCTTGCGACTGATATAGAAGGAATAATCAGTGTTGTCACTAAGGCCTACCAGGGAAGGTTATCACTAGCTAGACTCTCTAGCTACTCATGGAGTCGACTATCCTATTTACTGGTGCGTGTGAATAGTGCGTGTCCACTCATGCTCACTCTTGAACCTATATTATTATTATTAATATTCTGTTTAAAGACCATCGACACATCGAGGTCATTAGGGCCTTGAAATATATTATAAAATTTAATAAAAAAACCATAAGGGAAAAGAGATAAAACATTCACCATCTGAGACACTCCATAGGAGTGCTCAGTGGGACTCTTGGTATAAATTAAGTGATACACTTGCTAAAAAAAAACCACAAGTGTACACTTCCAATAAAAGACAAAACAACATATTAACAAATATAACACGTTAAAATGAACAACATGTTAAAATGATAAAACTAAAAAAACAAAACAACATGTTTAAATTGTAATAAAACTGTTAAAAAGATCTCAATATGAAAACAATCCAAAAGATCCCTTTATAAAAGAGACTCAAATCATTACAGAATATCCTCCTGGCGTAATAAACGGAGTATAACAAAAAACTCCATCCGCACTATCGCGTATTAAAAAAAGTAAGTCACCTTTAAAATCAAGAAGAGCAGACGGATAGGGGGCATATTTTACGAACACTCCCCAAAATGTCATGCAGACCTAAGGGTAGTATCACAAACACACACACTGAGGTGGATCCCCTCTCAGTACAAAACTATGGGTCAAAAAGTATGGCCCCGACGCGGAGTGTTGTCACGATGACCATCTCCTCTTCTAGACATTTCGTATAGAATAGGGCCAGCGCGACACACCGTCCCCTGATGGACCCAGCTTGTTCTGAGCAGGGTCAGACCCACTGCTCGTGCCAGTGCGTAACACTCCACGCCGAACATATCCCTTTAGATCTAAAAAACAGGATACCACAACTCGCCTCCGGAGGCAGGCGTGCTGCCTTCCTGCTGCCTGGTCCGCCAGTTTCATTTCCTGGAAACCAGCGTGAACCATAATCCAGCAAAAGGCGAGCCGTGCTTTGTGAATCAATTTTAAAAAATTTGTTCATGTATCATCTGCACGAGGGATTCCACGAGTAGAGAGTGACAATTCCAACAGAGCACTCAAGGAATCCCGAGCAGTTGAGGACAGAAACGGTGACATACTTCGTATACAAAACACAAAGATTTAAAATGGCATATAAATCACTGTAAAACCCTGGTTTCCATTAGGTAAACCAAATTTAAAATTGGATCCTTCCACAACAAAAGCACAACCCACGAGACACCCAGATTTAGACCATCAGTGTAGATGCGCTCAAATCCGTGAAAGCGAGTGGAGAGGAGCTCATTAAAGGCCGATCCTCTCATATACAAAGTTTAGGGTGGTCGCTTTAGGAACTTGGCAAGATCATAGATGCATTTCGAGCGTATATTTCAGGGAGAAAATCGACTGTGATGTTGGGGATAGCCTTGCAGGACTAACCCCACGTGTCGAAAACCGAAGCATCCAGATTCCCCAACGCCCTTGTAGCTAACTACCCATTAGTTTCATACAAGACACGGTTAGGGGGATGAAATACAGGGCGGTAAAGCAACATTATTTGGCATGCAAAGCAGTTTCGACACCGTAAGATCCAGAGGTAAGACCCGGTAAGAAAGAGGTGGCTCAGCCTGCTTCCAGCACAGATCTGACGACTGATGTACAAAAAGCACCAGTATCCAGTCGATTACCAGCATGGTGGACACTAGCTAGCATCTTTACCAAACCCGAGGGTCTAAGCGGAACCATATACAAAACTGCCGTAATCAAGTTTAGATCTCACCAAGGCTCTATTAGAGGCGCATCAAGGTTTCCCTATCAGCACCCCAAGAGCGACGACCACTCACAATATTTAAGTAAAATTCAAAGCTTATAATACACCTCGCTTAGAGGTTTTTGATGTGGGGGATCAAGTAGTTTAAAATCGAATAAAAGTCCAGGAACCTTACGGTCTCGGAGACAGTATAACAACGTTGTTCATTAAAATATTGGAGCTGGCTGTATTTCGCGTAATCTATGGAAGTGGACGACCGTCGTCTTGGCCGCAGAGAAACGAAAGCCATTACTAGATGCCCACAACCATAGATTGTTTAAAGCGAGTTGTATCTGTCATTCAGCAGCCCTGTGGAGACTTAATGAACTGCAATAAATGCGATATCATCCACAAAAAGGCTGAACGAACAGTAAAGCGTAACGTTGTCTGAAATGCTAATTTATAGCAATAGCGAACAACGTACAGCTCAAAGTGAATGGCCCTGTGGAACCCCCCATTTTCTGAATAAAAGCATCGAGATAAGGTGTTGTTAACCTAACCCGAAAGTGTCTATCTGACATAAAATTTAGCTAAATAAAAATAGGGAGGTTTTCCCCCTAACACCAATTAAAAAGTTTTTAAAGATCGGCGTAACGCCAATGTGGGTCTAGTACGTCCTTCTGCCAAAATCAAAGAAAACAGGCCAAAAATGCGTTTATGGAGAAACCGTCACGAACAGCATCTCAAGACGGACGAGATGATCAACCGTTGATCGGTTACGGCGAAAACCACATTGATTAATTGACAGCAGATAGCGGGAATCTAACACCATAAAGTCTTATATCATTTTTCTAATATTTTGGCATACATAGCTATTAAAGGCTATCGTCTATAACTAATTTTGCTCTAATTTTATCCTTGCCACTTTTATATATTGGATAACGTTGCTCGCCTCCCACGGTGTTGGAATTGACGAGATTCCCAAACACAATTGTAGAGTCTAAGGGAACGCCCGACCGGCAGGGACTGTTGCAGACAACATTTATTAATGTATATCACCCGGCCCAGAATTGTATTGCGCCTGGGACAGGGCATAGTTAAGTTCCTCTTTACTAAAGGGTGAATTTTAAATCCTCCCCCGACTTTGGCCAAAATCCAATAGTAAGGCCTCATGCTGCGCTTATGCCACCGCGACTCGTTAGAGTAGCTCGCAGTGAATAGAAGATACGGCGAACATCGAGCCCAATACATTGGCGACCTCCATAGGGGAGAGAGACAAGTGAACCTTTAGACATGAGGCAGGTATATTATTAATGGAAATTTTTGTTACCACGTTAATTTACGTATATTGTCCCAAACCTGATTTGTGGGTGTAATTTTAAGGGTAGAAATAAACTGACTCCAAGAATCTCTCTGCTTTCTTTCGAATACACGGCGAGCTCGAGCACGTAGAATCCGGAATGTTTTCCAATTATCCAAAGTTGACTCGATGAAAGAGCGAAGGGCCCTTCGACGATCAAAAACAGCCAACCGACACTCCTCGTTCCACCAGGAACTGACGAGTGGCGCGAATTGGGGATTAAGAAGCACCGCCGCCGCGTTGACCGTCCGAAGTAAAATCCTAGCCTACTTCGACGTCAGGATGTTGGGATTCACCACATACGGCGAGCTCGCGGAATCTATCCCAGTCAGCACGTTTTAGCATCTATTGGGGTATCCGCGCCTGTACTGACGGATCTTCAGTGGTGAGAAGCAGAATGGAAAATGATCCACTGCCACATAGGTCCGAGTGGACCCTCCCAAAAGGGGTAAAGTGGGCAGCGATCCGGGACTACAAAATGTTAGGTCGATGGCAGAGGATAAACCCTTAAAGGTGGAGAAGTGTGTCTGGGTCCCGTGTTCGTTAACACCAGGTTTCCCGAGGTGGAACAAAGAATATCCCTACCATCCTCCCCACGAGCATCAGTAATACTTGGACCCCCACACAGGTTAAGCACGTTAAAGTCCCCAAGATGATATAGGGGGCAGAATGTATAAAGAGGGCCTCTAGGGTCACTTAGGAACACGCTCTTCCCGGTGGGTAAGGTAGATGCAGCATATTGTTACTTCTAAGGAGGAACTCTGACAGCAATCACTTGGAGAATCAGAAACGATATTAATATTTGTGTGAAAAAAAAAAATATTATGCTTCGTATGTGAATATAGCCACACCTCCGCTAGCCCGATCAAAGAAAGGCTTGTCGGTACGATACCATCGGACCCACGAAGCATCGGGTTGACAGTTGGCGGAAAGTGGGTCCCTCCTGCAAACACAAGATGGATAGGGATGCAGGGAAGAAATTGTTGTTAATTCATATACACGAGTATAGAAACTCCCTACAATTCAATTGTATATCGCATACTTAGTTAATATAAAATTTATTTTTCCCTCGAAAAACCCGCACATCCCTTAATAAAAAAAATTTTTGGCGGGGCCTTTTAGGCCCCCCTGCCTTTCCCAGCTCTCCTGGACCAAACCCCCTTCAGGAAGGCTTTGGTTTTTTTTGGGGAAAAATGGGTATGGGGGCCCCCTTTCGGAAGCTTTTTTAAAAGGCCCTTTGACGTTTTTTTTAAAAAAATTTTTTTTGGGGGGTCACTCACGGGGCCTTTTTTAAGGCACCAGGGGACCCCTTTTTTGGGCCCCACCTGTTCCCCACTCATCCCGGGGGTCTAGTGGCCCAGAGCGAGAATGAAACGATAACAAAGTGGCCGCACGAATTTATTTCCCCACGGAGGGCTGGGGGGGTTCCCCGAGGGGGGCCCGGGGGGTTTTCCCCAAAGGGGCCCCCCTTTGGGGGGACAGGTGGGGAAGACGACTTAGGTGGAAAATTTTGCCCTATCGACAATTTGGGGGAAAAATTGGTTGGCGCGTTTTCAATACCATGTCCCCGAGCAAGACCAAAAAAAACAAAAAAGGTCCCCCGATTTCGTCTTAGCAAATTTTAAATGCGCAATGGAAATTTTGGGGGGAGTTAATTTTTTGGGACAAACGGCTGTATGAGTTTGGGAAAACCGGAAAACCTGGGAAAAAAATCGTATTCCTTTCGTGCCCCGGGCATATGAAATTTTTTTTTTGGATTGAGTCCCGGGGGTTTTTTTCCCACCTTCCATTCGGGCTTTCCGAGCCGGGGGAGTGTGGACCCTTGCGTTTATCAAAAATTCCCGGGGAAATCACATGGTGGGGTTTTGTGACATTTTGCCCCCCAAAAAACGAAAGGGCCCGGGTTTTCCACGCATCGCAGCTTCTTGCCCAAAAACCTGACACTGAAAAAAACGCCTTTGGATTAGGGACAAAGGCCGGGCCCTGAGCACCGGGAAGCCCCTGACCTCCTTTGGAAGGGGGGAGGTCGCAAAATTAGGATTATGTGTCATTTTTTTTTATCTTTCCTTTTTTTGGTGCCAATACGGACACTTCGGACGGTTGAGGGAAACCCTCACAGATACCCCCCAATGCTCCGCAGTCGAAGTCAACAAGTGACCACTCCCTTGCAAACTTTTAGGAACCTGTGATTTTAAACCCCCTTCCCCGGGGATAAGAAAAAATTGCTAAAAGGGGAATTTCGAGATTCCCCCTTCTCTTGAGGACGGATGTCAGTTGTTGCTGTACCATTACGTCCCCTCACGCAGTTTTTTTTTGCCCCCTCGACTGTGCTACACCCATTTACACTCTTTCGGGGAAAAAAATGGGCTTCCCCCGCTTTAGTTTTTTGTTTCCTCCTCGAGACTTACCAAAAATGGGGGGGGGCCCTCACCTTTTTCCCGACCTTTTCCACGAGGGGGTGGACCCTTACCCTTTCCCCCTCTTACCAATTTTTTGGCCCTGTGGGGGCCGGGCAGGGGTTCCAAAACGGGGGTTTTCCAGACATCCAGCGGCGACACATTATGGGCCCCCTGCCGTAATTGGGGAAAAAACCCCACAGTACTGGTCGAAAGACCCAGGGGCCCAAAATTGTACAAAACCACAGGGGGCCCCGTTAATGCCCCCACGAGAGGCTCATACCCCCAAATAAAAAAACCCTTCGCAAAAGGGCTCCCCAAAAAACAGAGGTCGCGCGCAAGTGGTTTAGGAAAGTCCCAAAATTTTTACGCCCGGGGCCCCCATGAACGCAACCGATTTTTTCCCCAAAATAGGGCCCCGGGGTTTTTGTCACCCAAAGGGGCCCTTTTTACGGGGGTTTTCCAAAAAGGCGCACTTTCATTTAGGCCAAGGCAGTGGTATCCAAAATAAACAAGAAAACCCGGGGTTAGTTCCAAAAAGGCGTGGGGGAAAAAGGGCCCAAACCCCTGGCGGGTAACGGTGGGGTGAAAAAAAAAAAAAGGGGAAGTATAGAAAAAACGAAGGGGGAAAATTTTAAAAAAAAGGGGAAAGGGGAAGAAGAAAAAAGATTAAAGGGGAAAAAATGGGGTAGTTTTGTCCCACACAGGTACGTCCTCACAGAACCTCCCCTTTTAGAAACCTTCTTACGACAACGGGGGTTTCTGGGGGGCTATTCAAAACCCCCGTTCCGCAGGGGGCAAACCCCCAAAGAAGCTTTTTTAGAGGGGGGTTAAAAAATTTTTTCAAAAAGAGGGCAATTCACATTGATTCAAAAAAAGGGTTTAATTTAGGGGGTTAGATAACCTTTGGTTTTCCCCGAACTTTAGTAATTCCCCTCCCTTTTTATTTTTATTTTTTATATGTTTTTATATTTGTAGCCGTTAGACGGGGTTTTTAAAATTCCCCCGGTTTAGAGGAGCGTCATTAAAAATAGTTAGTAGTTTATTTTGTAAAAACGCGATGCGGTGGCGACTAAAATTGGGGGGTGCCCCTTTTTTAATACACCTACCCGCCTACCTTGGGGGTGCTGAAAATTTCCCATTGACCAAATTGGGTGGCCGCTCGGCCCCCCTTTCCCGTTTTAAAGTTTCCTGGGGGTAATATGGTTTCCCCATTTTTGGGGGGGCACCAATTACGATTGGAAACCCTCCCTTTGGGTTTCCCCAGTTTTCCCTTTTCTGGGGGGCCCCCTTTTGACGAGATATTTTCCGCCATTCGTGGACTTATTTCTTTTTGTAATTACCCCTTTTCCCTCCCCCGTTTTTTTTTGTTATGTATTTGCACTTCATGCGAAGGTTTTAATTTTTGTATTATTCTTGAAATATAGGTATGTCCAAAACACTCTGAATGCGAACGATTTTTAGGGTTTATTTTTTAGAAAAAAAAAAGTACCAAAACTTAAACCTTGGGTGCATTGCCCTTTACTAAAAAAAACCCAAAATTTTTGTAATACACAGTGGGTCTGCTACTTTTTTTGTATAAAGGGGCCCTAAAAAAAAAATGATCCTTATTGTTACTATGCTATTTTACTTGCCCCCCCCTCCCTTAAAATTTCCCTTTTTGTAGGGGGGCATAATGCCGGGAATGTTTAAAAAAAAAGGTCTTTGCAAAAGGGTTCTTTTGGGAAAATTGGGGAAGTCAAACAATTCTAATGGGCTACTCATACATTGCTAAAATCAAACAGACACAAAAAAATGACAGAATAAACAAATGTTCGGGGGGTTTTGGGGGGTTAAATGAAAAGGGGAAAACATTGATGACATTTCAATTTTTTTTTGGTTATAAAAAAAAACAGCTTGGCAAGAAGCGTGAAAGGGGAAACCCTTTTAAAAAAAATTTTTAGGGGGAAAAGGGAAAAAAATTCCCGTTTAAGTAACACGGGGGCAGGGTACTGAAAACTCGAAAAGTACTATTCTGGATAAAAATTTAGTCCTTAAAATTGCATCCAACGATTTACTTAAAAATTTTTTTTTAAATGAATCAATTATTTCCCCCGGGGGGTTTTTAAAAGAAATGTTTTTAAAACCAGGGGTTTTTTCACACAAAAAGGGGAAATTTTTTTTTAATTAAACAAGGGGCTAACCATTACTAACGGGGGGGATTAAGGGGAAAAAAAGGGGTTTAATTAAGTTCCAGAAAAACTTTTTTAATGCAATAGTGTAAAGCAGATAGGTACAAAAAAAAAGGAATTAACCGTTTTTGGGGTTCCAGAAGTTTTTTTAAAAAAAGTAAAAGGGGGTTATAAGAGTTTAACCATTAGGGTTTTAAATTTGAAAAAGATGCCAAGCCTAAGTAAATTTCAAGCCAAGACAATTTTCCTTTTTCACTTAAAGAAAGGTGGAACAAGAGTTAAGCCTTAGTCAAGAGGGGGTATTAACTCTGGTTTCTTATAGTAAAGGGGGGTTACCCCAAAAACCCCTGTACTTAAGAGGAATGGAAATATTAGAATATGTGGAGATTTTAAAGTGACCTTGAACTCTATTTCCAGAACTAGAGAGACATCCTACCCCCCCAAAATAGAAGAGCTATTTTTTAAAATTTAAAAAAGGGAAAAAACCTTTAGTAAACTGGATCTAAGTCCTGCTTTTTCAACAGTTTAAAGGTTTGGGGAATGAAGATCTAAGATACTTTGAAGTGATAAGCATTAAAAAGGGGTTTTAAATTTAAGTCCAACAAAATTTCCCTTTGGGGGTTTTTTCTCCGCCCCAAAAATTTTTTTAAACAAAAATTAAGGGAAAAAATTTTTAAGGGGGGTTGAATAAAATTTTGTATTTTTGGATGACTTTTTGGGTTTTACTGGAAAGGGACATGCAGGACCTTGGGGACGGGCTCAAAGAAAAAAGAAAAATTTTTTACGTGACAAGGGTCTCACAGTAAGTAAAACAATGTAATTTTTTTTTCTAAGATTTAGAGTATTTAGGTTTGTAATAGACACAGAGGGGTTAAAAACAGCCAAGAAAAAATTTTGCAGAAATATTAGATACACCAAAGCCAGAAAAATTTTAAACAACTGAAGGGTTTTTTGGGGGTATTTAATTACTATGGAAAGTTTTTTCCCAAAAATTATCTACGAATTTTGGTCCGATGTATGGGGTTTTTGAAAAAAACCCCCACAGTTTTTTTAATTTTGACAAAGAAATGCATAAAAAATTTTTTAAAAAATTTTAAAAAAAGGGGTTAGTGTAAAGAAAGGGGTGTTAGCTCATAAATAAAAAAATTCCCCTTTAAAAAATTAGCGTGTGATGCGAAAAACCCAGGTCTTGGTATGAGTGTATGCCCCACAAGTGCGTTTGAGGGAAGTGAACGTCCAATGGGCCTGTGCTTCCCCCCCATTTCCCAAAGCTAGCAGGGATAGTCACAGATGACGGGAAATTTTGACCTTTTTTTTGGGGGGAAAAAAAAATTTTAACAATACCTTTGGAAGGGGAAAATTTTAACAGTACAAAACAATTTTTTTGTTAACCTTTTTGGGGGGGGGGGGAAGGTTGCCGCTTTGCAGCTTAGATTACAAAAATATGTTTTTTTTTTATCAGGGAAATATTTTGAATTTTTATGTAAATCGGGAAAAAAGGAAAGCCGGGGGGATTTCCAGGTGCCTTTAGTTAACTCTAACAAAATAAATTAGAAAAAAATTTTTGTATTGGTACTTTTTAAAAATTTTTTTGAAATCAGGGAAATCCTATAAAATTGAATATATAAAGAGATAAGACAAAAAGATCCAAAATTTGTTAAACAAACAGTTTATGTTAATTTTTTTGGGCCCAAAGATTTAATAAGGTTTTGACAACCTTTTTACTTTAAAAAAAAAAATTTTAACATTAAAGAAAGGGAATACTGATGTGGGGGTATATATAAGAAATTTGGGTCCCAGAGAAATTTCGAGACATTTTTAAGAATTACATTAAAGTAAAGGGGGGAATTTTAAAAAAAATTAAAACTTAGCTAACTTATATTTGTGCCAAATTTTGGGATCGGGAAAATTGAACGAAAGCCCAGTACCATAAGCCAGCTTTGGGGAAACTATCAGCATTTTTAACACCGGGGTTTAGCTGGCCAAAAAAACCAAAAAACCCCCAAAAAAAAAAAAAAAGTTTTAAAAATTTTTCCCGGCCCTATACAGGCCTAAAGGGTTTTCCCCATCAGAAAACCCCAGGACCACCCAAACCCATTTTGGCAGGTTTAGGTTTTTAAATTTTACCCCGCTTTTCAATTCTTGATGGGGGGCCCCCCAAGTTAAGTTTAAAACAAATTAAAGCCCCCAGAAACCTTCCCCTCCGAACCGGGAAAAAAAAGGGTTTTTATTAACATACCGAGTTTTGGGGGGTTTCTTGCCCTAGGGGGGGATATTTTCCCAATACAAAAAAGGCTTAAGGTACTAGGGGCCAAACTATGAATTATGTAATTTTTTGTTTTTAAGAAAATTTTAACAGGTGGCACTTTAATACACATTTTTAAATTTGGAAATTTTTTTTTCCCTTTGTTCCCTTCCCCAAATGACCCCATTATTCAGAAACGTAAAAAAAGTGAAACTTAAGGCTCCAACTTTCATTGCTACAAGCGCGTATTTAACTTTTTAAAAAGTTTAAATTACTTTTTTATTATGCCTTGAACCAATTACCACTATTCAAAATTTTTTTGTACATTAAAAATTTTTTTTCCCAAAAGTTTAAGCGAAAAAAAAATACCAGGTAACTTTTTAAGTTTAATTTGGGAATTTTGCACCAGTTTAAAAAATGGTGCAAAATTTCCCCCCTACTTTTTTCCCCCTTGACCTATTTTTTTAAACAAAAAATTTTAACAAAAATTTTTAAAACTAAAATCAAAAACCGGGGAACTATTAAAATCTAAAACCCCCTCTATCAAATACCACTACCAAAATTGGGGTTTTTATCACTACAACAGACAAAAAATTTTTGAGAAAAAACCAGTACACTAAAATTAAGGGGGACCAAACAAATAAAACATAAACCCTATACACTGGGACAATACTCTAATTTTAAAAATGTCAACTACTCACTTAAACATTATGCCCCAAACCAAAAAAAACAAAAGTCTGGGTTTTATCCTAAAAACATACTAAAACTAATATTTATGTTCTAGAAAAAAAAAAAGCCGAGAACAATAAAGGGGAGCCTGGAAAAAACGCAATGCTGATTTTTAAAGTCAAGAAACACGGGGAAATTTTTGGGGGGCCATTCGCAATAGAACTATTCCACCGGCAAGCCGAGAAACCTTTAAAAACCCCCAAAAACACTTAGTATAAAATTAAACTTTACACGGGGCAAACCCCCACACAACCAATCTTCACTAAAAAAGGGGGAAACATTTTTTTTTCAATGTGTTTTTTTACATGAAATGATTTTGGGTTTCCGGAATGAATTTGGTTAAGATGTTTTCATTTTTTTCCCCATCTAGGAAGAATCAGGAAAAAAAATAAATTTTTAAAAAAAATTTTTCCCCCGGGGAAAGGGGGGGGCTCGGGGTTTTTTTAAAAAAAAAAACCCGAAGTCACGGGGTTTTTGGGTTTTCCCGCCAACAAAAAAAGGGAAGGGGGACCCAAATTTAAAGAACAACTCTTAAAAGTAAAATTTTTTAATTTAAAGAAATTTTTGGGGTGTGGCACCTGAAAAAAAACTGGGGAAATACATAAACAAAATGACAGATGACCCCGAACCAAGAAAGTTTTAACTAAAGGGGAGTAAAAAATCCAAAAAGTTGAAACGCTTCAAAGGAAGTTTTTCTAAATTTTAAGTGGTTCAAAAAGGGAAAAAATTTCCCCAAAAAAGTTTAAAAAAACCAAAAAATTGGTCACTTGGGGTGAAGGGGCCCCACGGGGGGGTAGATACAACAATTCAAAGTAGGTTGGTTTCATCGGAAAATTCACAGACGGGTTCCAAGTCCTAGCTTCAAGTTTTAAAAAAAATCGAAGGGAAAAGTATTATAGGGGAAAAATTTGTCCACAAAACCGATATTTTTTTAAAAAAAGTGCAGAAAAACGACATAATTTTTTTTTTGGGCCCCAAAAAACACCCATCTGACTCAGCCGTTAGATGGGATTCTTCCGCCCAAAAAAGCACATGGAAGAAAATTTTTGGGGGCCTTCAAGGAAAGTGGGGCTGGTCTGAGAGTTTGTCTTGCAGAAAAAACACTTTCCAAACTTTTAAAAAAACCCAGGGTTGGTGTCATCAATGAAAACTAAAAAAATTGAATTTGGGTTCAGAAAAGTGGAATTTTTCCTTGTGAATAATTTCTTCTAGAACGGCTACCTACAGGCAGTGAAAAAATTCCAGAAAACATTTCAAAAATTTTTGAAAAACAAGAGATTGTTTTTTGGGAAAGAAAATAAGAAAGAAGAATCAATGTTAAGGGGAAAAGTATCGCCCGAAATAAAGTCCACAGATAATGAAGCGGCCCAGCCAACCACAATAATGGTGAACAATCAATAAATGGGCAATGCGAAAACTCATCCAATAATAATGGGAATTCAAATAAAAGGGAATAAAGAAAATTTAAAAAAAAGAAAAAAGGGGGTCCCCAAAAATTTTAAAAAAGGGGAGAAATTGAAACTTTCCTTCAAACCACAAGGACCAGAGGACTTTTAAAAAACCATTGCCAAAAAAGGAAAAATGAAAACCAAAAAAAAAGGGGGCAGCCTGTTCAAAAGAGAAAAAAATTTTTTGTTTTCCCAATGAAGGGAACTTCCCGGGGAAATTGAGTCATTTAACACCACACATTTTAATCTTTTGGGGTGGCCTTCACCAGACAACCGCAGACACTGGCGGATGTTTTGGGGGCAGTGCCTCCAAACCAAAAAAAAAAAGAGAGTTTAGGTCCAGAATTGATAAAATTTGGTTTTAAATTTTTAGCTGTTTTGCCCTCAACAAACTTTACTAAGAGGATTTTTGGGGTTTTTTTTTTAATATAATTTAAATTTAATTGGGAAATTTTAGGGAACATTTTTTTTTTTAAAATCTTTAAATTTTTTCACACAAATTGATAAAGAAAATTCTGATTTTTTATATTTTTTTTTTGTATCTTTATTTAATTAAGATTATTAAAAAAATTTTTTTTTAATGTGTAGTAAAACACATGAAAAATTTTTCAAGAAGTTTCTGGGAAAGTTAACAAAATCTAACATTGCATCATAGCCTTCTTTCCATTCATTTTAAGGAAAACCAGAGTGGGGGGAAATACCTCACATTTATTTCTTTGCACCCCTTTTTATTGGTTTTTAAAAAGTTTTTAAACTTACTAACAAGGTATTTAAACCCTTAAAAATTAAATTTGAACATCTTTGACAGTCAAAAAAAAATTAAAAAAAAATTTTGGGAATTTTAAAAAAACAAGCATCTTTTAACCAAAAAAAAAAACAAATAAAAAAGGGCAAAGTAAACCCCACCCCTTCGGGGTTGGGGCTGTGTATTCGCGTAATCAGGCAGGGCCCTTCTCTTGGGGCCCTTTGGGAAAGCCACTACGCGTGGCCACATCCAAATTTTTTTAAGCTAAATTTTATCGCATTCAGCCCATGGAGACCGATAACTGCAATAAATTCGTTTTTACCACAAAAAGGGATGAAAAACAGGGAAGGCCTTTCTACAATGCTATTTACGCAATACGAAAAAAGACAGCTTAAATACACCCTGACACCCCATTTTTTTTGAAAAATCGGGAAAGGGTTTTTTAACTTACCCGGAATGTCTAACTGACATAAAATTAGATATAAAAAAAGAGGGGTTCCCCCGGAAACCCCCAACTAAACAGGTTTTTAAAATGCCGTAAACCCCCAGTGGGAGAAGCCTTCTCCAAATCAAAGAAGAGAGCCGAGAGGTGTTGTTTTATGAAAGGGAAAACGACACAACTCTGTCTCAAGCGAACAAGGGGATCCACCGTGGATCGGTTACTTACTTGGTTGTAGACGACCTTTTGGTCTATCAACCTTGAAGCCCGAAAAAGTGCATGGAACGAAATCTATTGAACTAAATGTAATTAGGAAGGAAGTGGCGATCGGGGAAAGGGAATTTAGGAACAAATATTTTAAAAAACATTATAAATGAATAATTCAATCTTTGTTATCATTTTAAATAATTACATCTCTTTGTACCTTTTTTATGTATTTAATTTTTCATTAATATTCGTTTTATACTATGTTTTTTAAAAAGTGTAAAGTCTTCAACTAAAATACGATTGGCCCATTCTCCGTATCTTAAAAAACTTGTCACTGATTGGCCATCTCCTAAGATATGAATTTCCTGATTTGCAAGGAACGCCTTTGTCTCGGCCTATTTCCTTTTTGGCTGTAATACTGGTGAGACGTGATATTTTATTCTCTTCCTTTTTTTAAAAAATAATTTGTAAATCTTTTCCAAATTAACATGTAGTCGTTTTCCTTTTTTTATTTTATTTCTTATTTTAGTATTATGAAGTAAAGTTTCCGTGTAGTTTTATATTTTTATTATGATCTTTTAAGTTTTTATTATTAGATAACCTTTGTATTGAATGTAAAGCCAAATTTATCAACCATGTGGCCGGGTTTTTCTTTGATGCTATTATTTTTGATCAATCGACATCCTACATATCCCGATAGTTAAATAAAAATAATGCTAAGAATTAGGTATTTTATTTGAAGACTATTTTCTTTATCTTTATTCATTTTATGTTTGCTTCTATGATCTTCTGATGTAGACATCTTTTATGAGGGGTGTTTGTAACAAATCGGTAAGGTAGTGAATGTAAAACGTTTCCTTTTTGTTTTTAAATTAACCTAATTAACTAAATATGTTTATTTTTCAACTTTTAAATTTTGTTTTTCTCTTAATAAATTCTAAACTTTTGATGAATGGATTGTGATTTAAACAACCTCGTGGGAAACCACGTGTTTTGGTATTATTCCCGACCTGTTGTTTTTGTTTAATTAATATTGACTTAGTTCTTTATCATCTTGACTAAGTAGAAAAAAGGGGTTTAATAAGTGGTGGTTACCTTTAAAATTAGCAATCAGTACATTACGAACGAAAGCCACATTGCATATTAGATAGCAGATTGCGGGAGTCTAAATACCATATAAATCTTTATTGATCATTTTTCTCTAATATTTTGCATACACAGCTAGTTAAGGCTATCGGTCTATAACTAGTTGGCTCTAATTTATCCTTGCCCACTTTTATATATTGAGATAACGGTTGATTGCCTCCACAGTGTTGGGAATTGACGAGATTCCCAAACACAATTGTAGAGGTCTAAGAGGAACGTCCGTCCAGCAGGGGACAGTTGGCGCAACATTTCGTAATGGATATCATCCGGGCCAGAAGCTCTGTTGCCCGCCTGGACAGGGCATAGGTAAGATCCTCTTTACTAAAGGGGGAGTTATAATCCTCCCCCCGACATTGGCCAAAATCAATAGTAAGCGCTCGATGCTGCGCTTATGCACCGCGAACTCATTAGAGTAGCTCGCAGTGCTTAGAAATAGCGGCGAACATCGAGCCCAATATATTGACGACCTCCACAGGGAGGAGACAAGCGAACCGTTAGACATGAGGGCAGGTACACTATTAATTGAATTTTTGCTACTACTTAATTTACGAATATTGTCCCAAACTTTAATTGTGGGAGTGGTAATTGTAAGGGCAGAAATAAACTGTCTCCAAGAATCTCTTCTGGATTCTCGAATAAAACGGCAAGCTCGAGCGCATAGAATCCGGAATGACTCCAGATTATGTGAAGTGGGACGTCGATGAAAGAGGCGTAGGGCCCTTCGACGGTCAGAAATAGCCAACCGACGCTCCTCGTTCCACCAAGGAAAAGGACGGTGGCGCGGATTTAGGGATGGGAGCACTCGCCACCACGATGACCATCGAAGTAAAATACCCAGCATTAACATAAACGTCAGGATGTTGAAATTCACCAAATACGGCGAGCTCGCGGAATTTATCCCAGTTAGCACGTTTAAGAACCCATTGGGGGAACCTTGCTGTACTGGAGGATCTTGAATTTGTGAAAGCAGAATGGGAAAATGATCACTGCCACCTAGGTCCATGTGGACCTCTCAAAGGAAGTGAGCAGCGATCCCGGGACTACATAAGGTTAGGTCGATGGCAGAGGACACACCATGAAAGGTAGATAAGTGTGTCTGGAATTCGGTGTTAATTAACGCCGGCTTTCAAAGATGACCAGCTTGAGGACTCTACACCCCACATCAAACACAAACATGAGGCACGTGGATTGAGAAATATCAGTCACAGCTGGAGCTTCAAAGAACACAACGAGATTGTTTGAAGAATGTGCTCCAGTACATCAATTATGTGTTGATTCCATGAAACCAAGGAAATTACTCGGGGGGCTCGCCCGAATTGCGCCAATTCTTTTAGCTCGGACCCGAATTGCGCCAAGAGCTTAAAAGTGTCCCCCCCCAGACCGGAGCCGAATTGCACCAATACCCCCCTTCCCAAGACAGGACCCGAATTGCGCCAACTCTGAACATAAACAAATATTAATGCTATGTCTTGTGGTAAGAAGGACACAAGTCAAAAAATATAAATCAAACACTATTATAGCAAAGTGAAATTTCCGTTTTTAAAACATTGTCAATAATAGCTATATGTATGCTAAATAATAGTGTAACAAACATAATATAAATTATTATTATTGTTTAAAGGCTCATCGACACAGCGAGGTCATTAGGGCCTTGAAATATATGAAAAACATAATAAAATCCCCATAGGGGAAAGAGATAAAACATTCACCATCTGAGACACACCATAGGAGTGCTCAAATGGTCTCTTGGTATAAATTAAGTGATACACCTGCTAAAAAAAACCACAAGTGTATCACTCCAATAAAAAGACAAAACAAACATATTAAAATATAACACGTTAAAAAGACAAAACATGTTAAAATGATAATACGTTAAAAAGACAAAACAACATGTTAAATTGTAATAAAACTGTTAAAACGTAAAAACAAAATATCAAATAATGTTAAAAATATCTCAATATGAGATAATATCCGAAAGAGCCACTTTATAAAAATGACTCAAATGGCATTAAAAATATCCGCCTGGCGTATAAAACGGAGTAAACAAATAACTCCATCCGCACTATCGCGTAATAAAAAACATAAGTCACCTTTAAAATCAAGAGCTAGGCGGATAGGGGCATATTTACGACACTCCACCAAAATGTGATATACACTCAGAGGAGCATCGCAAAGCTCACACACTGGGGGTGGGTCCCCTCTCAATAAAAACCCATGGGTCAATGATGTGTGTCCGACGCGGAGTCTTGTCACGATGACCTCCTCTCTTCTAGACTTTCGTATAGAAGAGGGCCACCACGACACACCGTCCCTGATGGACCTCAGCTTGTTCTGAGCAGGGGTCGAGACCCACTGATCGTGCCAGGTGCGTAAGACTCCACGCCGAACATAACCATTTAGATCTAAAAACAGGATACCCAGACTCACCTCCGGAGGAAGGCGTGCTGCCTCCTTGGCTGCCTGGTCCGGCAGTTCATTTCCTGGAAGACCAGCGTGACCAGGAATCCAGCAAAATGCGAGCCGGGTGCTTAATGAATCAATTTTAAAAATTTGTTCATGTATCATCTGCACGAGGGGATTCCAGGAGTAGAGAGTGGACAATGCCAACAGAGCACTCATGGAATCCGTGCAGATGAGGACAGAACGGTGACTACTTCGGTAAACAAAACACAAAGATTTAAAAATGGCATATAATTCAGCCGTAAAAACACTGGTTTCATTAGGTAAACCAAATTTAAAATTGATCCTTCCACAACAAAAGCCCATCCCACGGAGGCTCCAGATTTATAGCCGTCAGTGTAGATGCGCTCAAATCCGTGAAAGCGAGTGGAGAGGAGCTCATTAAAGTCCTCTCATATACAAAGTTTGGGGTGGTCGCTTTAGGGAACTTGGCAAGATCAAAATGGCATTTCGGAGGGCTTATCTTCCAGGAGAAACTCGACCTGGTGATGTGGGGATAGCCTTTGGCAGGACTATCCCACACGTGTCGAAATCCGATAGCATCCGGATCCCAACCGGCCTTGTACTACGCCATTAAGTTTCATACAAGACACGGTTAGGGGGATGAAACACAGGGCGGTAAGCAACATTATTTGGCATGGAATGCAGTTTCGACACGTAAGATGCCAGGAGATAAGACCGCCGGTAAGAAAGAGGGGGCTCACCGGCGTCGGCACAGATGCTGACGACTGGACTGGTACGAAAAGCACCAGTAGCCAGTCGAATGCCAGCATGGTGGACGCTATCGAGCATCTTTAACGCCGAGAATCTAGCGGAACCATATACAAAACTGCCGTAATCAAGTTTTGATCTCACCGAGGCTCTATAGAGGAGCATCAAGGTTTCCCTATCAGCACCCCAAGAGCGACCACACACAACTTTAAGTAAATTCAAAGCTTTAACACACCTCGCTTTCAGGTCTTTGATGTGGGGGATCCATGTTAGTTTAAAATCGAATAAAAGTCCCAAGAACCTTACGGTCTCGGAGATAAGTAAAACAAAGTTGTTCATTAAAATATTGGGGCTGGCTGTATTCCGCGTAATCTATGGAAGTGGACGACAGTCGTCTTGGCCGCAGAGAAACGAAAACCATTACGAGATGCCCACAACCATAGATTGTTTACAGCGAGTTGTATCTGTCGTTCAGCCCTGTGGAGACTTGATGAACTGCAATAAATTGCGTAGTCATCTACAAAAAGGCATGAACGAACAGGTAAGCGCACGTTGTCTACAATGCTATTTATCGCAATAGCGAACAACGTGCAGCTCAAAGGACTGCCCTGGGGCACCCCATTTTCTGAATAAAATCATCGGATAAGGTGTTGTTTAACCTTACCCGGAAGTGTCTATCCGACATAAAATTTGCTAAAAAAATAGGGAGGCTCCCCCGGAACCCCCAATTAAAAAGGTTTTTTAAGATGCCGTAACGCCATGTAGTATCGTACGCCTTCTCCAAATCAAAGAAAACAGCCAAAAGATGCTGTTTATGGAGAAAGGCGTCACGAACAGCAGTCTCAAGACGGACGAGATGATCAACCGTGGATCGGTTACGGCGAAATCACATTGAATATTGGATAGCAGATTGCGGGATTCTAAACACCATATAAGTCATTTATTTATCATTTTTTCTAATATTTAGCATACACAGCTAGTTAAGGCTATCGGTCTATAACTAGTTGGCTCTAATTTTTCCTTGCCACTTTTATATATTGGGATAACGGTTGCTTGCCTCCACAGTGTTGGGAATTGACGAGATTCCCAAACACAATTGTAGAGGTCTAAGAGGAACGCCCGTCCAGCAGGGACAGTTGGCGCAACATTTCATAATGGATATCATCCGGGCCAGAAGTTGTATTGCACGCCTGGGACAGGGCATAAGTAAGTTCCTCTTTAGTAAAGGTGGAGTTATAATCCTCCCCCCGACTTTGGCCAAAATCAATAGTAAGGCGCTCGATGCTCCGCTTATGCACCGCGAACTCGTTAGAGTAGCTCGCAGTGATAGAAATAGAGGCGAACATCGAGCCCAATATATTGACGACCTCCACAGGGGAGGAGACAAGCGAACCGTTAGACATGAGGGCAGGTACACTATTAATTGAATTTTTGCTACTACTTAATTTACGAATATTGTCCCAAACTTTAATTGTGGGAGTGGTAATTGTAAGGGTTGAAATAAACTGTCTCCAAGACTCTCTTCTGCTTTCTCGAATAACACAGCGAGCTCGAGCGCGTAGAATTCGGAATGACTCCAGATTCTCTTTAGTGGGGCGTTGATGGAATAGACGTAGGGCCCTTCGACGGTCAGAAATAGCCAGGCGACACTCCTCGTTCCACCAGGGAACAGGATGGTGGCGCGGATTTAGGGATGGAAGCCCTCGCCACCGCGATGACCGTCGAAGTAAAATGCCCAGCCTTACCATCGACGTCAGGATGTCGGGATTCACAAAATACGGCGAGTTCGCGGAATCTATCCCAGTCAGCACGTTTTAGCACCCATTGGGGTATCCGCGCTGTACTGGGAGGATCTTCAAGTGGTGAGAGCAGAATGGGATAATGATCACTGCCACATAGGTGCGAGTGGACCTCCCAAAGGAAGTGGGTAGCGATCCCAGGGCTCCAGAAAGTTAGGTCGATGGCAGAGGATACACCATTAAGGTAGAGAAGTGTGTCTGGGTCCCGGTGTTCATTAACACCAGGTTTCCCGAGACAAGAATATCCTCTACCATCCTCCCACGTGCGTCAGTAATATTTGACCCCCACACCAAATTATGAGCATTAAAGTCGCCCAAGATGTTACAGGGGCGGGAAGTTGTATAAAGAGGGCCTCTAGGTCCTCTTAGGAACACGCTCTCCCGGTGGGAGGTAGATGCAGCATATTGTTACTTCTAAAGGGAGGGAGACTCTGACAGCAATCACTTGGAGATCAGAAACGATATTAATATTTTTGTGATACATATTGCTTCGTGCGAATATAGCCACACCTCCGCTAGCCCGATCAAAGAAAGGCTTCTCGGTACGATACACATCGTACCCACGAAGCATCGGGTTGTCATTTGTGCGGAAGTGGGTCTCCTGCAAACAAGATGGAAGGATGCAGGGAAGAAATTTGTTGTTTAATTTCATCTACACGAGTATAGAAACTCCTACAATTCCATTGTAGTAGCGTCATACTTAGTTAATATAATATTTAGTTATCCTCGCAATCCATGTCACTATCCCTTAATAATAAAAATTGGTTGAGGGCCTTTTTAGGTCCTCTCTCCTTTCCCAGTCTCTCATGGACCTCCCGCTTCAGGAGAGGCTTCGGTTTATTTTGGAGAGACTGGGTAGTCGGATCCTTGCGCGAAGGCTTTGTTAAGGCCTTCGACGCTTTTTTAATATCATTTATTTCGGCGGTCACTCGCTGGTCCTTCTTCAAGGCACCAGTGGGACTCGCCTTTACGGCCTCACCTGTTTCGCCACTCATCCGCGGCTCTGGTGGCCCAAAGGCGAGAATGAGCGACTCAACAGTGGCCGCACGTAATTTATTTCCCCGAGGGGGGTTCGGGGGTGTTCCCCGAGGAGCCCTCCTGGGTGGTACAGGTGTGGGAGACGACTTAGGTGGCAGTTGTGCCCCTATCGACAATTTCGGCGACACCTTGGTTGACGCGTTTTCAATACGCATGTCTCGAGCAGAGACCAATGGCACAGGTCGCGATGACATCTTAGCGAGATTAACTGCGCAATAGCAATTGGGACAGTTAATGTTTTGGCTGACAATCTGGCTGTATGATGTTTGGAATACCGGAGCCTGACTAGATGCGTATTCCTTGCGTGCTTGGGCATATGAGATCTTTTTTTCGGATTGAATCTCGAGGACTTTTTTTTCTACCTTCCATTTCGGACAGGCCCGAGACCAGGCAGAGTGTGGACCCTTGCAGTTTATGCAGAACTTCGGAGACTCACATGGTGTTTCGTGAGCCTCTTGTCCACAATCCGCACAGGTCGGCTTACCATGGCATCACAGATTTGTATGCCCAAATTCCTGACACTGAAAACAGCGCCTAGGATTAGGGACATACGGCCGGACCCTGAGCACGTGGAAGCCTGCTCGGACCTCCTTCGGAAGGGTTGGTGTCGCAAAAGTTAGGATATACGTGTCAGTTTTTTTAGCCGTTCTTTTTGGTGCCAATACGGTACACTTCGGTTACGTGCTGAGGGGAAAGCTCCTCAAAGATATCCTCAATGCTCACGCAGTCGAGGTCATAGCAAGTGACCACTCCCTTGCAAACATTGAGGAACCTGTGAGGTTACACCTTCACCGGTATACGAGACGTATTGCTCAACGGTATTTCTGAGATTGCCATTACTCTTGAGGACTGGATGTCAGTTGTTGTCTGTATCATTATCGTGCCATCACGCAGTTTTTTATTGATACGTCCGACTGTGCTACACCATTTATCACTCTTTCGAGGATAGATGGGCTTACTCGCTTTAGACTTTCGTTTTCCTCTGCTCGAGACATTACCAGGAAGCGGGGCTGGGGCCTCACCACTTCCTGGACCTTTTCCATCGATGGGCTGGACGGCCTTACCCGTTTCCACCTCTTACCAATATTACGGCCCTGTGAGGGGCCGGGCAGTGAGTTGCCAGCAGGGTTTGACAGTACGATGCCAGCGGCGACACTATTATCGGCCATGCCGTAATTGGGGACACCCTACACAATACTCGGATCGTAGACCCAGGGTGATACAAGTTGGTAGTACCACATATGGCCCTGTTAACTGTCCCGACGAGAGGCCCTATACGACGCTAGACTTGACAACCTTCGCATAGGGCATCGCCGAGACAGAGGTCGTCGCAGCAAGTGGGTGTAGGAAAGTGCCAATTTTACGTCCGGGCCCTCATGAACGCAACCGATCTTTTACCAAAGTACGGTACCCGGTTATTGTCATCCCTAAGGCCCTTCTACTAAGGTATTGCAACCGGCGCACTTTCATTTAGGAGCTCAAGGCAGTGGTATCCAATAATAAACAGAGAAGAGCCGGGTTAGTTGCCAAGGTCGTCAACGGAAAGGCCAAAGGCCTCTGTGCGGGATGAACGGTGGGGGAAATGAAGAAAAAGGTAAGTATAGATAAAGCGAAGGGGAAGAGTGAAAAAAAGGGGTAAAGTGAAGGAAGAAGAAAATGATGTGAAAAGAAAGATATAGGATAGGTTTGTCCCACACGAGGTACGTCCTGCACAGAAGCCTCCCCTTTTAGTCGCTTCTTACGACAAGCAGGGGTTACTGCGGGACTATTCTAAGCCCCGTCCCACAGGGGTTATAAATTACAATTGAAGTCACTGAATCTGACTCTTTTAGTAATATATTAAAGTAGTTTTGTTTTCTCCTGGAGGGGGGGGGGGGGGTGCTAGTCGCCCTAAGGCTGGCAAAATTGGACACAGGAGAGCCGAAAGAGAGTACGGAATACCAAGATGTGCCCTTAGAAATAAAATGAAAGGTCCTCATGGTAAATTGGTAGGCAGGCCTAAAGTGTTTTCAGAAGAAGAAAATATTTTGCAAATCATATTGTTGCCCTTTGTGACATTGATGTAGACCTACCTGTTTCAGTCTTTGATCATCAATGCATTGTAAGCTCTTATTTGGAAACATCCCAACGCAAAATACTTCAATTAAAAAATTATATACCTGGATGGAATCGGGGAAGAGCTTTCTTAAAAAGACAAGCCACCTTTGGTAGAAAAATTCGCCGCTACCACTGAGAGAAACCGAGCCCAAGTTAACAAAGACAATGTGGGAATGAGTTCTATGATCACTTGGGGAATGAACTAAAAGATGTTGTAATTCATGGAACTATGATTAAACCAGATTATATGATATACCTTCAAAACAGAAGTTTTTGTCTGGAAGAAGGTTTGCCATCCTCAATGGATACTCAATAGTAAAAAGTCATGCTACAGGGTGATTCCACAAAAAGACCAAGACCATAAACATATAAACCCCATTTAGTTAAAATTGTTTTTACTGTGTAGTAAAATGTATACATTAGGGTGTCCCAAAAAAATGAAATTAATTTTTTTTTTCGCATACCCTCTTATTTTTTTCCCTTTATGTCAAAACAATTGTAAATAATGTTTCATGTAATTTGGACCAACGGCAACCCGTGCCGACTTGCATCTAAACACGTCAGTCAGTACATGTGTACTTGAGCGAGCGAACGCTGACGACACGTGTCTGTAGCGGAGCACCCAACAGCTGCAAATGGTAAAGATAAAAAAAAAAAGATAAAGGAAGGTTTTGGAATGCTTCGACAGTGAGATTGCACAACCCGTGAAACATGTCAGTAGCAGTTTACTCAGGACAGCGCACGTCTACGTGTCAATGTGCTTATAATTCCAAGTTGTTTAATTAGTAAATGTTTGTATGGTTTTTAATCTGTGAACAGAACATGGCAGTGGAATTGCGTAGTTCTAAAAAAGTGATATTTTTAATAGGTAATATAAGACATCAAATAACGGGTTCAAAACTTCCGTCTAATGGACAAGTTCTCGCAGTTTTGTTTTACAATATTCGAGAAGTGAATTTAAGTGTTAATGAAAGTGCAAATCTCGTTATTCGCGAATGTATTATATTTTGGGAAAAGGCACGCATACCTACCAAATTGTTGCCAAATTGTGCGAGAAAGCTTGTTAATGTGTATCAAGTTTGGAGAGACTTACAAAAATAAATGCAAAGAAATTACAAGACGTATTCAAGCGGCGACAACAATAATTTGTAATTAATTTAGACAATTTGTTCAACATTGCACATGCTGATGCACTTCAATTAATGAAAATAGAGGAAGATAGGATGTTCTTGCAGCGCCAAAGAGAGCCGGGCCGACCCGGTCACTTAGGTGGAGTGGATAAAAAATCTGGCCAAAAAAGAGGAAAGGGCGCGACTTCGAGCTGTCAAAGAAGACAATCGGCGAATAAAATATGTTTTCGATTCAACATCCTCGGCATCAAACGAACCATTGCAAGAAGATTCCTCTTCGAATTCTAATGAAAATATAGATTCAGAAGATTTCCCAACACTGATCGAAAGCTCAAAACCTGGGACAAGTAAATCAGTATTGAGGAAAGACTTTATTACTCCAAAGTCAGAATTTCCGATAAGTAAGTCTTCAATTCAAAGAATCCTAACAGAAAAACGGAAGGAACGTGCGGAAAACATAAAAATTTATTTTCAAAACGATGTACCGGATGTAGTGACCTTACATTGGGATGGCAAACTGTTGCCTGCTTTGAGTGCTCGAAAATCGAAAGAAGAACGCTTGCCTATTGTTATTTCATTTGGACTAAAATAACAACTCATTGCTGTGCTGAGACTGGATAATTCCTCAGGCAAAGAACAGGCGCAGGCTATTTGGAAGGCGATCTTAGATTGTAATCTCGAAAACAAGGTCCAAATTCTCTGTTGTGATATTACGGCTTCGAATACAGGTCGTTTTAATGGTGCTTGTACGCTCCTCGAGCAAAAATTTGATAGGGAAATGCTTTTTTTTCGCTTGCCGCCATCATGTATACGAACTGGTGTTAAAGGTCATGTTCGATCTGAAAATTAAACAAGTGACAACAAGCCCCGATATTCCACTCTTTAAAAAGCTCAAAGAGAATTGGAAAAATATCGATTCCACTAAAATACAGTGCTATAGAGAAACAGTGGAACTGTTCAGAACCGTACCCGAAATTGAAAATTTGCTGGACTTTTACCGAGATGAACTTAAAAATGTTATGGTCAGAGAGGACTATCGAGAGTTGATCGAAATTTCTATGGTGTTTTTAGGTGGAGATGCAGAAAAAAAAATTAAAATCAGACCTCCGGGTGCCATGCACCAAGCTTGATGGATGGCCCGAGCGATTTACTCCCTAAAACTATCGTTATTTAGTTCTCAGCTGAAATTAAACACCAAGGATACGAAAGAACTGTTAGATGTCTGCTTGTTTATCGTAACAATCTATGTTAAACCATGGCTTCAATGCATTTTGGCAGTTAAAGCACCCTACAAAGATTTGTGCTTTTTGAAATCTTTGAAAGCTTACGAAAATGTTAATGAAAATATCTCGAAAGCTGCTTTACAGAAATTTCTCCAGCATTTATGGTATTTGACTGATGAAATAGCAGTATTAGCACTTTTTGATGATGATGTGGACGAAGAAACAAAATTAAAAATGGTGGCAAATTTACATAGAGAAAATTTCTCGACCCATGAGAAAAGATACATTCCATCGAAGGAAGAACTTTGTGGTTCATTGTATGGTGAGTTTGATACATTGATTTTGTAATTGTTATTTAGTTATTTATTTATATCACGCAATTGTTACATTTTCTTTTACAGAAAAAAGCATCGATGATTTCATATCAGTAAAAAGCCATTCATTGTTTTCTAGACTCAAAATTGATGATAGTTTTCTCAACGAGAGTCCCTCTTCATGGGAGAATAACGCTTCTTTTCTAGACGCAAAAAAGACAATATCAATACTTAGAGCAGTGAACGATACAGCTGAAAGAGCAGTAAAACTAATGCAGGACTTTCGTGGATTAATAACAGTTGAGGAGGAACAAAAACAATTTTTGTTTAGTTTAGTACAAGAACACACGAAGATCTATCATGACTGTAAAAAGCAAACATTGAAACGAAAATATGTTCAGTAATGTTTCTTTTACTGTAATATGTTAATAAATATCTGCTTTGATTAAAATGGTGTCTTATGTACCAAAGAAACATACATTTTACAATCTTTCCATGGTATTCCCCGTACAAGATCTCACGTTCAAGTTTGAAGTAAAGTCGGCACGGGTTACCGTTATCTTATTGCAATAATACTTTTTATTTAAGTTACTGAGGTGAAATAGAAAAAAAATAGAGGGTATGCGTATTCAATTTTGCAAAAAAAAAATTTTACCTTGTATCTTGGGACACCCTAGTATACATGTTTCATTGCTAATAATTCTTAACAAGAAAATAAAAAATAAAGTATGAAATCAATATTATAAATTCAGTCTAGATATTTTCAAATTATTTATGGATGCGTCTTAAAATTAATACAAAAGCTTAAAACCTCATCTTATATCAATAGATCATCCAATATGATTCAAAACCCATTAAGTACATAATTTTAGTTTGCATCAACTACAAAATTACTGTTTTTAGATTTGAGATGTTATAACTATAACATATAATAAAATAATGATCATTTCTACATGTCACACACGTAACAAAACATTATACTTAGTTTGATAACTACAAAAGTAATTACATCAGTATATTAAAAATTTAGATTAAAAGCATATTATATCTAGGGTTTGAGATAACTTATTATAAATACATATAGTAATATTATTTTATGAAACTATTAAAAAAATATCAGTCACACACGCAACAAATTGTGTTACGTGTGACATTATGTGTGTGACCACATTTTAATACTGTCAACTCTCGATTCTACGACCTTTCACGGTTCCCTGGAAAAGTGTCGTTATTTCGAAGGGGTCGTTATTGGAATTTTAACATATTTTGTGCCACCCCTGACATTCATACGAAAAAATTGCATTTTTTAGACAACAAATATCGTGGGTCATCAAAAATCGTTCACAAAATCCAACCAAAAACGTACCCAAATCAAATATAACAATGTTAAACAATAGCATGGGTCGTCAAAAATTGTTTACAAAATCAAACCAAAATAGTAACCAAAACGAGAATCGAAATAACAATGGCAAAAGCAAGCCTGGCACGTGATGTAGCTGCAGTCGCGCGCGGGGAAACATTGTCTTGCTTGTGGGAGGGGGTGGATAGAGTCAATTGCTATTGGCTGGCATTGATGAGGTGGTGTCTATTTTTATACCTGACCCACCCCAGTTACTAGTAATACAGCGCTCACAAAGATAATTGCAATGCAGCGACCTAAATAAATGCAACAAACACATTTTACAACCAATTTCCTTAAACTTTTCAACCTTATCCCCCACATTTTTTACAGTTCCCCAAAAAAGGGTCGTTACTTCGAGAGGGACGCTATTCCCTGAGTCGTAGAATCGAGAGTTGACTGTATGTTTTTACCATGGCAAGCAAGACTCAACATTCAATTATTAACATACATCTCTCTTTCATTTTATGATAGTCAAGTTGATAATATTCAATTATTATTTAATTTTGGCACTAAATGTTAATAAAAATAATAAATTTTTCTCAAGTTGGTACCTATTAGGAAACAGCTGAATAATACTAGTTGTGCTAAACAGCTGTTACTGTATTTTGACTCTCTCAAGATTGTTCAAGTTAATGAAGCATTAACTGTATATTTTGTTTGATTATTGTAGGCTTGTTTGATTTTATCAAAGGACTATTATTTGTGAATAAAAATGGACATAATTGAGCCCCATGTGAAAAAAGTTGCAATGTCTGGTGCACAAAGAATAAAGAAATACAGAAACAAAAAGAAAAATAACTTAACCTACAGTGTGTAAGAAAATCTAGAGTATCTCAAATGATTAAAAGTGAAAAGAAACATTACCAAATGGCAGCTGTACAACGAAAACGTATCAGTAAAGCACGAAAACAGCTAGATTTATAAAAACAAACTGTTTTGACTAGGCCTACTTCCAGCCAAACTATAAATAGTGCTTGTGTAACACCGCTATCAAAGTCTAAGCCTTACATAACTCCACAATCTCAGGGAAAAGCTGTAAGAAAATTCCTAAGAAGTCTAGCAAACTCTACAAGCAAAAAAGTTGCAGTTATATCTGGTCTTGCTGGACGCGCAGGAATACAATTATAAACAAAGATGGCATCTTATATCAGTGAACCAACAGACATTTCTTCTTTAGAAAAAAATGTAGAAGACTTTTATACTAGAAGTGATATTGCCCGGAGTGAAGGCTGAAATAGTTGTATGAGTCAGTGGGGAGAAGAAGCGCATGAGGGAATTTTATTTAACTAAGTTTCTGTGAGAAGACTCTGCAATTTATAGAGCAGAGTATGAGCACAATATAAATCTACAAGTTTCATTTTCAAAATTTCTCTCTTTGAGACCTAAAAAATGTTCTTCTTAAGTGAGCAATGCAAATGTAAGCATCATGAAAATTTTAAATTAATGCTATAATGGTTAAAAATAGTGTATGACGGTTAATGGTGGAATAATGTTTTGTGCGAACCTACATCTCTGAATTCAAAATGTTGTACTGGTGAATGCATGGTTTGCTGTGGGGGTAAGTTGTGCACTGTATTTGAGAACTTTGATTGTGCTTCCCAGGTGTCTTGGAAAACTTGGGTTAAGGATGAAAAGAATGGACCTAAAACAAGAATTATAAAAGAAGGATGTGCTGGGGAACTAATTGAATTGGTTTATGAATTACTACCTAAATTTCAAGAACATGTAAAAATAACACACATTCAAGCAGATGCTTTTGAAGAAAAGTCAAACCATTGTAGAACTAATCAAATTGATTTTTCCATGGCTTATTCGTGTATCAAAATGAAATTCAATCAGAATTGTGGTCTCGTGAAAGTGTACAATTGTTTACTGCAGCATTGTTTGAAGCAAAAGAATGTAAAAAGTCCTACCTTATTTGTTCAGATACAAAAGATAAAGGCAAAGATACAATTTATGCTTTCGTTATGAAGTTGTTTGAATTGATTTTTGAAGAAACTGCTAACAATGATTCTAAATTGATTATTTACAGTGACGGTCCATCATCTGAATTTAATATATAACAAGATGGTGGCCGCTGTGGAATGCCGTGTGTGTCACTGTAAAATAAAAACTTTTTCTAAAACAAACATAGTGTGATAATTTTAAAAGTTAATAAATCAAATGAACAAAAAAGTATATTAAACTTCTGCCAGTGCGAAAATCTGTTAAAACATTCATTCGTAATTAAGATGTTAGCTGATGAAAATGAAACCTCGTGTGATGTATGTAAAAACGTGGTCAGAGAAAAACAAATGTTTTTGTCATATGATATTTGCCAAAAATGGTACCATAAAAAGTTTAAAAAAATTACAGACAAACTGTTTAAACTACTAAGTCAGGTAGAAACCAACGTTCCATGGACATGTACTAAATGCAAGACTGAAATAACAAAAAAACAAACAAATGCAGGTTAATTCAGTAAAATGATCAACTGATCTTGACAAATAATTCAAATCATGATAATTTGCTATTAAATCTTCTCAAATACGTAGAAAATGACGTTCGAGAAATGAAGGAATCCTTGAACTGCTTGACAACACGAATGGACTGTAGCGTGTGAATCAGACAAATCGGACAGCTACAATTAAATATCAATATTTTAATAATTTACGAAAGAAAGAAACAATATTAACATATTTAAAAAATAATATACCTCAAAGTTTATTTTCTCTGACTAGATGCAGTCAAATAAAATTACGTATCGCCCTAAATTGAAACACGTGGGTGTTGAAAAATATTGCCTTTTGATAAATACTGTAGTAAATATCAAAGAAAAGAATTAATATTATCATATTTATGAATAAAATACTTTAACGCATGCTCTCTGTCACTGGATGATGTCGGATGAATTTACATACACTTGCCATGCTGTCAACAAGAAAATATAGTAAAGTACATCTATATAACAAATTCTCATTAAAATAATAGCTGAGCCTAAATAATATAATCAAAACGAATATATTTAAATAAAAGATGTCTTATTACCTACTCACCATTTCAAGATGTTCTTGGATTTATTTGCCACGTGGGGGAAAAGAAAAAGTATTCAATGATGGCCGCCACACGCACTATCACAACTACATATGATGAAGGAAATAAGAGTGTATCGAGATCGACTCACTGGCCCACTGCGCGTCTTACAAGACTAGCGGCTATTCAAGTAACCATGTTTCCCTCTTTCCTTGCAAGCAGCAGTCCCTGGTTCACTTCTCTTTCCCTCCGCCTTCGTCCGTCTTTCTCCCTTTGTTTATTCCTGAGTTTATCACCCTTTTTGCTTTGTTCCGTTCGTATCAGATTTGGGACTATATATAGGGCTGCTCTCAGGTTCACATTATACCCGTTCTACTACAACCCAGCGTCAAAGGAGGAACTTCTACACCGTCACGCAACGAAGAATACGACGACCATGAAGTGTTGACCGCCAGATCCACCACTGCCCTGGACAGGACGACATACTTCCAGTACTTAAGTATCCTGTAAACATCGTCAAGTCCTTATGACTTAGAGTCTAGTTTTTGTTGTAAAACTAGACAATGCCTATTCAGACATATTTTGTAACCTGTATATTGTCGGAGATGATTTTCTTTGTTTTGATAGTATGTCGAGTTGACAGTTAATCCACTTCAAGTCTTGTTCACTGCAAAAGTAAAAGGTTTATTTTATTGGTTAGATAATGTGTCCTCCAGTCTGAAGGACAAGTCTCATTTTAACTAATATTAGATTTTGTACATCAGTCCTAGAGACTATTTTTCTCTGTATCCATATGATACAGACTTTACATTGTAAGCCTTTGGCTTGGAATGCAGTAATGTCTTAGTCAAAGACTTACTAATCTCCACCAGTTCCATTTATATACTTTGAGCTAATGTTTCTCAGGACGCCGTGAACGGCATGTGCACCTGTTTAATTTTAGGATGGCTACAACCAGGCAGTCTGTCTTGTGTTCCAATCACAGTTGGGTTAATGGAAATCTATATTTTAAGGTAGTCAAGTAGTCACGCTACACGTGCAGTATTAGCTTCGGTGAGCAACCCATGGAACTGCACTTGAGTCATGGTGGGGTCCACGCAAATAATACCTTAGTCTTGGCCTGGATTTTTGGCCCCTATTGTTTTTTGTGTTGCTCTTAGTGTAATTGCAACTAGAATTGTTTGTACTATTGTATGCTCTGGCAGTACCGAAAGGAAAGAGACCAGATATAGTGATATTTTGTTGACACCTTTTTATTAGCCATCGACCATTGTTATATACAGACCTTTCTATTGTTTGTCATCATCAAAAAAGTTTTGAGGATATTATCCAAAAAACCAGTCAAGAAAACTGATTAGAATCTATATGTATATCATGTTCGATAACTTTAGTTAATAACTACTTAATTGTTTTCTCCTTTAGAAAACTTCAACCTGTAGCCTGGCTCCTGCACAGCCCTAGTAGCTACAGCAAGACAATCAAATTTTACAAGTCTTATAATTTGTAACTATCTTCAAAACTATACTCTTGTATTACTATTGTAAACCTAATCATAATTCTTTGTTTTTAATAAATTTATTTATTGTTTAACAAATTATTTTTTACATTTAAATTTCACCTTGTTTGTAACGTTATCAAATTACTACCATAAGGAGTAATGCCTCAGGACAATGCTGATGATGAAATAACCAAGCTCACCAATGAAGTGGCTAATTTAAAAATAATAAATGATCAGGCACAAAAAACATTATAGATCTCCACCAATACTCTAGAATAAACAATGTCGAAATTGATAATATTACTGAAACAAATGGTGAAAATATCCTAACAATAATTTCCTCACTAGCTGCCAAAGTAGGGGTTAATATATCTCAAAATGATGTAGATGCTTGTCACAAAGTATCCAAAGTGAAAAAACTTGAACCAAATAATATTACTTCTAGACCAAGAAGCATAATAGTAAAGTTCACAAATAGACATAAAAAAAGGAACTTTCTGATGCCTTTAAATCAAGGAAAGCTCTGACAACTGAAATGATTGGCTTGCCAGTACCACCAAACATTATTTACGTTAATCAACATCTTGCTCCCCAGGTGAAAAGATTATTTCTAGCCACTAGAAGACTGAAGAAAGAAAAGGTTTATCTCTTCTATTGGGTAAAAGAACCTGACATCCTACTGTGGAAAACTCAAACAAGGGTCCTCTGATTTCAATCTTTCCTCCCCATACAGTGCATCAACAAGGTTATGTTACAAATGTTGCAAGTGCTACAAGTCTATTCTCATGAGTGTTATCATTCTGGATAATCACTTTTTAATGGAGAGTAAAATAAACAACACTGAAGAATTCATAGTTGACGACATAGGTCTAGCCAATATCTGTGATGATCAACTGGGTCCTAAATCTTATTATTTAAACATACTTTACTTTACCTAAACATTAGGAGTATAAAGAACAAATTTGAGGAATTATTATGTATCCTATCATCTGTTAAGGTAGATATTGATCTAATTATATTGATAGAGGTGTGGATATACAGTGATGAGGAAATTTACTACAACATTCCCAATTATGACTCGTATTACGCATGTAGAGATACCACAAGAGGTAGGGGTGTGTGTTGCTATGTTAGAAAAAACTTAATGGTTTCAAACCTACTAACTAGTGAGATAACTGAGGACTTGTCTTACATATTGCTAACCATTAATAATGTTCCTTTCATCTCAGTTCAACACATATTAATAATTTATAGACCACCTAATTATAATACACAAGCATTTTTAACCTTCCTGGAAAATAAAATTAATATTAAAAAAAAACTTATCATTGGTGGCATGCATATTAATGTTAAAGACTTAAATCAGACTTCCCATGAATACCTAGACCTACTAGCTACAAATGGATATGAATGTATTAACACCCGCTACTCAACTAGAATATGTAATACATCTGAACCAATTATTGCCCACTTTATAACTCGATTAATAATACATATAAAATGTATAGCATGGAATATAATATATCTGATCACAAAATGTTTTTGTTTTGTGCTACTCCCAATCTTAGATACAATAATACACGGAGAGACCATGGCAATATTAATAGCCGAATTAAAACAAATTTGGATAAATTTAAACAATATTTTGAACGGAATATAACACTCTTAGATACTAAAAGTACAGATATAAACTTGTTATTTAATCAATTAACTGAAACTTTTACTAGAGCAATAAATACTTCTACCGAACAAATTTTGGAAAAGTCTCATAAGACAAAAAAACTATCTAACCCTTGGTTCACTAAGGAGTTATTCAATCTAATTTCAACTAGGGAAAAATACTTTATCAAAATGAAAAAAGCAAGAGATAACTTAATTTATAAACAAAACTTATTAATTTTAAGAAACAGGGTAACAAATTTATGGAGAGCATTACTAAAAAACTACACAAACAACAAGTTTGAAAGAGCATTAGGAAACATAAGAAAAACGTGGTTAATTATTAACAACACTCTTGGTAAAAACCAATAAGACATCCAACAGATTATTAAAAAAAATTACAGATACCGGTGACAAAAATATCATTACCAAGGACCCAAGTGATATCGCAAATATTTTCAATAACTTCTTTATAAATGTTGGTCCAGAATTGGCTAAAAATATTTAAAATGTTGGTTCTGTACTAAACATAACTAAAAAAAGAAAACAACGAAAGATTAAGGGAATTTAAAACGATGGACAGTTCAGGACTGCTCTCTATAATAAACTCCCTCCTCAACAACTGTTCGCCAGAAAATGATAATATCACAACTCTATTTATAAAATTAATAAAGGAAAGTCTAAGTCCTATATTGTTACATATAATTACTTATCTTTTGAAGCTGAAATAGTGCCAGATAAAATGAAAGAATCCTTGGTTGTTCCTAGACATAAAATAGGCATTAAAAATCTTTGTAGTAACTATAGGCCTATTAGTCTCATCTCGAATATTGCAAAACTAATAGAAAAAGCTGTCAAAAATAGACTCTTGGAATATTTAAATAAAAACAACTATTTTTTTACTGGACAGTATGGTTTCTTGAAAAAACTAATATTCAAGCTGCAGCTACAGACCTAATAACAAAAATTCAAAATATTATTGACATGGGAAGCTTGTTTATTGACCTGACCAAGGCTTTTGATACAGTTGATCACATGATATTGATTGATAAATTGAAGTGTATTCAAATAGGCAAATCACCGTTAGATTGGTTCAAAAATTACTTAAGTTATAGATACCAAAGAGTTCTGATAAAAAATGAGAAAGGCTCAAAATTCTTCAGTGACTATGAACAAATAATGTGTGGCATTCCTCAAGGTTCAATCCTTGGACCCATTCTTTTCTTAGTTTATATAAATGATTTACACAAAATTAATTTGAATTGACACATTCAGCTTTTTGCAGATGACACTTGCTTATATTATAATATTAAATTATGTAAAGTTTTTGACCACCTACCCTCTATGATTGAAATAGGTCTTCAATACTGTAAAATACCCCATCTAAGGCTCATTCCTATCTACTTGCTTTCAATCACAATTCTGTACATCAGAGCAAAAAGGATGGAAGTCCATTTTTACATCATTGGAAATGGTTTTCTTTGCTTTATTAGCTGACAAAGGATGGAAGTCAAGCTAGTGATAATAAGTGAGAGATGGAAGTCAAGCTAGTGATAATAAGTGAGAGATGGAAGTCAAGCTAGTGATAATAAGTGAGAGATGGAAGTCAAGCTAGTGATAATAAGTGAGAGATGGAAGTCACATAAACTTAAATTGCAAAATGGGTGTATGTCCTTATCCATCATGTTTGCTCTACTGATTGTGTTATATAATATACAGCATTTGATGGGTGTCTTAACATTGTGGGATATGTGATTGTTAGTGACTCAATGATGGTAGTCCTGAGACTAGGGCCAAATAGATACAAGTCCACACGATAGAATGAACTTGTCTGTGACTTCCATCTAGTAGGCACTGAGTTTTAATGTAGGTTCCACTATTTTTTGGAATTGGCAAAAAGAGGATTTAACGAAAGTATGTAGTTTAAATTTTCATAACCTTGCTCAATCAATTATTGTTATGAGATGAATGATTGTATTTAGATTATACATTAGATTGATAAAGTAGATATTATAGAGGGATGAATATTGAATGTGCAGTTACTGTTATTTATTAATCCACTCTTTTATTCAAACACAAGGTTATCTTCTGTACAGTGTAACTAAACGTAGAGTATTATTATTTTCCATTGGCATCAGTGGTACCATTTATGAAGTAATAATATAATAATATCATACTTTAATTTACACAGAAGGGCCTAATAATATTAATGTACACTATAAAAGGAAAGCTGTAATACCGGTACTTTGATTTGGATAATTAAATAGTATTATTATTTATTATTATTATTATTATTAGCACCGCATCTTACCACCCATTTAGGTTATCCGCACTTATGTTCATGTGTAATGGTAGGGTGATTGTGAGATGAAATGAAGGACCTACTGTTTAACGTGGAATACGAACCACGGTGGAGGCCTGGCATTCCCCACATTCACAAGCTGTCTTGTCAGAGGTGAAGGAAGGGTTTGGTAATCAGATAAATCTGTGCCGGGACTGAGGATTGAACCCCAGCCGCCAGCACAGAGGTCTGACACCTTACCCCTAGACCACCAACCAGGTCACCATGATTAAATAACAAGTTAGTCTAGAATCGAGTTAATTTTTTTAAACTAATTTACTGGAAATTTGATTGTTTTAGATTCCATTAATACGGATTCTATGGAGACTGTAGATGGATCTAAACCTTTCTCAGCTGTTGATTCTAACCAACTAGAAACTCAAAGCTATGATTCAAATGCAAACATAGTTGCTACTACAAATACTAGTTTGTACGAAAATCTAACTGATAGATCTAATTTTAATTGTGAGGAAAATAAAAATAGGACTGAAGTAAACGTAGCGGTTGTTGATGAGGCTGATATGGTTGCAAATGAAGAATATATTAATCCTTTAGCATTGACTAATGTGTTTTCTAATGAAAATGTCATCATTGAAACAATGGATCTTGCAAATGAAACCATGTGTTTGCTTCTGAAAACATTGTTTTTCTTGAAGAAAGTGATATTATAAACTTTGGAAATAAAAATATCGTCATTACACTGCCTTTTAATGAAAATATTACAGAGATAAATGTAGAATCTGATATAAATGATGTTTATAGTCATATCATAAATGCTCAAACAGTTACTTATACTGAAGATGTTCCTAGGTCTACTTATGGGAATTACAAGAATTTGATCAAAACATAATTTATTCTAAAAATAGCAGCGATACAGAATTATTACTAAGTATAACTACATCTGAAGATTCTCATTGTGATAACACTGGTTTAGATCCTGACTTCAATCCATCATCAGGAGAAAATTCAGATAATGATGAGCCAGAAAGAAACCCCAATGAAAATTAAATTAGTGGGCAGATAAATGTAGGCCCACTTGAAAACAACAGTGAGAGGAAATATTCAGCTAGAAGCTCGAGCTAATGGCCTTAATGAAAATTCTGCCAACGTTCCTGACATGTCAGCTGTCACTAGGAAAGGTATGAAACGCTCACGTCAACCTGAAAATTGGAAACGAAATATATTGAAGAAAAAGAGGCTTGGTAAGAATTCCTACACATCGCGGTCAGGTAAATTTGTAAAAGAAAAAGTTATAGGTCCATCTTGCCAATGTAAGCAAAGCTGTAATAAGAGAATTAGTGATAATGATAGAATAAGAATTCATAAAATGTTTTGGAACCCTGATATGACATGGGAACATAAAAAACAGTTTGTTGGTATGAACATAGTTGCTAAACCATTGGAGAGGCACCGACCATGGAACAGTAACCAAAATGGAAGACAAAAGTTTTCATACACTTATAGCTTTATCATTGATAGAAAATCTATTCCTGTTTGCAAAGTCATGTTCAAAAATACATTATCAATAACAGAAAAATTCGTGCAAATTGTACAAAAAGAAGTTGCAGTCAATCCAGGTCATATGATTAACGCGACTAAAAAAATTCGAGGTGGGCACCACAAGACTTCAGATGAAATCAAAGACAATATTTGCAAACACATAGAGAGCTTTCCTAGCTATGAAAGCCACTATTCAAGAGAGAAAACTAAGAAAAATTACCTTGGACCTGAACTTTCAATAAGTAAAATGTATCATCTGTACAAGCAACACAGTGAAGAAAATAATTTATCTTATGCATCTGAAAACATTTATCAAACAATTTTCAACACTGAATACAATCTTAGTTTTCATTTGCCTGGTATTGACATGTGTGATCAATGTGATGCTTTAAAAAATAGCATGAAAAATTCGTCTACAGAGGAAGAAAAGCAAAGGTTTCAGGACGACCTGGATAAACATCAAAAAGAGACGAACTTATGGTACGCTATAAAGGTTCAAGACAAAGAAGATGCAGCTGTGAACTTAAAAAGTACTGTGCTAATGGTAGATCTTCAAAAATGCCTTCCCACTCCTTATCTAACAAACAATCAATCTTTCTACCTTAGAAAATTATGGACTTTGAATTTCACAATCTTCAATCCCACCAAAAAAAAAGCATTTTGTATGTTATGGGATGAAACTATTGCTGCTCGAGGAGAGAACGAGATGGGTTCATGCCTCATCAAGTGGGCACAAGAACATCTTTTAGACTCGACAGAAGACATAAGCATCTGGTCAGATAACTGTGCTGGTCAAAATAGGAACTTCATGATAATAATGGCCTATTTTTTATTTTGAGTAAATATTCCAATCTAAAGTCAATTACACACAAATTCCTACTCAGAGGACACAAACATCTTGAAGTGGATTCAATTCATTCTGTTATTGAAAGAAAGAAAAATAAACTCCCTACAATGCAAATACATGCACCACATGACTGGGCACAATTTATTTATAAGGGAGTGCAGAGAAGACAACCCACTCGTCGTTCATGAAATGGACTTGGAGAATTTTACGAACTTATCTGAATTATTTGTAGGCAAAGATGCTCCCTTTGTGATCCAAAAGAAAAATGAAAACAAAGAATCTGTTTTGATATCAAAAATGGTTTTGTTACAGGTAAAAATAGCTCAAATAGGAGTCCTCTATTACAAAACAAGTTTTGAAGAAAATAATTTGAAAGAGCTAGATCTAAGAAGATACATCAGAAGAGAACTTAAATTTCCTGATATGCTTCAACCAACCAATATGTATCACATCATGCCCAATCACAGCCCTTAAATATAAAGACTTACAGGTTATGTTAAAGTGGGTCAATAAAGTTTATCATACCTACTACAAAAACATGGTTCACTGTCAGAACACTTTTGAAACAGTGTTGGAAGATGTTGTTGAAGATGAATACAAGTAGGATGAAAAATTAATATTGAAAGTGTTTATTACCTACTACTGTTATGTTAGGCTAAAGAAAATAATTACATTGTAATAATAATTATGTACTTGTACTTTCTTATAATATTTAGATGGCTTTCTGAGCTAGTAATGTCATGTAAAATATAAAAAATTCCAATATTTGTATATGATTTGTTCTTTAAAACAAATTGTGTATGTATTCCTATTAGTATGTAGCAGATTTTCAATACATCTCTAGTATAGTAAGTAAATTCTAACATTTGTTTTGTCATAACACTATTGAAAACACCTTGCGAATGTTGAATAGTTATTAAAATAATTGCTTTTATTGATATGGAATCTGTACTAACAAAGAAAATGTGTGGACTCCCATCATATTGCAAGTAAATAATAATAATAACCAATAGATGGAAGTCCATACAATTATATATAAATATATAAAATAAAGATAATAAATACTTATAAATCTTGATATATTTTAAAGTAAATTTAATGGGGATAAATGCGCATTGATTTGATGGAAAATATGAGGGGATTCTATGGTTAGATATTTGTACATAAACATATTTGGTTTTTTGGCTTTCCTCAAACGTTGTAGATTTGGACTTCCATCCTTTTTGCTCTGATGTACAGAGATGTATTAGAATAATCTATTCCCAGTAAACAATTTTGAATCCATTATTATTTCCTCGCATATACCTACATATATTGTTTATTATTGTGATAATGTTTAATTTTCTGCAACTTTTATTTTTATCCCAAAGTACTTTCTTACTAATTATTTTCTAATGTTATTTTTCTCTTTTATATTCTTATTTCTATTTTTAGTGTTTATCTCACATTTATGTATAAAATCTACTTATCTATATTATCACACATTTTTCAAAATTATCTTAACTGTAAAATTGTAATGGTACTGCTTGCTGTCTTTTATGTTTTGTGTATTTTGTTAAAAAAAAAGTTTGGTTTTGATTGTTTAACTTTATTTCATGAAAAAATATTCATAATGTCTTCTTAATCTTTTAAAATTTCAATTTCTGTAAAGCCATAGTCCTATAAGTGAGCTCCATCTCTTTGGATCATGTAATTAATTATCAAATAGAAATAAATAAATAAAAAACAGATTCATGGTCGAGCATCTTTTAAATTTATCAAATACATTTTCTACATATTTCACATGGAAATATTTTGCAACTAGTCACGGTAAAGGTGTTGTGGATGGAATAGGAGGGAGAGTTAAATGTCTTGTAAGACAGATAATCTAACAGTTCAGAATTCCCTTGATTTTGCAACAGTTGCCTCTGTTGCTGTGATGCCACCAACCACAGTTTTGCATATTAGTTTAAAATAAATCAAGACCATTGTTGAAAATGATAATCCATGGGAAGATGTACCTCTCATAAAAGGTACCCAAAAGGTTCATGTTGTCAAGTGTACAGTTGACGGAAACATTTCCCTGTGGACCACAAATATGGCCGAGAATCCAAGTTTAGTGATGGAACCTAAAGATTGGCAAACAAGTGGCAATGGTGTTTCAATATTAGCTAATATTAACAAACAACTAAGTGTTGGAGACTGGTGTGCTGTAACATATGACAATAATGTGTTTGCTGGAGAGATATTAAATGTTACCAATTCAGATGTTCAAGTCAGTGTTATGGTTTCTCAGGAAATTATTAGATATGGCCTGTTAAACCAGATGTCTTGTACTACAATATGTCTCATGTAAAAAGAAGACTTTCTCCTCCAGTAGTTGTTGGTTCACGAGGCCAATTTAGTTAATAATTTTTAATAAAAGACAATTGAAATGCATGTAAAGCATCCTACTTAAAACAATATAATTTCAACTTAAAATAATTTATACTTGTATGTATTTATATTTGATAGCTGAGCCTATATTATTAGTAAATTTGCTGATGATAATAATAATAATAATAATAATACCAGACTGTTATTGACTTTTATTACCAATAAACATATGCTATTATCTACTATTTTTGAATAATTTATCAGGTTATATATTTTAATCAGGCTTGACAATGTATATTTGGATTTAAAATGTTGTAACTTGTATTTTCATTTTAAAGTTCAAATTAAATTTAGTAAATCCCACACGTAACATACATAGATAAAATTTTATTGCAGCAAAGATATGAATTCAAACATTTTGGCACTATACAATATCAATGATCTTAGTCATTAATAGTGGAAATAATATAAAGTGCATAGTTATAGCAAGTGAGTTCACAGTAATAAAATTGTAATTATGTCCTTGTTAGGATGTGGTAATTCTCTGAGTCACACACATAACAACATTTAAAGAAATATAGTGGAAAAGCATAGTAAAAATGTCAATATTTAAATATTTTAAAATAAATAAGGTTTATATGTTGAAATAAAATATTCACATTACAGTCCAAAAATGTAATTGAAACTATAAAATATTGAGTGTGAAAGTCATACACCAAACGCTGGAATCACCCTATACCCCAATGTTTTGTGGCAATGCATTAGGAGAGTTAGTTCCTTTCACCATATGAATGGTGCATTTCCAAAACGTTGTAAATGCCACATATAGGTGAAATATGTTTTTTAACGGAAATGGGTTGTAAATGCCACGCTTCACGCTGTGGAATATTCGTGTCAAGATAGTGCTGATCCTAGCGGTAGAAAATTTAAGTTGAACTGTTGTGCAAGTCATGACGTTGTAACAGCCAAGGTGCAATTCGAGCGGCAACGTTGGCCAGTTGCTTTGTAAGAGTGACAAGTGACAACAACTCTGTGTATGTTTCTTGTTTATTCGAGCTGCGTTTTTTCATTGTTTCTTTTATTTTTATTTTTATTGCTATGAGTTCTAATGTAAGTCAACCTTCTAAGAAAAAAAGAAGATGTGAAGATAACTGGTTTAAAAACAAAGTGAAAAACAAAGAAATTCGAGTAGTGAATATGTATCTCCAAAATCTTTAAAGATAGTCAAAATGAAAAATTCTCCAACTGAGGTAAGAGATGTGATTAAATTAAATTTAAATGTGTGTATATAAATGAATGAACATTGTTTTACTTTCTCACTACTTTAAGGATGGGGAAAGTATTGTGATCATAGAAAAATACTCCTTTTGAGGTGTAAGTAATAATATTTTAATTTAAATATGACGTGTAAATAAATAAATAAAACTGATTTTACTTTCTCGTTTCCTCAAGGAGGAAGAAAGTATTGTGACCATAAAAAAAATCTGACTTGAGATTTTAATGGATGTACTTTCTGCACCAACTGATTCAATCACACACGATAGATTTACACGCAATAATCGACATTATGATCGACGGCTTTACTAACCCTTATCCTCCAAAGGACGTTGTGCTGCAGATTTTTATGGGTAATTAAAAATACGTCGATCTAGGTTGGGTTTGAATCCATGAACATCGGATCCAGAGGCGAGTACTTTACCCCTAAACCAGATCTAGGTCGACTCAACCCCAATGATTAGGATAGTTACTTAAGGGTATTATTTTTTTCTGGTTTCAGGTGAAGTGTAAATGCACGTTCGCATGCAGATCCATACGTTTGGCATATCGACATGAGCTGTTTAACAACTTTTATGAAATGGCAGACTACAACAAACAACAGAACTATCTGCAACGGTTTATCCATCCACAGTTAATCAAAAGAAGACGTTATGGTAAATACGATCATCCAAGTGAAAGCAGGAGGCAGCACTCTTTTAGTTACCGTATGATTCTTCCTGGTGGCTCAGACGTAAGAGTTTGTCTTAAAACCTTTTGCAATACCTTTGGAGTGACTCCAAGAAGGGTTCAACTGTTGGGGGAGAAGATATTGGCTGGTAAAATGGATAGTTCAGACCAAAGAGGTGGGCCAAGAAGGACTCTTAATAACATTGAGTGGACAGATAAAATTGTGGAGCACATTAAGAGCTTTCCCACCATTGAAAGCCACTATGCAAGGAAAATATATCCAAATAATCTCTTCTTATCCCCAGATTTAAATGTAAGCAGTATGTACCGTGCTTTTTTGGAGAAGTATTGTTCTGAATGCCTTCCTGGTAGGCCCCCAGTTACACGACAGTGGTATAATGAGATTTTCCTTTTACGATTCAACTTGTCTTTGGCAAGACCCAAGGTTGATACTTGCTCTACTTGTGACAGCCTTGCTGTCAAAATAAAGTCAGGTGATCAATCAGCTATTATAGAGCAAGAGTTACACCACCGTCGAGCAGAGTCTGCCACAAAATTAATGTCATCTGACATGAAAAATGCTCCAACATCTGATGCTTATGTTATTGCTTTCGATCTAAAGCAACAGATGTATATCCCTCAACTCACTCATACAGAAATGTATTATTCCCAGCAGCTTGCGGCTTGCAACTTAGGAATTCACGACTCTGTCACTGTGTTTGTGGACAGAAAATTTTGGTGGAAGAGGGTCTTTGGAAATAGCTTCTTGTTTGTACAAATACCTCACGACAGAAGTTCGTATGTGCGAAAAGAAGAAGCTCATTTTATGGTCTGACAATTGTGGAGGTCAGAACAAAAATCAGTATATTATCGCCATGTATCTTGTTCTGTTAGCCAATAATTTTTTTTCTGAAATAGTTCACAAATTCCCAGTGAAGGGACATACATTTCTCAGCTGTGACAGAGACTTTGCAGTCATCGAGAAACGTAAAAAAGTTTGTAAGGCTTACACATTGATGGATCTGGTTCGTATTATTACTAGTGCAGCCCAAAACAAACCTTTCACATGCACAGTGTTTGAAGAGTTCTATGATTTCAAAACTATTGCCCATGCTAAACTAAACACAAAGAAGTTAGGAATTTCAACAGCATCACAGCTCCGCCTTACAGCTGAGGAATTTGGTAAAGTGATGGTGGCAAAAGGAACTGGTGAGATTGCAGGTTGGTGTAAAGGGATTAATGTGCTGAAGGAGGGAATTAAATTAGAGGACTTCAAAGACATTCAATTACCTACAGCTCGAACACATTTTGGAATTCCAGAAAAAAAGAAAGCCGATATCAGGAGAATGATTCCTTATCTGGAACAAGACGCCCAACACTATTTTGAAACAATGTTGACACAATCAGGGCAACACTGTGCTGAAGAAACCAATGGTTAAAGACAATGATAGTAAACTTTTATTAAAGTTTTACATTTTTTCTGAAAAAATAATTAACTGTTTATTATTCATTATGGTGTACTGAAATTTCTCTTTTGCAGTTTTATTGTTTCGGTGTATTATAATATATTTTTTTTATAAAAATTAATTCAATGTAAATTCAGCTGGTGTAGCTGAATTCTTTTATGAGGTATTATTAAATTTTTCATGTTTTTACCTGAATTTGTCTCTTAAGACAGCAGCTGTCCAACAACAATAATGCTGGTATATACAACGTTTTGACTTGCAAATCTGTTGGCACTTACAACGTTTTGGAACTAAAGTGAAGTTTGATATTTTTTTAAACATATGTCATTAATAATAAATACATTTTAACATATTTTCTTCATTTCTTGTGTTCCTTTAAATTACATTGTAATATTTCATGTCTTTAACGATATTAGATTAGAAGAAAACTAGTTTTATCTCTCTCCTGAAAATTTTAATTTTGGCATTTACGACGTTTTGGAAATGCACCATTCATATATTATATTATATTTAAAGGGAAGAAGAAATAGTGAGACTGGCTCTCTGGATCACCATCAGGTACGATGGATGGATCAATCAAGATGTACTTGACCATTGGTTTGAGCATCACTTCTTGACTTATGCTAACAAGAATCCTGGCAAAAAAGTTATTATTAGTGACAATATGGCCATAAAGACCTTGAAAATTTGTCCAGACAGTGATATAGGCCCTTCCTCCACCATGCTTATCCCCAACTCCACCAACTTGCTTCAACCTTTAGATGTAGCTTATACCTACTTTTCTTCTTTAAGATCAAACTGGAGGAAAACACACTCAGATTGGAGGCAAACTGGAGGAAAACACTCTCGGATTGGAGACAAACTGGAGGAAAACACTCTCAGGTTGGAGACAAACTGGAGGGAAACACTCTCGGATTGGAGACAAACTGGAGAAAACACTCTCAGATTGGAGACAAACTGGAGGAAAACACTCTCAGATTGGAGACAAACTGGAGGAAAACACTCTCAAATTGGTGACAAACTGGAGGAAAACACTCTTAGATTGGAGACAAACTGGAGGAAAACACCTCGGATTGGAGACAAACTGGAGGGAAAACACTCTTAGATTGGAGACAAACTGGAGGAAAACACTCTCAGATTGAAGACAAACTGGAGGGAAACACTCTCAGATTGGTGACAAACTGGAGGAAAACACTCTTAGATTGGAGACAAACTGGAGGGAAACACTCTCAGATTGGAGACAAACTGGAGGAAAACACCTCAGATTGGAGACAAACTGGAGGAAAACACTCTCAGATTGGAGACAAACTGGAGGAAAACACTTTCAAATTGGGGACAAACTGGAGGAAAACACTCTCAGATTGGAGACAAACTGGAGGAAAACACTCTTAGATTGGAGACAAACTGGAGGAAAACACTCTCAGATTGGAGACAAACTGGAGGGAAACACTCTCGGATTGGAGACAAACTGGAGGAAAACACTCTCGGATTGGAGACAAACTGGAGGGAAACACTCTTAGATTGGAGACAAACTGGAGGAAAACACTCTCAGATTGGAGACAAACTGGAGGAAAACACTCTCAGATTGGAGACAAACTGGAGGAAAACACTCTCAGATTGGAGACAAACTGGAGGGAAACACTCTCAGGTTGGAGACAAACTGGAGGAAAACACTCTCAGATTGGAGACAAACTGGAGGAAAACACTCTCAGATTGGAGACAAACTGGAGGGAAACACTCTCAGGTTGGAGACAAACTGGAGGGAAACACTTTCGGATTGGAGACAAACTGGAGGAAAACACTCTCAGATTGGAGACAAACTGGAGGAAAACACTCTCAGATTGAGACAAACTGGAGAAAACACTCTCAGATTGGAGACAAACTGGAGAAAACACTCTTAGATTGGAGACAAACTGGAGGGAAACACTCTCAGATTGGAGACAAACTGGAGGAAAACACTCTCAGATTGGAGACAAACTGGAGGAAACACTCTCAGGTTGGAGACAAACTGGAGGAAAACACTCTCAGATTGGAGACAAACTGGAGGGAAACACTCAGTTGGAGACAACTGGAGGGAACACTCTCGATTGGAGACAAACTGAAGAAAACACTCTCAGATTGGAGACAAACTGGAGGAAAACACTCTCAGGTTGGAGACAAACTGGAGGGAAACACTCTCAGATTGGAGACAAACTGGAGGAAACACACTCAGATTGGAGACAAACTGGAGGAAAACACTCTCGGATTGGAGACAAACTGTAGGAACACACTCAGATTGGAGACAAATGGAGAAAAACACTCTCAGATTGGAGACAAACTGGAGGGAAACACTCTCAGTTGGAGACAAACTGGAGGGAAACACTCTCAGTTTGGAGACAAACTGGAGGAAAACACTCTCAGATTGGAAACAAACTGGAGGAAAACACTTTCAGATTGGAGACAAACTGGAGGAAACACTCTCGGATTGGAGACAAACTGGAGGAAAACACTCTCAGGTTGGAGACAAACTGGAGGGAAACACTCTCAGTTTGGAGACAAACTGGAGGGAAACACACTCAGATTGGAGACAAACTGGAGGGAAACACTCTCAGGTTGGAGACAAACTGGAGGAAAACACACTCAGATTGGAGGCAAACTGGAGGGAAACACTCTCAGATTGAAGACAAACTGGAGGGAAACACTCTCAGATTGGAGACAAACTGGAGGAAAACACACTCAGATTGGAGACAAACTGGAGGAAACACACTCAGATTGGAGACAAACTGGAGGAAAACACTCTTAGATTGGAGACAAACTGGAGGAAAACACTCTTAGATTGGAGACAAACTGGAGGAAAACACACTCAGATTGGAGACAAACTGGAGGAAAACACTCTCAGATTGGAGACAAACTGGAGGAAAACACTCAGATTGGAGACAAACTGGAGAAAAACACTCTCAGATTGGAGACAAACTGGAGGGAAACACTCTCAGATTGGAGACAAACTGGAGCGAAACACTCTCAGTTGGAGACAAACTGGAGGGAAACACCTCTCAGATTGGAGACAAACTGGAGGGAAACACTCTCAGTTTGGAGACAAACTGGAGGAAAACACTCTCAGATTGGAAACAAACTGGAGGGAAAACACTTTCAGATTGGAGACAAACTGGAGGGAAACACTCTCAGATTGGAGGACAAACTGGAGGAAAACACTCTCAGATTGGAGGAAAACTGGAGGAAAACACTCTCAGATTGGAAACAAACTGGAGGAAAACACTCTTAGATTGGAGACAAACTGGAGGAAAACACTCTCAGATTGGAGACAAACTGGAGGGAAAACACACTCAGATTGGAGAAAATCTGGAGGAAAACACTCTCAGATTGGAGACAAACTGGAGGGAAAACACTCTCAACTGGAGGAAATCTGGAGGAAAACACTCTTAGATTGGAGGAAAACTGGAGGAAAACACTCTCAGATTGGAGGAAAACTGGAGGAAAACACTCTCAGATTGGAAACAAACTGGAGGAAAACACTCTTAGATTGGAGACAAACTGGAGGAAAACACTCTCAGATTGGAGACAAACTGGAGGGAAACACTCTTAGATTGGAGACAAACTGGAGGAAAACACTCTCAGATTGGAGACAAACTGGAGGGAAACACTCTCAGATTGGAGGAAATCTGGAGGAAAACACTCTTAGATTGGAGACAAACAGGAGGAAAACACTCAAATTGGAGGAAAACACTCTCAGATTGGAGACAAACTAGATAAGGAAAACACTCTTAGATTGGAGACAAACAGGAGGAAAACACTCAAATTGGAGGAAAACACTCTCAGATTGGAGACAAACTAGATAAGGAAAACACTCTCAGATTGGAGACAAACTAGATAAGGAAAACACTCTAAGATTGGAGACAAACTAGATAAGGAAAACAATGGGTGGTGTTTTATGCACAAAACTCTGCCTCGTATTTCCAATGATGCCATAATGTCAACTGAAATGGTTGATGTATTACAAACAGAAAACTATTCTATCAATTATTATGATGGAGATTTTTTCCAGGCACAGTGATTAAGATAAATATGACATTACTTTTTATCAAGTGTTGAAATTTGGCCCCCTACTGGCCTTGGCCTGAGATGCAGGATGAAATATTTTACCTAGCATCTGAGAGTTCTTTGGTGAAAACAATCCTTATCTGATCTCTAAAATTCTTAAATAAGCTCCATGAATTGTTTATTTGTAAGTCATATAAAACTACAAATGTGATTCATTATTACTTTTTTCATAAAGAAAAGTCAAAGTTAACTTTTGACTTTCAGGATTTTTGTTCATCCAAGAAACATTTTCAATGTAGGAACCTGTCTACATGTTTTCTTTTTGATGGTGAATTTGTTTACAATGGACTGGCGTTTTAATTTCAACCAGAAAAAATTGAAATTTATTATTTTAATTTATATTTTGAGTTAGTCTTACCATTCCAACCTAGTATTTTCTTACATTATTTTCAGAATTTACTTCATCCTCCATTCCTACCTATGTTATTGTTTTGAGTAGGCATATTATTTAAAACAACTACATATAGCTAGCATTCATACATATATTTAGTATTATAGCTACTACTATTGAATAATTTAACTAGAACATCCCTTCTGTAATTTATATTAGTATATTAAAACAATACTTGAGTGGTAAACATAATAAAGTAACTAACTATACACGAAAAAACCACTAGCAGGCAAACACAAATAAATAATCATAAAGATAAATGAAAGAATCGTCCAAAACACATGGACCACACGACATACTACTAATTGCTGTGTACTCATAGATAAGGGAGTAGTACTTGCTGATGTAAGCAATGACAGACATTAACAAATTATTCCAAATGGCGTTACCTATATCTATTCTCTTTACATTGCGCTGATCGACCAATTTCAAGTTGATTTTTCTCCTCTCCCAAACGCCATCTAAAAGTTTTAGGATTTGTTGTTATGTTTTCCAAAGGAAGGCACAATAGAGATGAAATACCAATAACCTATTGGTGGGAGAATCTTGCGATAGTGTTGCCCATTGCCCTGGAGGAGATTCACTGAACTATTTGTAGTCAAATGGGAAGCCGCCACAGCTTTAAATGTGAGGCCTGAAAATAATTATCTTTGTGTAAATGGTAAAAAGTAGGCCTAAGTTATGTAATTTCTAAAATAACATTTTAAATCAATAAATTAGTACTGTTGTTTGTTAGATAAAATAACTTTTTTATATCATTTTCGAGTTAGGTTATTTTTATATAATACAACAATTAGCTTGAAAATCACTAGACCTACCTATTTTAATCATAGCCCTAATATACATATCATATACACATGGTTATATCACACCTTCTAAGATCAGTTTCAGTTCTTCAATAATGACAAACTTATATTAAAGGCGTTAATTGGTAAATACAATATTTCATTATTATATTCACGTTAATTTATCTATCTATCTGCATTTCACTCTAACATTATTAGATTCTGAATACCATATAAATTTCAATCTCTTTGATTTCTTACATCTTTCTTCTAGAACAAATTTGGACTCTGTTCATATACACATGGTTGTATGACACCTTCTAATATCAGTTTCAGTTCTTCAATAATGACAAACTTATATTAAAGGTGTTAATTAGTAAATACAATATTTCATTATTATATTCACGTTCAACCTTTGCATATTCTTTTCTACGTATAACATTTCACACTGAAATTGTACCATAATTTGTTTTGTTTTTAATCTATAGCCTGATGATGGCGTCGTATTGACACGCCGAAACATGTAGCAACTTGGGCTGAAAATACACCAGCCATAAAGAAAAAAAGCAACAAGGGCATTAAAGCAGATAAGCCAGAATTCAGTATTAAAATATAAATTTTAAATCATCATTATCAATCCTCAACAATCAATAATTTAATAAATATTATATTTTTTTATTCTTGCCATATTTACTTATCCATCTTAACCTAAAATATTATGTTTTTTAATTTTTAATTTATTTATTTATTTAATATGTTATATATTCATGTTTCATGTAAGATGGTCCTATTCTTGTAAAATCATATCCATTGTCAATATATTCTTTTATCTAATCAATTTATATCTAATTAATCCACATTCAGTTCTTTTTAGGTTACATTGTAATACATTAATATTGTTATTATAATCATTATTTCAACTTTAATTTCAACTACCATCTTTGTAATTTTATATTGAATTCTACTTTTATAATATAAATACGTTTCCTTACTACACTACATCATGTTCTTCATGAATAGCCCTAATTGTTGGATAGCAATAAATAGTCAAACAATATTATTGGGTAGGGCCTTATTTAATTCTTATAAATATAGCAGAAAAAATTAAGAAAACAAAGAGATTGTGAATTGGTAACATACTTAGCCTTCCCAAAACCTGTATTTTTAAAGCGGACAATTTATCTCCTGCCAACTCTTAAGTTAATTTATTAAAAGGTAGCTAAACTCACCTAGGCCTATCACGGGGCAACGTTTGAACGGTTGTATTTCTCAGCATTTCCTGAAATGCTTCAACTTCTGATCCTAAATAAATATGTTCATCCTAACTTTTAATAACGTTAAATTTTCCCAAATATTGAAGGTTATGTTAGAAAGTTTGTATTTAATAGCATATAAACCATTATTTTAGAGGCCTAGGCCTACACTTAAAAAAACATATATTTGATACAATCACTATAATTTATTGAAAACAATCGAGTATATATTATGAATTACAGACTAGCCCAAAGTTCAATTTTAAATAAAAGATACGATGGGTACTTATATTACTTGTATATAGGCTCTATAGGTGTATTTATTTAAAGTTTGGTTCGGTTTACACAGGGCCGGATCCAAGGGGGCGATCATCCTGGGGCCTCCACAAGCCCTCGAAAGAAAGGGAAAAAAACCTCTAATTTTCTATTGTAAATGTTTTACTGGTATTGTTTTGTGTCTGCTCGAAATAATGAGATGTAAATAAATTAATGTGTGTGCAGCTTGAATTAACAATACAAATCCTATCGACACTTGAAATATTTACTAGGAAAGTCCCCGTTGATTATAAACAATTTTGTGCGCCAACTCTAAATATATTGGCCTCCCTTTCAGCGTGCTGCGGTTCCTCTCAAAGTGTTTCCACTAACCAGATAACAGCTCCACTGTCTCGGCGGTGCCTTTGATACAATATTTGTTTTCCAATTTGTTGTTGCTCTGACAAATTTAGTCAGTTACTCTTGAGAAACGTTGAAATTCGTGTTCGGGGTGAGTGCCAGTTTGTGTTTAAATGAGGTAGTTGAGAGTACTGGGTGTAGAATTGTCATTTGTGGAGGATTATATCGACATAATATAAACATATGTGATGTGATCCAGGAAAAGGTACCGTAAAAGTTCAGTCAGACTGACAAGTGAGCGCGTGAGTGACTGAGCGACTGCCTGGCCAAACTGGTGAGCGAGCCAGCAAGTAATTACCAAACTGATCCAAGTATATTAGTGAAAATATCTCTTGTCAAAGACACTTCGTGCATCTCTGCTACTCGAAATTTCTTACCAAGTAATTGCATGTTTATAAAAAAGGACATATTGTTGTGGTTTTCCCATCACCTCTCCACGCTAATGGGATTTTATTTGTCAAGGCCTCCTTTGATTATATTATTGAAGTATTGACTTATCGGTTCTTGCAACTTTTTTTATTTTATTTTTAGCACTATATATTACTACCCATTTGTTATACAAGCCTTTCTTGCTATTAACAGCCTAATATAATTGATAAGAACTGAGAAATTATATATATATATATATATATATATATTTTTAAAGTGTGCTAAGCTTATCAATAGTAACAAGTCATTTATCATGCCAAATTGAGAAGATTTCATGACACGCCCTGGACCAACATAACTGCCCAGGTGCGTATAAAGGGAATGGGTAGTAAGATCGAGTGCTAATAATAATAATAACTGCCCAGCGCCTGTAAACTACAGTAGCCCTATGGCTTCTTTGGGGCTGACTGACAGCTCCCAGCTAACAGCTGAGAGCTTTGAAAAGCTACCAGACCAATTTTTTTTTATCCCTACGCCAAGCCATATGATCTGCAAGAACATGTGTTAAGCAGCTGTCACTTCTGACAGTCAAAATCTAGGAATATATCTAAATGTTGACTGTCAGAAGTCAGCTGTGAGCTGTCAGTCAGCACCAAAGAAGTCATAGGGCTACTATAGATTGTTCGGCTCAAACTTTTTTATTGAGTCTTCATGTAGCCTACTTCATTTTACTTTGTTATAATTAAAACTGCGTAAAATAAAAAAGGTTGCTCAATTTAAATTTACCTTTCCTCGGACATGCTATGTAGGCTTGCCAACTCTATAAATGCAATTCTGGGAGATAAAAAAATACAGGTTCTAGAGATTGAACAATCTTTAATTACAACTTGAGCTTTATTTTAACTATCAACTGAAATACGACTAATAACAATGTCAGGTAGCATAATTTTTGTAAGAAAAAAATACTCGTATATTCACATTATAAAGTAGAAAAACCTCACTTTCTCAATCAATGATTGTAATAAGTAACACAGATCAAGTTAACACGAAATGAGTGTAATGTATAAGTAATCAAACTTAATTCAAATAAACTTTATAAGTGTTTATATTGGCCCATAAATAAAATTAAAAAATTACAGAAACACAGATCACATTACTCTAGAAAATGATTACCTAAACCTAAGGATTATCGTTGAGGCTGTGCCTAACAATTGTGGTGTGATGTTTCATCTCTCAACATAGAGGACGTTGCTAACCTAAACACAAACTAGTTCATTCTTGCTATCGTGTTGGGATAGTTACTATGGTGTTGAAACATTTGGGAGGCTAGCTGACCAGCAAGCAAACCATGACACACTTAGAACGATAGTAACTGAAGTCCTTTGAGATCCTTTATCTATGACTGAAGTGAACACCTAGCTATAAGGGCCCTTTTATATAGGCGTTTAGTGCCATGGGACGTGGTGTCGAGCATCATGAAAAGGGTGGGAGATAATTAAAAACAAATTCAGGGTTGCCAGTTTCGTCTTTTCTATTGAATGTATCCATGTGTTATTTACCTCCTATCGAAAGAACTACGTAAAAAAAAACGGCCTGAGAGGATGTATGTGCATCCAATAAACATTGCCAGGTATTTCAAGAGAGCGTTCTATAATCTATACCAGAAAATTAGGAATGACGACCAAAAGCTGTTCAATTACTTTAGAATGTCAATAACATAATTTGATAACTCCTGTTCAAATTTAAAAGAACACTGGCAACAAACACAGTTTTGATCGAAATAATAGGATTTCCACCCGAAATAATTGCAATGCAAACTTTTTAATAAAACAGTAACGCTAATTATATTGACTGAAACTAAAACCAATTAACAAATTAAAATAAAGTGCTACTATTTTGATCAAAATAAAGTTATAATATTTTCATATGTGCAAGGGGCACGCTTTTCATTCCACCTAGTTTTATTATTTGAAATTTCTGGGGTAACATAGCCAACTTTTGATCAAACATTGGGAAATTAAACGACAATATTGATTATTATTTTTTAAACTGTAGAATTACAAATATTGTATATCTAGTTGATGAACTTGTTTAAAGTAAATATTCTGATGATACAAACAGTAAAATATAACCTAGAGGGAGATTCTTCCTAGTCTGGTAAATTTCCCTCCTCAGAATGTCTGTTGTCTCGCTCACCTATTAATATTATTATTTCAAAGTGGAAACAAATCTGCAACAAAAGTACACTGAAGTTTCAACCGTTGAGGTTGGCTGCCCTGCTGTCTAGCCAACACAGCGACATGAAAGTTAACGCATATATAAAAGGCTCCATTGAAAGTAATGTAGCTTGATCTTACCGTGCGTCATTCATGTCACGGCATTTTCTAGATTACGACACATTTTTCAGAACGTTGCGAAATGAACGACACGTGACAAAGTATCAAAGCACCCATTGCCACCTGCGTATTTATAGAACGATTGAAATAGTATCGTCGCTTGTTATCGCGACACAAAACGCTTGTATAAAATGCCCTAAGATGCATAGGTGATCCAACCAGGATGAACAAAAAGCCTAGAATGAATTAAGATGTCCTTTACACAGCTCGATAAATTACAAACCAGCCTGTCCTAGCTCCCTTTCCTTATTTACCCCATCCACTCGACCCAATTTGACATCCGTAAATAAATAATTTTTCACAAACTTGCAAACATTTACCCAACCTTTGTTAAGTATTTAATATTAAACTGTATGTTTTTTTTCAGGTCATCTTTTTATCACCCCCCCCCCCCCCAACTTACACGTTGGGCCTAACTGCACCTGTGTATACCATCACAGTGTACTAAGGTTCGATCTAGATACTTCACAACATAATACTCTCTCTAATGCTTCCTTCTAACTCATGTTCATTCCACAATCAATAAACACGTTCACAAAAAGAGGTTATGGTCTGTGCCCACAGATAGGTACTCTTAACAAGCCAACTACCTTTTTTGAAAGTTCTGACAGTCAGAGCTGGTAGCCAGGAAAACAAGTGAGAGCGAGGCGATCCAATTAAGACTGATCAACAACAAATAAAACCACACTGGCTACATTGATGTTTAGTTTAATTTTCTGTTGCAACCAGTTAGTTATATTATAATGGTTATAATGTTGCATTTTATGAATCTATGAATATGATGTATGTATGATGATGGAAACGTGGGTGGATCAAAAGAAAGCGGTAGGCCATGTAAGTAAGATTTTAAATGAGTGAACTATAATGGTTATATAAGTAAGAAGAAAACATGGTTGGCGATGTTCCTGTAGCCGCAATGGAAATTAAACATATTTTGACATAGTGCCTTGTAATTAAATTATACATTAAACAAGGTAATTAAGGAAGATGACTCTTAAAATAATCCTTACATACTATATTATGAGTTTAAAATATATGTGATGGGTGACACTCCTAAGAACTAGGTGAAAATAAAAATTAAAACCTTTAGCTCAACTAACTCTGACAGTGGCACGACGATTCTTAACACTCGGAACGCTTTCTGGACGATTCGCTGTTAATAATAATTCCACTACCTTAACTACAACAGTGGTGTGCTCAAAATATCTACAAGAGTTGAAGAAAACTACATTGAATGTACCAAGACCAGCTTTTTTATTTAATAAAAATCACTTAATTAATTGTACATGTTTAAACTATGATATATATAACAATTATTTAAACTTTAGTGGGTTAAGATTAATATTTTATTGTTTCCAAATCCCAATCCTACCTATGGACGTTCTTTCCCAATTATAATTATATTGTCTCACCATGAATAACCAATAAAAATAAAAACTCATGACGATTGAATTTGGGAATGAATGTCATACCAGGAAAAGAATTTAAAGATATTTAAACATATATAATATTACTTAAGGTTTGAGTAAAAAAGAAAGTATTGTTGAAAAAAAATATCCATAGTTGTATGCTGTATGTTGAAAAAAATAAAATGTGAATTAAGGTTCTAGAAAGGGTAAAGTGTCTAAATGTTTTAAATTAAAACTGGATGAATGATGTGAGAGAGATATATTTTTATTTAATGTTAAAGATTTGTCTGGATCTCACCAATAAAATGTGTCCACGTTGAAAACAAACCAATAAAATTTAGGAAATTTGTTTACTCTTCTTAATTTTTACACAATCCTCAGTTTCTGGATATCAAAGGACTCTAATTCTTCCCTAGACTCTCAATCTTTCAATAGATGTATTCATATCCCACTTGTAAACTATTTTCCCACTTTTTAAATCAAATTTAGTTAGGAGCCACGCAGATTTGGTTCTTTGTTTTCAGGACGCCGAGAAAGAATACACCAATCTTCTTCAAATAGTGTTCCAGGAATCAAATTCAAAAACTTTTTTTTAAGTACAATGAAAATATTCATACATCCTAACATGAACTAAGGATGAATATAATATAACATTTTATTTAATATAAAAGTTGAAAATATTTAAATATGAATATTAAAAATGTTTTAAAAGAAATTAAAATGTTTACTTCCATGTGTCAGAATTGAAGCGCACGCTAGTTTTAAGGGCAAATACATCCCTTTATTTTCTTACTTCTTTTATTTTTCCGAACGAGACCCACTGGCCGGTATTCTCTTGTTTACCAGTCCTGCGTATGCATCATGGCCGACATTGAAAATAAACAAGGAATAGTCAACAAACTTCTTAGAAGGATAAATGTGCTTATTAAAGAGGTAAGTGTTCTTCCATATCTCAAAATTTGTTATTTTAATTATTGTGCTAGTCGATTTTCCTTCCATATTATTTTGAATGGACATAAATTATATTTTTCATGTGGCAGACGAACTTTGAAACACATTCTAACCCCCCGAAAATAAATAATAAATTGTAAAGTATTTACAAATGAGAAAAATATATGGAAGTACGTGGTAGGTTGGTAAATAACTTCACAGCCTAAAGGTGTAGTAGCCCGTCACACCGATCATAAATTCACCGACTTCCAAACAATCGTTATAGCATCCCCTGCCACCGTTTGGATCGTGGCACAGGCATCTCCCTACTATAATTATCGCAAAGACAAATTAACCCCGTAAACAAGATGCAAGTCCACTATCTCCCTGAATGTTTAATCCTCCACCTCTGTTTCACTCTTTTATGGCACGAACTTGTTGCCTCTGTAATGGAGTATACTCGTAATTTGGTTGGACGAAGCATGAAGTTTGAAAAATGCCGAAATCACCTTCTAGTGGCAGTACCACTGGCATGCCAGATAAGTTGCCTGGGCTTCAAGACATTGACTATTAAACGTTTGGAATGCCATAGCCAAAGCCATAATCAAGCATGGGTTCCTAATGTCAATATAGTCGTTATAGAACCAGCTTCCACCCATTTAATTATGGAACTATCATTCTAAATCATCCTATGTATTAATTACGCTAGTGGAGAAGGGATAAGGAAGATGAAATGAAGAGGAATCCTACCCGAATTGGCGTGAGGCGAGAGTGGGAAAGCAATAATATTGTAACGGGTTAAACCTGTTCAGCTCTGCCCCCCCCCCCCCCCAAAAAGGATTGAAGCTGCTAATCAGGAGTAAAATGGACGCATATATTCTAGTCAAGCAATACATAATTGTCTGTTACATACCGACGTCATTGATTCTTCTTGGGAGGAGTGCTGCCCCGACGGACGGAAAGCCATTGGAATGGTCGCGAGACCGAGTCACGAAACAATATTGCACTTGGCCGGTCAGAGTTTCCGATCAGACTGAAGGCCGTTCTTAGCCTCCCGGCTGTGAAAGATGACCATCCAGAACAAGATAGAAAAGCACCCCCCCCTCCCACTTCTCTCTTCTCTCCGGCCCGGCATGCATCTCGACTACCACTATATATTTCCTTGGTTGGCTTGGAGAGAACATCGAGTAGTATTCTCTGAGATTTCGAACCACCCGGTATTGTTTTGAGCTGCCTTTTTCAAGGCAAACCGCTACTGTCTTTTTCAAGACAAACCTGCCTTTTTTAAGTCAAACCAGAGCAGATTGTCTTAGAGTTACACACTCTAAATCCCCGATCACACACACAAGACTAAACTCGGAACAGACTTGTTGGTGGTAAATTCTGTGGTGGATACCTAACGGTGCCAACGAAGCCACAGTAGGCCGTAAAGCGAGACTGGATGTGAAACAATACCTCGCAGTCGGAGTCTGTCTCCGGGAACACCACTCAACACTACAGATCCTCCCACACTGCACAGAGGAGGGTGCCTTAGCCCTTCCACACTGGCCACTAGCTTGCCCTTTTCAGGGTTGAGCGAAATGGCCGCCCCCGACCACAACAGACCGAAAGCAAATGACACTGACATGGACTGCTCCTCTACAGACAACTCAGACATGGAAGCCGACACTGACGGACAAGGAACTTTCACGATGGCCGACAAACTAGGACGAAAAAGGAAATTCAGACCACACAAGCAACCCCAGACAAAAAAGACAACAACAGAGTTGACAAACAAGTTCGACGCCCTGAAAAGGGCCGAAAACATTACTCCCACACCAGTTGACCAGAACATAGACAAACAGCAGACAACAACAACCACTACACACAAGACACGTTACCCCCCAATAGTGACGCTAGGCTCACAAAACTACGCTCAAATAACCAAGGTTGCAAAAGAGATAGGAGGGGACATTAAAATCACGTACATAACAAACGGACTAAAAATTCACACCACCAACAAGCAGGACTACGACCTAATACAACACTTACTGAAGGACCTAAAACAGGAGTTTCACACTTACACGTTGCCGAGGGACAAACCAGTTAAAGTTGTAGTCAAGGGGCTCCCTCCCAACATGGCTACCACTGACCTAGAGGCAGAACTTAAAGACATGGGATTCTCAGTGACTGACGTGAGACAATTCTCCAGGAAGTCGGCTGCGGACAACACGACTCAGACAGTAACACTTCTCCCTACTTTCCAAGTGACTCTAGCAAAGAGCACAGACACAAACACCATCTTCCAAGTTAAGTCCATCAACCACACCAGAGTTAGAATCGAACCCTACATTCCACCACTCAACACAGTCGTACAATGCCATAAGTGCCAAAGATACGGCCATACTAAAAACAACTGTCAAAACAACCCCCGGTGCGTCAAGTGCTTAAAACAGCACATCACCAAAGACTGCCCCAAAAAAAGACGTCATTACTCCTGCCCGGTGCGTAAACTGTATGGGAAGACACACGGCAAACTACAGTAAGTGCCCGGTACTTAAACTTAATAGAAAAGAAGAAGACTGCACAAATACCAAAGACAAACACACAAAACAGAACTTTGACCTGGACCATGCCCCCACCCTCCAACAGGCACAGCTTCCCACCAATGCGGCAGAGACCCGCTTCAAACCCCCCCGTCCCTGAGGCGGCCAAGATCCACCGATCCTACGCCCAGGCAGTACAGACAAAACAGACTCAAGTTCCCCCACAACAAGAAGCCGGTTCAACCGGTTTTGACATAAAAGACCTCATTAGGCTACTCAAAGATTTAAACATTATTAAAATCATAACTAACTTTAAAACGTACCTCAATAGACTCAGACAAACAACAGACACAACAGAGAAAATGTTTATCATGATAGAGGGAGTGACTGACTACTTTGTAAACCAGGATGACTAGACAAGACAAGACGTGGACCAAGGACACTCTACGCGTTTTTATATGGAACGCGAACGGTATATTGACGCAGGCTCATGAATTAGAAGAACTTTTTAAAACATACGGAATAGACATAGGACTAATCAACTAAACACATATAAATCAAAACAATAGGATTAACCTTTTTGGCTACCATCTATACAGAACAGATAGACCCGGCAGAAGCGGCGGGGGAACAGCAATTTTCATCAAAGACAATATTCCCCACATCATTTTCAAACCTTACAGAATATAGAAGCAACAGCAGTAAAACTAAATACAAAGAGTGGAGGTATCCTGATCACGGCTATATATAAACCACCGACCAAGACATTACTACAGAGCGACCTAGATGAACTCACAAACTTCGACAAGATATTCTTAGCAGGGGACATGAATAGTAAACACCTGAACTGGAATAGCCGACTGACCAATAGGAATGGATGCATACTAAACGATCATGTGGACACTAAGGGATACACGGTAGTTGGGCCTGGTGAACCGACATTTACCCCTCAAACCCACTACAGAGGCCAGACATAATAGACGTGGTCTTGAACAATATAGGGGTGACACCGGAAGAGCTCTCAGTTCTTAAAGAACTAGACTCGGACCACAACCCTATAGTGTGCGAGATCACAACAAACACAGAAATACAGATAAACAACATTAAAAAACTAAAAACTACTACTAACTGGGAAGGGTTTAAAAGAACACTAGACGAAACAGTACCCAACAACATAAACATCACGACCACCGAAGAAGTAGACACTACACTCCAGCTCTTTACAAGCATAGTACAAGAAGCATACAGAACCAACACCGTAATAGAACAGGAAAAACACGACTTGAGACGGGGTCGAGGGGTGGGGGGGTAACCCTAACCATTTAGGTGGTAGCTCTGTTGATGAGAGTGAGGTTAATGGTGGACCGGGCCAGGGTGCGTGAGCGTTGGGCAAAGGTGGGAAGCGGTGGAAAGCTAAGGGTAACAACGAAAGCCATGCCCACCCCAGCCTGGTACTAGTTGTTCTGGGCCGGCTCACAAAGCCTAGGGAAAGATCCCTCCCATCATATTGTGTTATGTGGAGGACTACTCTAAAGTGGCGAGGGCCATCCAATCCAAGGTTTTAGAGCTTATGGAGGTGGTCAGGCAGTTAGGGATCGAGTGCTTCTCCAGTGCGGGTCGAAAGAAGCTTACCGCACCCTCCAGAAGTTCTTGTCTAACTTGGGGATCCAGTATTGGTCCTCGAGCTGAGATGAGAGCGACTGGTCAAGGTCGTTATGAAGGGATTCCTGACACGGAAAAAACCTGACGACATCAAGGAAGAGCTGGTGGAGATGAGTTTTCCCGTGAAATGTATCACCCAGATGCTCTCTCAGTGTAAACGGGATCAGAGGACCAGAGAAAGGTAACGGTTGCCGAACATCAATGTGTCTCTGACTCCCGGGGAACTTACCACAAGGCTCCACTCCAAATCAGTCTTGTGTGGGCTCCGTGCCAAAATGAAGAACTACAAGTCTCCCAGCGGCTCGGAAAGAGCTGTTTCCGGTTTGGATATGTGCAGAGGGATTGTTGTGCTAACCCTAGGTGTGGGTTCTTTGGTGGTGACCATGAGATGGGTGGATACCTGGAGGAGATACGATCTCCCCCAAAATGCCTGCACTCCTCAGGAGCCCACTCCCCAGCATGGGGGGGCTGTGCCACGTACAAGTCCTTGCAGGTGGAAAATACTGCGTGTGCCTCCAAGGGTCAAGAAAAGAGAGACGGATGGTCTAAGCGAAGGTCACAAGCCCTCGGGTACGTTGCGGTAAGGAAGGTGACTGTGACTACAGCTCCAAAACCAAAACCGCTGGTGCAATCTTTCTGCAGTGTGTTGTCAGGGAGCCTACCCCTTCACCTCAGACCGAGGTACCTGCAAAAGCCACCTTACCAGAACCAGTGGCATCCGGTTTTTCCCTGTCGTTCAAGGACCCGTACATATCAATTCCTCTCCCAATACCAACTCTCATCTTTCCCTCCCCCGCACTATGCTCCTTTATCTCCACCCTTTCGCACCCATCCAAACCTTTCGTACCACTCCCCATTCGCCCCTGCCACTACCCCAGAAAGTGAGAGTATAAAGCTCAAAAATTGCATTGAGCTATTCAAGGGTATTCCGGGACTGGATCCATGGGATTTTTCATCGAGTCTCTTGAAGAAGGTCTAGGAATCTCCGAAGAGTAACCGTGGCCACCTGCTCATGGAGAACATAATCCTCTACCTGGTCTCTCATGGCAGTAATCCCAAATAGAGGACCACCAGTTCTTAAGGAACTCACGGTCGCTCTCTGTAACGCTAAGGGTGTCACGAGGAAGAAGGCTGAGCTTGAAAGTTTCTTGACAAAGATCATGTCGACGTAATGCTGTTGGGAAAACCCACTTGCACTCCATATGAGGTTCTCGTTAGCAGATTTTACCTGCCGTCGTAGCGACCGAGCGGTGGATGTAGGAAGGGGTGGGACGGCGGTCCTGGTCCGAAGGGGCCTTGCCCATCACGTCATCTCGCTTCCTCCCCTCCAACACATGGAACCATCGGCTATCCAACTCGTGACCTCGACCGGCCCAGTGCGTCTTATTTCCATCGACTTCCCTCCCTACCACCGGTTCGACCGGGCTACAAGGGCTGACATGGGAGTACTGCTTCACGTTACCACGCCTGTTTTAATCGGTGGTGGATTCAACGCTAAGCACCCTTCACGGGGCTCTAGGATTATGTGCGCTCGTGGTGGATTGCTCCATGACATCATAGATCTACATGACTTGGTGGCTTCCGGCCCTCCCACCCCCATCCACTTCCCTCACAATCACCTTGGTTTCCCAAACGTCCTCGACTTCGTTGTCTCCAGAGGGATCATAAGGCGGTTAGTGGGGAAGTCTCTAGCTGAGCTAGACTCGGATCACAATCCCGTTCTTGTGAGCCTGGGACGTGCAGTGTCCTTCATAGACCTCTCCCTCCCCCCCCCCCGAAGAACCCAACCTTAAGCGCACCAACTGGGACAGATTCATGAATGTTTTGAGATCAAGATTAGGACCCACCCTACCTTTGGAACAGCAACTGAAATCGATCGTGGTGAGGAGTTCATAACTTCCGCCGTCAAAGGATCGCTCAAAGCTTTGACACTGAGGCACCTAAAAGGGCACCACAGAATTCTTTGCCCGATTCTATCCTCATGCATGTCCGTGAGAAAAATCGGCTCAGGAAGACTTGGCAAGTCTCGAGGATACCGGTAAACAAGGCCAACTGAAGCCGCAAAGTCCATGCACTTTACGAGATGGGCCATTAATACAGGAACAGTGTCTGGGAGGACAAGATTGAGAGCCTGTGCGTGCAGGATAGGTCCCTGTGGCACATGACGAGGAACTTGATGTACGTCCACCACCAAGGCCACATATTGAGGGTTGTAATGGGGATGGCCAACTCCGACCAGAAGAAGACCGATGCTCTCGCTAAGCACGTAGAGGCACAATTTGTACCGGCTGATGACCCGTCAGACCCGGTGCACATTGTGCACGTATCGGTGTGGTCTCGTGCAGACCCTTGGATGCACCTAAACCTATGGAGGCGACAGAAATGTCGCTGGCATTATCAGCTCTAAGACTAAATAAGGCTTCTGGACGTGATGGTACCAAAAACGCGGTCCTCAGAAAGCTGCCCTTGGAGGCAATTAGCTTCCTTGGGGAGATATTCAACGCCGTCCTGCTCCTGAGTCACTTCCCCGAGCTCTGGAATCACGGTAACGTCTTCTGCTTTAATAAGCCGGGTAAGGACCCGGCCCTAGCTTTGTCTTACCGGCCGATCAGCTTTCTAGACTGTTTAAACAAGTTGTTCGAGAGACTTCTACTGACGCGAGTGACCCGACATGTTCGCGAGGCAGGTATATTGGTGGGCGAGCACTTCGGCTTTTGGGTGGAACACACTACTTCTCACTAATTCATCCGGCTCTTGGAGCAGGTCACGAGGAACTTCAACATCAAAAGTCTAACTAGTGCTGTCTTTTCGACTTGGCAAAAGCCTTTGACCGTGTTTGGCACGAAGGTCTCCTTGTCAAACTCCTCTCCCTGACATTGCCTTCTACCTAGATAAGGTTGTACAATCTTATCCATCCCACCGCACCTTTTCCCCTACCTTTGGGAACGCCACTTTCCAAGTCAGTCACATCCGGGATGGAGTGCCGCATGTTTCCCTTGTGGGCCCGGTGCTCTTCAGTCTGTATGTGAACGACAATCCTAAATTCCCAGACACCAAGTTGGCACTGTATGGGGACGACACGGCTCTAGTAGGAGTCGTTGCGAGGGCAGCTGTTGGAGAGGCGATTCAAGACGCGCCTGAACCAATTGAAGGTTTTTTCGATGTTCTAATACACAAACAGTGACTAGAGAATTAATTATTAAGATTAAAAACTTAATGGTAAAGGGGAACTTGGCCCAGGCCTGTTTATTGATTTGACTAAATCTTTTGATACTATGAATCATCAAATACTTATCAATAAATTTAAGCTTTTTTAAATAGATAAAACTGTGTAAACATGGTTCAATATATTATTTAAATATCAGATATCAAAGAGTCATGATCAAAAATGAAAAAAGCTACAAAAACTTTAGCGAGGTTTAGCAAGTTATATGTGGTGGTCCACAAGGAAAAGTTTTCTGACCCATTCTGTTTTTAATTTACACAAATGATATAAAGGAAGCTGCACTGAAAGCTCACATACAACTTTTTGCAGATGACACAGGTTTATATTACAAAGAGGAAGACTTAAAATGATTTACTAAATAATATTAGAGCTGACATATATCTTTTTCTAGACTGGATGTATACAAACAAATAACAAACTCTAAAATAACATTATAAAAAAAACTTGTAACAACTTACATTGTAACAACACTCACCAACTGGGACAGCCAACTGGGACAGCCAACTGGGTCAACACGCGGCACTAGCTTGACCAGCGACCTCCGCTCTCGCCAAATACAATAGACTGACTGAAGGCGTGTCTGCGCCGGCCGGCAATGAGGCTCGACCACGTGTTCGGCCAGCAGAGAAAATGGATAGAAGAGTTCCGTTTCCGCCTTCGCCGAGCTTCGCGAAGGTGCTACGTGTTTCGATATGAGCCTCGAACTTCTCCTCCCCCCTTGTTTGTAATGTTCTCCAACCTTCCCTTCCTTCGATCCGCCCCCCTTTTCTGAGAATTATATTTCGTATAAATACTAGCGGTACCGGGATCTCAGGTCACTTACTACCCCACCGGCTCGAGGATAAGAGGTGAGGGCAGCGACTGGGTTTCGGGGGATATTACCTTCCTACCAAATTTACTATCTCGGCGTCATGGGGGGAACTCTTTCTAAATTATTATTTGGACTTTGTTATTAAATTATTTTTATTTGAATTTTGACTATGCTACGCGCTTATCGCGGCTGGGAGTTAGACCGTCGCTTTCGCCACCACTTATATTCAGGGTCTGAGCCCTATTTATTTGTATTTCATACGTTTGCCAATATTAGCTTTTAACCAGAGATTGTCTGGTCCTGGGTTCGAAACCCGGCTTATGTTATTTTCAAGTATAGCTGATTCTGGACTCAACTTTGTTCGCCAAGTTTAACGCCTAGGGTTGTTGGGTTATTATTACCTTGTGGCCTTGTTTAATTGCTATGACGTCACGTTTGCTACGGGCGCCTGTAAGAAAGATATATATTTATACTAGGATGGATAACTTAAACGCTAGAGTAACCAGTTTAGGAACTAATCAATTTAGCGAAGTAACCAAAGAACCATTAACCAAAGACCATGTCACTGAGATCCCGGACCGTTACCTTTGATGGGTTTAATGTAACGTGATTTGTTTTGAGGAGGTAACGTTTATGTTTTCCTTTGATGTAATTGATTTCCACGTTGGACGGAAAAGCGCGCTTCACGCGGTGTTGTTTGTTTGCTCAGCTTGTTATTGTTTTTTTTACTAAATAAAATTGTTATGTTCATTCAGGTAACTCTTACCTAATTTACTGCCTCTCTCGCCTTATAGATATTAAGGGGGGGGGGGGGGTTGCAAACTAAACTAAACTTATTTTCCAACCCAAATTGCCATCCTCTTGAAAATAATAAATATTTATGGAAAATGAAATTATTGAGTTTGTTGATTTTATCACATATCTGGGTTTAACTATTGACAAGCATATGCTATGGGAAACAAACTGTAGCATGTCAATCAGACAGATTGAACAGCTACAATTAAATATCAATATTTAATTATTTACTAAATAAAGAAACAATATTAACAGTAATCTACCTCAAAATTTATTTTATCTGACTAGATGCAGTCAAATAAAATTACGTATCTCCCTAAATTGAAACACGTGGTTGTTCAAAAAATTGTATTTTGATAAATACTGTGGCAGATATCACAGAAGAGGATTAATATTATCGTGTTTATGAATAAAATATTCTAACGCATGCTCTCTGCCACTGGATGATGTAGGATAAACTTACATACACTTGCCATGCTGTCTTCAAGAAAATATAGTAAAGTACATCTATATCACAAATTCTCATTAAAATAATAGCTGAGCTTAAGAGCCCTTTTATGCAAGCGTTTTGTGCCGCGCGACACACGGCTGCAAAAGCCGTCGCGTTTTCTAAGTCACTGGGAACAAAAGAGTCATTTTATGCTCTGCCGTCCGAAAAACTTGCCGTCGCGTTTTGTAAAACATGCCGTCGTGTTTTACAAAACGCCAGCGACAAAAGCCGCCCGAAATAATCTAAGTACATGGTGCCTTATGGTTCCATTTATGCAAACGCGCCACTTTTCTGCCGTCCGCTGTCTAGGCATAAGTGCTGGCAACCTTAGCTAGTAGAGAGGACTAGTTCAGTTGTGTGGAAGTTTCCAAAGAGATTGTGTCGGTTGAATAAATTTTTTCTTTCTCATTTTTCTAAAAAATTGATGATTTAGAAATTGAACGTGTTAGATGAGGTTAAGCAAAAGAAAGCAATTTGGGATTCATCATCGGAGGAATACAAAAACAGAAATCTAAAAAACAGTCAATGGATAGAAGAAAATGGGAAGTAAAAGATAATCCTTGCACCAAATCTTGCTTAGTTTGAATCGTTACTTGGAATTTTACTACTAGCTCATCAAACGATGCTGCCGACATTCTAAAGTAATTTAAAAACTTGTCCCTATCATCTCTTAATTTTCCATAGAGGTTACGAAATGCCCCATCTTCAAATCTTGCCAAGTTGATGGGATGAACACCCCAACTTCTTTAATCAAAACGAATATATTTAAATAGAAGATGCTTCAGTATCTACTCCCCATTTCAAGATGTTCTTGGATTTATTTGCCCCGTGGGGGAAAATAAAAATTATTCGATGATGGCTGCCACACATACTATCACAACTACATCTTATGAAGGAAAGAAGAGTATATTGGGATCGACACACTGAACCACTTCTCGTCAGAGAAGCCTAGCGGCCGTCCAAGGAACCATGCTTTCCTCCTTTCCCGCAAACAGCCCATCTTGAGTTATTTCTCTTTCACCTTGCCTTCATCCGTCCTTCTCCTTATCTATATTCCTGAGTTTATCACCCTTTTGCTTTGTTCCGTTCGTATCAGATTTGGGACTTTAAATAGGGCAACGCCCGGATTCACATTATACCCGTTCTACTACAACCCAGCGTCGAAGGAGGAACTTCTGCACCGTCACGTAACGAAGAACAGCCCCGACAATGGAGTAAGGGTCGTCAGATCCACCGCTACCCTGACCAGGACGTCGATCCAGGAATATTTAAGTATCATGAACTAACGTCGATAAGTCCTTATGACTTAGGGTTTAGTTTTGTTTAGAATACTAGACAATGTAGAGTTTTTTATATATATTTTCTGTCAAAGCATATTTTTGTTTTCATGTCGAATGGATAGTTTATTCATTTCAAGCTTTGTTGACTACAAGATGGAAGTTTTATCTGGTAATTGATTAAATCTCGTGTTCTGGAGTCTGAAGGGCAAGTCTCCCCTTTTGACTTAGTGTATCAGTTGTAGTTACTATGTCCCTGTGTCCTTATGATACAGTCTTTACTTCATCAGCCATGGGCTGAGAAAGTAGTAATGTCTTAGACTTGCAAAACTTCCACAAGTTCCATTAATCTATTTTGAGCCAATGTATCTCATGACGCCGTGTACGTCGTGTGCATCTGTGTAATTTATGGATGGCTACAACCAGGCTGTCTGTCTTGTTTTCCATATCACTGTAGAGCTAATGGAAACGATATATTAGCTTAGCCAAGTCCTCACGCTTCTCGTGTTGTATTAGCCGCGGTGTTCAAACCAGGGAGCTGCACTAGAATCATAGTGGGGACCGCGCAAATAATACCCTTTTCTTTGCCTGTTATTTAGCTTATATTGTTTTTTGGTTGCTCTTAGTGTGATTTCCATTAGAATTTAATGTACTATTGAATGTTCTGGCAGTACCGAAGGGGAAAGAGACCAGCCATAGTACTGTTTTGTTGACACTTGTTTATTAGCCATCGACCGCTGTTATCAACAGAGTTTACTGTTGCTTAATATTATCCGAAAGGTTTAAAGGATATTATATTAAGACCCATTCAAGCAGACTGATCATAATTTATATGTGTATCTTTTTTAATACCCTTTGCTAATAATTGTTTAACTGTTTTCTCCTTTAGAAAACTTCTACCTGCTCAGCCCTTGTAGCTACAGTCAAAACTTCACATTCCGCAAAGTCAAATTGTTTGCATCAAGCTTCAAAGTACAGCCTATAATATTATTGTAAGCCTTAATTTTTGTTATTTCTGTTTTTTTATTTAATAAATCTATTTATTGTTCAACCTTAATTCTTTTCAATTAAATTGTGTATCCCTTAGTGTAAAATGGTACAATCTGCGCGACTTTCAATAATTATCAGTCTTGCTCGATTGAGTTTATATGCATGAATATATTTAGAAATATGTTATTTATATCTTGTTTATAACCTTGTATTCTGACTTTTTCATGTACTGACTCATCATGGATGGCGAGGGTTCTGTCACCACTGAACTCAATGCTTCTGAGGAACAACAACCCCCTATCGAAGACTCTGAAATTATTCAACTGATATCACAGGCTGAGTTAGTGGCAGTGATTCGAGAGAAGGGATGGGTTGTAGACGAGGACGCCTCGGTGAGTGAGCTACGGACAACTCTTAAGTTTTTAAATTCTCAACCAGTTGGGTCTAGGATTTCTAAGACTCCCGCTGAAGTACAACAGCTCAATAAAATCAGTAGAAGGTTGAATGAGATCAATAAGGAATTAGAGATTGTACCAATTACTGACCAAACCAGTAATGTAAACATTTCCCAGACAACTAATAGTATTTCTGAGAGTACTAAAGCTAAAGTATTATCACGTTTTATTGAGAAAGTACCTCCTTGTGACGGTCAGAATTATGAAATTTTATTTAAATTTCTTTTAGAAATTAATAAATTTTGTGAGTTAAATATTGATAACGAAATTGAATTTCTTACATTGTGTCTAAGTAAGACAAGCGAGTATTTGACGCAACTTTTAGTTGAATGTTTAAATGAAGGTCTATCATGGAAGAATTGTAGGCACAAGATTATAAGCATATTGATCCCACCTAGGGCTAAGACTAGTTTGAAGACTCAGTTTGTAAATAGGTTTCAGCAACCTCAAGAGTCGTTTAGAAACTTCATAATAACTGTCCCAGAGGCAGCTAAAATTCTGGAACTCACTTTAAAAGAAAGATAAATAGTGAGTACTATTCTAGAAAATGTTTCACCTTTAACTAGACGCCATTTTGTATTTGTCTCACAGCCATCTTCAATGGCAGAACTGCATATGTTAGCCTCGCAGATAGAGAGTTCTATGCTAGATGAGCAAGAGTATTTAGTTTTAACTCCTCCATCAACGATGGATAGTAAGAATAGTACGAGCTACATTTCTAATAAAACTAAAGGTTACAGTTATACCAAACCCTCCCAACCTCAGGATTCTAAAACCCAAGCAATGCAAAATCAGAGTAATGTAAACCTAAAGAAAAATATGTTATCAATTAAATGTTTTAATTGTCTACTAATAAAAGTCAGTGTAGGTCAAAAAATCTAATAGGGCGCCAGAAAAGACATGGCTTAGCTGGAGACCGCAAACACATACCATGTACCTTGGATCCAATTATTAGAATTGATATTAATGATGTTTCATGTTCTGGACTAATTGATACTGGAGCGAGTTGTTCGTTCGTAAATTCTAACTTTATTCATAATTTACCCAACTTACAACCTTTGTTGGATAGACATTTTCAAAATAAACATTTTGCTGTAGCTAATGGTACCACTATTGATATTAACAAAAGTATATTTTGTAATATTATAATTAAATGCTAAACCTGGAGACATTATTTATCTATTGTTGATAATTTACCTTATGATGTAATATTAGGCATAGATTTTCTGTCTAGAACTAATGCTCAAATTGATTTGAAGAATAATAATGTTTTTTTAATTTAACCCCACTGTTAAGATTAAATTTGAAAAGGTGGTAAACCCGCATAGAAAATTTTTGTTCAGTAATCCACCCAGGGAACTTAGTGCAACCTAAAATAGTTTATCAGATACTATATTCACTAAGTGGGGGAAATGCGATGTTTTTCCTTATCAAATATCTTTGTCTAATTATGAGCCAGTCAGATCTCCACCCTAATCTTGTTCTCCACCTAAATTGAAAGTGTTTAGAGAACTGGTCCAGGATCTACTTAATAGAGGTGTTATTAGACCGTCACGTTCTGCATATGTTAGTCCTGCGTTTATAATCCCTAAAAAAAGATGGCGGGCATAGACTAATAGTAGATTATAGGAAGATCAATAAGCAGATTGACTTTGATCCATACCCCATGCCTACTGTAGAAAGTGCCTTTCAACATTTATGGGGGGCGAAGGTCTATAGTTTGATAGACCTGAATGCTAGCTTTTTTCAGTGTGCTCTAACTGAATAATCAAAGCAGTATACGGCCTTTGTTACTCCATGGGGATGTTATGAATATAATAGAGTTCCGCTTGGGATAACATGTGGAGGATCTGCTTTGAGTCGAGTTTTGGACCATATTTTGGCAGATTTTAAGTTCAAATTTGTGTTCAATTATATTAGATGACATCTGTGTTTATAGTCAGTTCTTAGAAGAACATAATGAACATATCAGATTAGTATTGCAACGCCTTAGAGAGGCAGGTCTTACTGTGAACCCTGATAAAGTGACGTGGGGCACTGATTCTATTAAATATTTGGGATATATTATTTCTAAGGGAAATATCCTTGTAGACCCTGAGAGGATTAGCCCGATAGTTAACTTCCCGACTCCCAAGAATTTAAAACAGGTTCAACGTTTTGTGGGGATGTGTGCCTACTATTCAAGGTTTATTCCTTCTTTTTCGGAGTTAGCAGCCCCATTAAACCAGCTAAAAAAGAAGGGTGTACAATTTGTTTGGGGAGACGAACAAAAAGGTGCCTTCTCTAAACTTAAACAAAATTTTATATCCCCTAATGTTTTGAAAATGCCTGATTTTTCACTTCCTTTCGAGCTTACGGTTGATGCTTCTTCTTACGCACTTGGAGCCGTACTATCCCAGCGATATCCTGAAGGATTTCTTCCTGTAGCTTTCGCGAGCAAAGTTTTAAATGAGGCTCAGAAGAGGTACAGTCCTTATGAAAAGGAATGTCTTGCTTGCCTATTTAATATTGAAAGGTTTACGGATTATTTAGAGCAACGTGAGTTTATTTTGTATACTGATAATACTCTTTGTCTTGGATGTTTAATCACCCTAAACAACTAGGTTGGGTTTTAAGGCTATCGCAGTTTAAATTTACCACTGTACATGTCCCGGGAAAAAATAATGTAGTTGCCGATGTTTTATCACGTATCAATGAGGGAGTGTTCCCTATACTTGCCTGTACTAGCCCATATAGTTTAAATGTAATTACTACAATCCCAGAATCCTTTGTGTCCCTAAGACATCAATTGGACGACCCCTATTGTAAAGAGATTGTTGGTAGGTTAGCTAATGGGAACACTGTAGACAATTTTCTTATGCATAGAGACTTGTTATGCTTGCGGGGTAAGAAAAACAAGGGCAGAAAGATTTTTGTTCCTTCTAAATTAAGGAATATGATCCTTAAATATTTTCATAATTCCACCTTTGGAGGCCACTTGGGAATTTTTAAGACACATCGTAAAATTGCTCAGGAGTTTTTTTGGCCCAATATGTATCAGGACATTAGACAATGGTTTAGGAAGTGTGATGGGTGTCTGGGAGCCAATCCCTCTCAGAACACTCGTTATGGGTTACATTCTGCAGATTTCGCTCATAACCCATGGGATATTGTGTTTGTGGATTTCGCTGGGCCCATCATTCGTTCTACTAGTGGGAATACCTGTGTGCTTAATATCATTGATGGTTTTTCTAAATTTGTTGTGATAATTTCCCTTAGGAATAAGAAAGATACCACCACCGTGAAAGCTTTATCTGATAGAGTGTGGGCTATTTTTGGGGCTTCTAGAAAGATAGTCAGTGATAATGGACCCTGTTTTAAATCCAAGGTATTCCATGACTTGTGTTTCGCGTGTGGAATCAAACACGTAACTACTAGTCCCTATAACCCTGCCCCTAATCAGGCAGAGAGGTTTAATAGAAACCTGAATATTGCTTTAACCATTTATCATGGCACTTCCCAGCCTCACTGGGATAAAGAGTTAAACTTTCTTTCTCTTGCATTCAACTCAGCTGTTCACGAGTCTACTGGAGCTACCCCTTCCTCTTTGTTGCTTGGTAGAGCTGAGTCATCCCCTGCTAGCAATTTGGGACGTTGACCCTCTGGTTGTGGATTGTGGGACCTCAACTTATTATGAAAGGTGTAAGCTTGCCTTTCATAATTTTCGGAGATACAGAGCCAGAGTGGCCGCTGCTTACAATCGAGGTCGGCTGCCTGTAAATGTGTCTGTGAATGATAAGGTTATGTGCAGACGTTCCCGTTGAGTTCAGCAGTGGACAGAACCTCAGCTAAGCTCACTCCAAAGTGGAGTGGACCATGGAAAATTACCTCATTCTTAACACATGTATCTGTTATACTGGAACTTGTGGAGGACCAGCGTCAAAGTCGTCGGGCTCATGTAAGCCACTTAAAGAAGGTACCTTAAGTATTGTAAATTTGTAAATATTAGTGATGTAAAATCATGTTATTAACCATGCTAAATATAAATTTGTGTTAAAATTTGCTGCTAGATCTAGCAGCTCAAGTAATTCTACATTGATAGGAAGGTAAACATAATAGTTCAATGGATAAACCTATTATGTTTATGTGGAAAATATATGTAACGTAATTAATATAAATCTGCTTTGTTTATTTAAAGAAATTAATGTTATAGTAAGATTCAGTTATGAATCAGTATTTACTAATAAATTTCTCCTGACGAGAATTAATGTTATAGTAAGATTCAGTTATGAATCAGTATTTACTAATAGTTTTCTCCTGACGAGAATTAATGTTATAGTAAGGTTCAGTTAAGAATCAGTATTTACTAATAATTTTCTCCTGACGAGAACTAATGTTATAGTAAGATTCAGTTAAGAATCAGTATTTACTAATAATTTTTCTCCTAACGAGAATACAAATTTTCGAAACTAATAATGTAATGTAATAGTAAGATTCAGTTGAGAATCAGAATTTGCTAATAATTATCTCTTGATGAGAACAGTTTTTTTTTTATCTTTTGATATATTGCCTGTTGGCATTGTAATGATAAAAAAGGGAACTATGATCTTCGGATTATTAATCTCGTTGGGTTGGTTGCTTCAGTATTTTATTGTAAGTGATGCTGGGGTAGTCTTGTATATGCTCTCAATCTGACTAGTTTCTTAAGTCCGTATCACACGACACTAGCTCGTACTTGAAATCCAGTGTGCTAGCTAGCACTAGCTAGCACGTCATCATCTAGCGTCATGTGAATCAGAAAAAGTATACTGGTTCTGCCACTTGGTACTGGCTACCATACTAGTTGTGAGGATAGAACACGTGCTATTTTCGTACTAGTTTCGACACTAGTCTGTGTAATTCAACCAATCATGTGCGCTGAAACTGTTTTGTAGATAAATGGTATAAATGACGCCAACATGGTCATTGGATGTGACTTTGTTGTTGGCATAAAATTATTCTAAACAACCTTGTTTATATAATACCAAATTGGCACAGTATGACAATATATTTAATATATATAAATTTAATTTAAAACATGTCATCTATAAACGACTAACTATGTTCCAGACCCAATTTTAATCTAAATAAACTTGATAGCATGCCAACCTTGGGCGTTTTTTTGTTTGTTTTTTTAGAATATAAAGTGTGCGTAGGCCTAAAAAAGAACATTTGTTTATCAAGGATACTGTACTTGGACACCCATGGGCTTAGGGACCTCTGACCACAATGTAAATAAATGAATACAAATTGAGGGAGATACTAAACGTTTGTATCACCCCGAATGTATATTACCTAACCTCCGAATGTATTATATTTAGCATCCTGCGACCATTATTTCGTCTTTCCCAACCATTCCCGTGTCTATATTCTTTTTCCTACGCTCCCTCTCATAATTTTCGATATCATTATTAGTAATTAATGCAGTTGCTGCACTCAAAATTAATCTCTGACGTTCGATAAATATTTGCACTAGGACCTAGTACCAAACTAGCAGCGTGTGAATACTATAGTCCCATTTCCATTGTACTAGCTAGTATACAGATATCTAGGTGCTAGCTAGCACACTTGATTTCTAGTATAAGCAAGTGTCGTGTGATACGGGCTTTAACTTCTTTTCCTCCCTGTCCTTCCTTTCTGAGAAACTCGCTGTAAGAGAAGATGCTGTCTATCTTCAGATGTCTACCGTGTGCCTACTTAGAAGAAGATGGGAATTTTACAAGCTGCCTACTTGCAAAACAGACTACTCCGAGGCAGTACAACCGCCTACTACCAAGGGGCAAGACATGTTTGAATATACACTCTCATCTGATTGACTACCCCTTGGAAAGACTACTTTGAAGGGTAGGAGAGTTGTAGCATGTCAATCAGACAGACTGGACAGCTACAATTAAATATTAATATTTAATAATTTACGAAAGAAAGAAACAATATTAACAGTAATCTACCTCAAAATTTATTTTCTCTGACTAGATGCAGTCAAATAAAATTACGTATTTCCCTAAATTGAAACACGTGGTTGTTCAAAAAACTGTATTTTGATAAATACTGTAGCAGATATCACAGAAGAGGATTAATATTATCATATTTATGAATAAAACAAATTAAATTAAATTAAAACAAATATATTCAAGTTTTAAGATACCTTATTAATTTTATATTATCGAACTTTCAATACACATGTTTTTGAAACCAATATACTTGCTACTAGCCAACTTTAAATATAATTGTAGTCTTGGCAGACTGTAAACAACATGGCTGATTACTACCTATTTAATAATATTAAATACGTTATTCGTATTTTTACAGTATTACTCTTAAAACTGAATTGTATATTCTTTAATGTAAATTATTCTTCAGGCAAGAGTGGTATAATACCTCACTAAACTTGAGTCACTGTTTTTGGTCCTTGGCAATGCGTATGTTTATGTCAATCCAGTAATATAGAGAGCACTGGTAATACCTTAACACAATTTTTTAATAACCTAAAAATATTTCTAGCAATGCTTGTCTAGAGTAATGTAATCTTTGGTCTGCCTGTTCTAAACGCCCACCACCACCACCTCCCCTAAATTTAATATGTAAATACAGCTATGCCTAAAAGTAGATATAATTTGATTTGATATATAAAAAACGCTTTGTTACTTATAGAATATGATTCAGAATAACAACGCTTCTATGTATTTACTTTTACACTTTGATTAATTAGGCCCTAGTTTTATATAACTTTTTTTATCTAGGCCTAGTTAAGGTTATATTGTGTTTGAAGGGTGGTTACCAAAGTTATGATGCAGTATATGAAAGAATTAGAACAGGTGAGTATTATCATTATATAAAAAACTTATATTGAGTTTTTTGTTTGCATTGGGTCAAAGGGCTCAGGTAGGCCTATTCATAATTACTTTGAGAAGAGGGCTACCACATTTAAACATTTAAAAATTAGTATCATTCCTAGGGCTTATGTGACATTACAACAGTTTCAATGTTAACATGATTAATTAGAATCGCAAAATGAAATATGAATTTAATTTTAGCCTATAAGATACTGTAGCCCTACCGTTAAAGAGTTTAAAAACATTTGAAATGTGTCTACCAATACTGTAAATACTGGAAATATACTTGATTCTATTTTTGATACTGGAATAAACTGGAATTTTGAATCAGATACTGGAAAAATATTCAGCTTTTTTACATTGAATGAAATGTTGTATTAAGCATTTTGAGAGCCCTGATATTATTTGACTACTGATAGTTCTATTTTGACCACCCTCACCCTCAGGTCTATCTTGTTTGCCACATGATTAGTTGACCTTGCATTGGGGATGTTTGCCTCACTTGCGGACCTTTCTAGTCTGTCTCTACACTACGCCCTCCCCCTCTCCCTTACATACTAAAGAAAGAAACAAAAATGTATTTATGTCACTCCATTATGCTCCGTTTGTGCTCATATGTGCCCGAAAATGAACATTTGTGCTTTAAAATTAAAAAATCTAGAGAACATTTAATGTGGCGGGCTAACCTGAGCCTTCCATATATCATAACATGTAGTAAAATCAAGTTCAAGCTGGCCCACTACATTTTTAAATATCAATGTAACAAAATTCTGTTTTCACCATTCGTTTAAGCTTTGTTTGTGCTCATTTGTGCCCGAAAAGGAATATTTGTGCTTTAAAATTAGGTATGCTAGATAACATTTAGTGTGGCGGGCTAAGTTGAGCCTTCCCTATACCATAACATGTAGAAAAATTGTGTTTGGGAAGAGACCATTGGGAAGACATAGACACAGATAGGAGATCATTAGAATGAACCTGAAAGAGATAGGGTGTAGTGAGGTGGACTGGAGAGAACTAGCTCAAGATAGAGATAGGGTGTAGTGAGGTGGACTGGATAGAACTAGCTCAAGATAGAGATAGGGTGTAGTGAGGTGGACTGGATAGAACTAGCTCAAGATAGAGATAGGGTGTAGTGAGGTGGACTGGATAGAACTAGCTTAAGATAGAGATAGGGTGTAGTGAGGTGGACTGGATAGAACTAGCTTAAGATAGAGATAGGGTGTAGTGAGGTGGACTGGATAGAACTAGCTCAAGATAGAGATAGGGTGTAATGAGGTGGACTGGATAGAACTAGCTCAAGATAGAGATAGGGTGTAGTGAGGTGGACTGGAGAGAACTAGCTCAAGATAGAGATAGGGTGTAATGAGGTGGACTGGATAGAACTAGCTCAAGATAGAGATAGGGTGTAATGAGGTGGACTGGATAGAACTAGCTTAAGATAGAGATAGGGTGTAGTGAGGTGGACTGGATAGAACTAGCTTAAGATAGAGATAGGGTGTAATGAGGTGGACTGGATAGAACTAGCTCAAGATAGAGATAGGGTGTAGTGAGGTGGACTGGATAGAACTAGCTTAAGATAGAGATAGGGTGTAATGAGGTGGACTGGAGAGAACTAGCTCAAGATAGAGATAGGGTGTAGTGAGGTGGACTGGATAGAACTAGCTCAAGATAGAGATAGGGTGTAATGAGGTGGACTGGATAGAACTAGCTCAAGATAGAGATAGGGTGTAGTGAGGTGGACTGGATAGAACTAGCTCAAGATAGAGATAGGGTGTAGTGAGGTGGACTGGATAGAACTAGCTTAAGATAGAGATAGGGTGTAGTGAGGTGGACTGGATAGAACTAGCTTAAGATAGAGATAGGGTGTAATGAGGTGGACTGGATAGAACTAGCTCAAGATAGAGATAGGGTGTAGTGAGGTGGACTGGATAGAACTAGCTCAAGATAGAGATAGGGTGTAGTGAGGTGGACTGGATAGAACTAGCTCAAGATAGAGATAGGGTGTAATGAGGTGGACTGGATAGAACTAGCTCAAGATAGAGATAGGGTGTAGTGAGGTGGACTGGATAGAACTAGCTTAAGATAGAGATAGGGTGTAATGAGGTGGACTGGATAGAACTAGCTCAAGATAGAGATAGGGTGTAGTGAGGTGGACTGGATAGAACTAGCTTAAGATAGAGATAGGGTGTAATGAGGTGGACTGGATAGAACTAGCTCAAGATAGAGATAGGGTGTAGTGAGGTGGACTGGATAGAACTAGCTTAAGATAGAGATAGGGTGTAATGAGGTGGACTGGAGAGAACTAGCTCAAGATAGAGATAGGGTGTAGTGAGGTGGACTGGATAGAACTAGCTCAAGATAGAGATAGGGTGTAATGAGGTGGACTGGATAGAACTAGCTCAAGATAGAGATAGGGTGTAGTGAGGTGGACTGGATAGAACTAGCTTAAGATAGAGATAGGGTGTAATGAGGTGGACTGGATAGAACTAGCTCAAGATAGAGATAGGGTGTAGTGAGGTGGACTGGATAGAACTAGCTTAAGATAGAGATAGGGTGTAATGAGGTGGACTGGATAGAACTAGCTCAAGATAGAGATAGGGTGTAGTGAGGTGGACTGGATAGAACTAGCTCAAGATAGAGATAGGGTGTAGTGAGGTGGACTGGATAGAACTAGCTCAAGATAGAGATAGGTGTAATGAGGTGGACTGGATAGAACTAGCTCAAGATAGAGATAGGGTGTAGTGAGGTGGACTGGAGAGAACTAGCTCAAGATAGAGATAGGGTGTAATGAGGTGGACTGGATAGTGGTCACTGTATTCCTTGTGTTGTTGCTCTAATAAAACAGACACGTTTAATATATACTGTATATTAATTATAACTAACAATATTTTAACTCTATGTATATAGCCATGCACTTTTTAACGTTATTGTGAGACTCGCTAACCAACACGTCCACACCCTTATCGTCCTTTTCTTCGAGTGTCCCCTAACCGCACCCAGCACTCAACCAGTCCCACAGCCTACCTAGCATTTCCCAATCACATTCCTACCCTCTCCTCAACCGTGACTAATGGCCAACTTTCCACTAACCACCTCAGCTATACAACCCTAACAATATATATTCACCCTTACAACTGCACACAATAAACCTGTACAGAAGAAACGTATCCTTATAAAATTCAAAATACATAGTCTAATAAAATATTATTTCAACATAGGCTACATCAATACTCCCCTAAATTGATCTCAATGAGATTACCATATAGATCAATTTGAAAACTACGATGGAGAGCATCATGACCTCCTCATATCCTTCACTTCTCTTTCTTTCGAAACTGTTCACTTCACTTGTCGAAATATGTCATTTCACTTAGTGTTACTAACAAATAATACAATACATAATATTCCCTACCTATATACACTAGTTAATTTACAAATTTAATCTTTTTATAATTGGAAATAAAATTAAAATCTAGATTGAAACATATATCAAAGTGTTAAAAAATGAACAAATAAAATACAATTTAATGTTGGTAATTGAACACAGGTCCTTTATTTACCAGTGTTTCCACTTGATTTTGTCATCTTCTCTTCATACTTATTTAGCCATGTCTGTGTCTACATTATACAATTTTAAGAATTTTGCATTAATAGTTTCAATCAGTTTGTTTGTCTCCTTGCGGTGTGTCACACGAGCGTTTTCATTTGTTATACCTACAACTCTGCCAGGTCCGTAGTATAATAGGTGGAGTTTTGATATCTCTCTGTAAATTGCTGACCACAGCTTGTGCGTTCTTATCAGTACCGACTGACCAACCTCATAGTTTGCCACCGTGGAAAATTTGTTCTTATGCGTGCAGATTTGCAGTCGCGCAATCCTCTCTTCCCTTTAGTGATGCTATGTTAATTGTTTCAACTCAGAAACCAGTCTGTGCATAAGGTTGTCGCTTGGTAGAGTCGTCCTTTCCCAGGTTCTTCCTATTCTTGAAAGCATACTTACACTCACTATCGGCTTGCTAAGCCTGTCATAGCTTACCACGTTCTTAAAATGCTAATTTTGAAAATGGTTACTTTGAAGTGTTACTATAATAAATAAGGTTAATTTGAACATTGAATGAATTGTTTGTAGAAGCCGTTTGATCCTGAAGAGTTTGTGGAGAGACTGGCGTGGAGGACCATTGAAGGCAGTAGAGATGGGAGCGGCCAGTTTGACCCAGTGCTCCTCCATGAGACCTTTGTTCAAGCCATCAAGTAGGTCTGCTGCTCTCGTAGCACCTAGCATGTGTGATCATGCCTCAAAACACACAAATAAACATGTTAAAGCTGAAACCTTTTAGTCAGCTGATATCTTAGAAAGATCATATTAAGCTGCTCAGGCTACTATGCATTTATCTATGTCAAATTAATGTTTCTATGCTTTTTATATGTAGGAATATGTCTAATCTCATTATAATTATGTTGAGTAGGTATGTAAAGTGTATTGAGAATTGTTGCATACAATCGGACCTTCACGGTAGCAAAATTATTTAAGTTTTGGTGACTCCCCATGACATTACATATAAAAACTGTTTCTACATGTCAAAAACTAGGCCTATGTATCAAACAGGGTTCCTACATGTCATGAAAAACTGGGAAAATTTGGAATTTTAAAATATTTCTTCCAGGCCTGGAAATATGGGATTTCTCATTTTTCCAATCTCTTCTTGAAATTATTTAAGTTGTCCTAGAAATTCCTTTATCCTCCTATTTTTTAAAAAGGTCATTAAATCAGGCTTAGTAAGTTATTGAATCATTAATTAATATACAACTAGGTAGTATTGTCATTTTTATAAATTTTATTTTTGTTTTGTAGTTTACATAACATAAACTGTCATGCACAATATGAACAGTGAGAGTTGGGGTATTTAACGTTCACTTTCTAATCCAACTGATTATATCGGAACACTAACTTATATTTAGAACAAACACAACATCCAGCCCCCAGCCGTTAAGTCATCACTGTGAAAGGGGAAACCCACATTTCACCAATGAATGTTTGCAAGTGAGCTTATGCTATGTTTTAATTATTTGAATTATTCGTTGTGTCATAAAAAATAATTAAAGATGTGGAAAGGTGCAGATGTAGGGGAATTGGGAGTCTGCATTAAATAAGAGAAAATATGTAATGATGTGTTTTTCCTTGATTACGTTTATACACTTGTCCTGGAGGAATTGTAGAACATCCTTGAAAAATACATTAAATGTACAGGAAAAAATAGAACATAAATGTTGGGAGAATGGTCAAGGTCATTGTGCAGCCCCTTTTTCTCCTAAAGGACAAAATATAAAGGAACATAAACAAGTGAGTAGTCAGGACTCTGATGTCAGAGTTGGTATCTTTCACGAGTCCAGGCAAAACCTCCAGAAACCAATGATCGAGGGAAATTAACTTAAGGCTCAAATTCACAAAATGGGACAATTTAAGTCCCTTAGTGGGTAAAATCATTAAGTATTTTTTTAGTCAAATGTTGTGTTTCTATTTTACTTCTCTAAATCAAAATTTAATTACATAATAATGTCTACAAACTATATTTAAAAAAATCTGACCAAGACAATTTGGTCACTGTCCCCACCTTCAAATATACAATGATTTATGGAAAACAAACAAATTCTTATTTTTAAAAAAATAAAAAAATATTGGATTGCAATGTTGATAAAATATATTAAACAATAAACAATAGTTTAAAAACAGAAAACAATTTTAAACAGTGTTTTTTAATAAATAAGACTTGTCCCTGAAGTACATCATAAAAGGCAGAAAAAATGTAAAACGGATGCCATTACGATAAGATCACGCTCGTTTAGCGCGGAAAACGTCACTGAAGTCGTCATGTTGGTTGTTTACAAATGTGTGATATAAATACCAGCTTTTTTTTTTTAAATCAATACAGAAAATATCATTAATGCAGGTAATAAACATTTAATACCTTAAGTATATGACAATTCGGTCACGTTCTCAGGTTGTCCTTGACCTTGATGGTCGCTGTAGACAATAACACTTGAGTTTGGCCTCGCTGCCCTGAGTAGAACTTAAACAAGCATTATCTGATTGTTTGCACTCCCCGGACCCCTTTGGTACTGGCTGTCATGGTGTCCACTATTTTAACTTGGTCTAACTTCGTTCTTCTGCACATCTAATGGAAAACGTCGTTCATTGTGAAGCAATGTATGGTGAGATGCGCCACAATTCTTACATTTGTGCGTGCTAGAACACTCGTTTACACTGTGACCATTTTGTAAGCAGTTGAAACATAGCCCTCTTTGTTTGACATAATTGCTTCTTATAATACAAACTGGCATGCAAGAAATCATTACATTTGTACAGATTGTTGGTGTTATTACCACAGTACTAGCACTGTCTTTGTGAAGTGCTAACTAGTGCGCTGGTGAGGCGAGGCAGCCTCGTCACCTTGTAATTAATATCATGCTTGCCTAAATTGATATATTCGTTATCAAAAGGCCTAATATTTTCTAATGCCTACCTTCTGAATTACAAAAATTCAATGAAACAATCTAATGTTGGGAATGACTTGTCAGAAATTGTTAACTCCCATTCTCGCCTTGTCATAGCATCAATCCTCGGTGTGAATAGATGGACAAGAAGTAGGTCATGTAAAGGTATGTCAATGTTGAGCGCCCTAACTGCACTTAAGTTACTCTTTGCAGTGTTAATGAATTGTAGATATTCTACTGCAGATTCCTTCCATACAGGTTGAATATCTAGCAACTGCCTTATTTGGGTAGATGCGATAAGACGTTGTTTTGGTATCCATCCTCAAGTGCCTTCCATGCCACTGAATAATTATCCGTAGTAAGAGGTAAGTTCTGTATTAACTGTGCGGCCTGACCTGAAAGTGATGACACAAGATACTGAAACTCCTAGATTGTAGGCACTTGTCCGTTCTCATGTACCATGACCTTGAAACTGTCCGCAAATGTTGTCCATTTCTCATACTCGCCATCGAAAGTAGCTAGTTTTATTGCAGGTAATCGTATGTCAGAATTATTACAGGAATGTGAACTTGAATTTACTGATTCTGCTGACTCGTTAATTGTTAAACCTGGCGCTACCGTAGTGCGTTCTATTAAATCCTGCATAGTTGCACAAACTGTGTAGTATTTATCCTCAAATTCTGCCTATATCCTTCAATTTGAGTAGTTGAATCTAGATCAGTTTGTTCAATTTGTAATTGAACTACCTGAAATTTATTCCAGATGCTTGTGTTTCTTTAATTAAATTGATCTATAAATGTTTGCATATGCGTGAGACTTCCACTTAAAACACCACGATTTATGGCTTGTGATTTAAGTTGTTCTTGCACCATAATTATTTAAAGTAATCATGAGATGCCAGAGAATAAGACATGCACAGACTTACCTTATGAAAAGACACTTTTTTTAAAACCTTCTAAGTTAACTTGCTATAGCTGTGAGCATGTCACTGCTCCTTGTGATGAAACTCTCTATTAAAGTTGACTTGCTATAGCTGGCCAATCATGTGACATCACAATGTTGGTGTGTCCGTGCGCGCACTATTTCAGTCTACAAAGCTACAATGGTTGATTGTAATGTTTATATCCAGCAAATTTGAAACGGTTCATAGAGGTCAATACTTATTATTAAATCCACTGAATAAATGTAAAATACATAATAGTACTAAAATGAACGTTTGAGATGCACAGCTTATTGTTATACTCTCGAGAATATTACTCTGAAAATGTGTATTAACCTGATAATGCTATTTATGTGACTTGCTCACAAATCACTAACAACACTGTAATCTAGTCACTCGTTTTCTTAACTATCCGGCCGGAGGACCAATGTTCGGCATTGACGGCTGAGGAATCCCTATTTGTAACAACCGGGAGGACCACTGAATTAAACAACTCAAACTTAATTATTATTTTATTATAACACGCGCACAAAAAAGGACCCCATTCTTTTGCTTTATTTAGATAAATATGTCAACATAAAGCGACAACAGGAAAACAAAATGCGCATAGCAAATGCAAAGACACAATACACAACAATATATATAATGTTAATTGAGTGGGATTATGTGGGACTGTGAGTATTGCAAAACTATAACAAAGATAGCAATATTTAAAAATTGAAATCAAAAATAAGTTATTTAAGGCAGAAAAGAACAAAACAAAAACCTAACACAAATTTCAATAGATAAACATAAAAAAACTCAACTAATATATTTTAGTTAGAGGAAAAAAACCATTCCTTGTATAGAGTAACATAATTAACAAAATAACAAATAGTAACAAAGCGAGCAAAGTAAAACAAAAACACACAAAATTGTAGAGTGGTTAGTGAAGATGAACAATACACAGTGCTTTAAAATTGAAGGTATTAGGATGTAATGGAAAAAACAAATAAACACACAAATACAAAGAGTAAAAGAGGAAATACAGAAATCAAACAAGCATTACAATCGAATCATGAGTAGGGTAAACATTAACAAACATCATTCTAAAATCAGAGGTTACAAATGAACATGTAAACAAACAACATTTTGAAAATAGTAAATCCAGAGTGAGTAAAAGATACGGGAACATAATTCACAATTAAAAGGAATTTAACAAAGAACAGGGCACAGAAAACAGGGTCAGTTTAGTAATCCGAAACAGAACAGTAGAACTCAACACATTTAAAGCAAAATTTGAAATTGCAGTTAAAAACTTACCACTAACAATTAAAATCAATTGGAGTAACAACAAATTAAAAATTCACATATACAAGGTCATGTAAACAAAGCACAAACAAATTGATAGTACCGAGGAGTAGTTAAAAGAATCACACTAACATTTCAAAAAAAGGAGCTGTAAAAAACAACACACAATTCAGAGGTCAGGATGTAAACAAACAACACACACATAATTAGAGAGTCCAGGATGAAACAAAACAAACCAACAATCAGAGGTCTTTGATGTTAAACAAACATACACCTACACAACTCAAGGTAGGAGTGAACAGAACAACATCACACAATTCAGAGGTCAGGAGTGAAACGAACAACACCACACAATTCAGAGGTCAGGAGTGAAACAGAACAACACACACAATTCAGAGGTCAGGAGTGAAACAGAACAACATCACACAATCAGAGGTCAGGAGTGAAACAAAACAACACCACACAATTCAGAGGTCAGGAGTGAAACAGAACAACACCACACAATCAGAGGTCAGGAGTGAAACAAACAACACCACACAATTCAGAGGTCAGGAGTGAAACAGAAACCACACAATTCAGAGTCAGGAGTGAAACAGAACAACACCACAATTCAGAGGTCAGGAGTGAAACAGAACAACACCACACAATTCAGAGGTCAGGATGTAAACAAAACAACACCACACAATTCAGAGGTCAGGAGTGAACAAACAATCACACATTCAGAGGTCAGGAGTGAAACAGAACACACCACACATTCAGAGGTCAGGAGTGAAACAAACAACACCACACAATCAGAGGTCAGGAGTAAAACAGAAACAAACACCACACAATCAGAGGTCAGGAGTGAAACAGAACAACACCACACAATCAGAGGTCAGGAGGAAAGAACAACACCACACAATTCAGAGGTAGAGTGAAACAAAACAACACCACACAATCAGAGGTCAGGAGTGAAACAGAACAACACCACACAATACAGAGGTCAGGAGTGAAACAAACAACACACACAATCAGAGGTCAGAGTGAACAAACAACACCACACAATCAGAGGTCAGGAGTGAAACAGAACAACACCACACAATTCAGAGGTCAGGAGTGAAACAGAACAACACCACACATTACAGAGGTCAGGAGTGAAACAAAACAACACCACACAATACAGAGGTCAGGAGTGAAAAAGAACAACACCACACATTTCAGAGGTCAGGAGTGAAACAGAACAACACCACACAATTCAGAGGTCAGAAGTGAAACAGAACAACACCACACAACTCAGAGGTCAGGAGTGAAACAAACAACACCACACAATTCAGAGGTCAGGAGTGAAACAAAACAACACACACAATTCAGAGGTCAGGAGTGAAAAAAACAACACCACACAACTCTGAGGTCAGGAGTGAAACAGAACAACACCACACAATTCAGAGGTCAGGATTGAAACAAAACAACACCACACAACTCAGAGGTCAGGAGTGAAAACAACACCACACAATTCAGAGGTCAGGATCGTAACAAAACAACATCACACAATACAGAGGTCAGGAGTGAAGCAAAACAACACCACACAATTCAGAGGTCAGGAGTGAAACAGAACAACACCACACAATTCAGAGGTCAGGATCGTAACAAAACAACACCACACAACTCAGAGGTCAGGAGTGAAACAGAACAACACCACACAATTCAGAGGTCAGGAGTGAAACAGAACAACACCACACAATTCAGAGGTCAGGAGTGAAACAAAACAACACCATACAACTCAGAGGTCAGGAGTGAAACAAAACAACACCACACAATTCAGAGGTCAGGAGTGAAACAGAACAACACACAATACAGTGGTCAGGAGTGAAACAGAACAACACCACACAATTCAGAGGTCAGGAGTGAAACAGAACAACACCACACAATTCAGAGGTCAGGAGTGAAACAAAACAACACCACACAACTCAGAGGTCAGGAGTGAAACAAAACAACACCACACAATTCATAGGTCAGGAGTGAAACAGAACAACATCACACATTTCAGAGGTCAGGAGTGAAAGAAAACAACACCACACAATTCAGAGGTCAGGAGTGAAACAGAACAACACCACACAATACAGAGGTCAGGAGTGAAACAAAACAACACCACACAACTCAGAGGTCAGGAGTGAAACAGAACAACACTACACAATTCAGAGGTCAGGAGTGAAACAAAACAACTTCACACAATACAGAGGTCAGGAGTGAAACAAAACACCCCACCACATTTCAGAGGTCAGGACTGAAACAGAACAACATCACACATTTCAGAGGTCAGGACTGAAACAGAACAACATCACACAATACAGAGGTCAGGAGTGAAACAAAACAACACCACACATTTCAGAGGTCAGGACTGAAACAGAACATCATCACACAATACAGAGGTCAGGAAACAACCAACAATTTAGGGTCAGGAGTGAAACAAACAACACCACACAATTCAGAGTCAGGAGTGAAACAAACAACACACACAATCAAGGTCAGAGTAAACAAACAACACCACACAATTCAGAGGTCAGGAGTGAACAGAACAACACCAACACATTCAGAGGTCAGAAGTGAAACAAAAACAACACACACAATTCAGAGGTCAGGAGTGAAACAAACAACACCACACATCAGAGGTCAGGAGGAAAAAACAACACCACACAATTCAGAGGTCAGGAGTGAAACAGAACAACAACACACAATTCAGAGGTCAGGAGTGAAACAAACAACACCACACAATCAGAGGTCAGGAGTGAAACAGAACAACACACACAACAGAGGTCAGGAGTGAAACAGAACAACACCACACAATTCAGAGGTCAGAGTGAAACAGAACAACACACACAATTCAGAGGTCAGGAGTGAAACAAACAACACCACACAATTCAGAGGTCAGGAGTGAAACAAACAACACCACAATTCAGAGGTCAGGAGTGAAACAAACAACACACACAATCAGAGGTCAGGAGTGAAACAAACAACACACACAATCAGAGGTCAGGAGTGAAACAGAACAACACCACACAATTCAGAGTCAGGAGTGAAACAAACAACCACACAATTCAGAGGTCAGGAGTGAAACAAACAACACACACAATTCAGAGGTCAGGAGTGAAAAGAAACAACACCACACAATTCAGAGGTCAGGAGTTGAAACAAAACAACACCACACATTCAGAGGTCAGAGTGAAACAAACAACACCACCAATCAGAGGTCAGGAGTGAACAGAACAACACCACACAATTCAGAGTCAGGAGTGAACAAACAACACCACAATTCAGAGGTCAGGAGTGAAACAAAACAACACCACACATTCAGAGGTCAGGAGTGAAACAAAACAACACCACACAATTCAGAGGTCAGTAGTGAAACAGAACAACACACAATCAGAGGTAGAGTGAACAAACAAACCACACATTCAGAGGTCAGGAGTGAAACAGAACAACCACACAATTCAGAGGTCAGGAGTGAAACAGAACAACACCACACAATACTCAGAGGTCAGGAGTGAAACAAACAACACCACACAATTCAGAGGTCAGGAGTGAAACAAACAACACCACAAATACAGAGGTCAGGAGTGAAACAGAAACAACACCACACAATTCAGAGGTCAGGAGTGAACAAAACAACACACACAATTCAGAGGTCAGGAGTGAAACAGAACAAACACACAATCAGAGGTCAGGAGTGGAAACAGAAAACAACACACACAATCAGAGGTCAGGAGTGAAACAGAACAACACCACACATCAAGCAATCAGCACGGTCAGGAGTGAAACAGAACAACCACACAATTCAGAGGTCAGGAGTGAAACAGAACAACACACACACATCAGAGGTCAGGAGTGAAACAGAACAACACCACACAATTCAGAGGTCAGGAGTGAAACAAACAACACCACACAATTCAGAGGTCAGGAGTGAAACAGAACAAACACCACACAATTCAGAGGTCAGGAGTGAAACAGAACAACACCACACAATTCAGAGGTCAGGAGTAAAACAAAAAACACACACAAATTCAGATGGTCAGGAGTGAAACAGAACAACACCACACAATTCAGAGGTCAGGAGTGAAACAGAACATCACACAAATTCAGAGGTAAGGAGTGAAACAGAACAACACCACACAATTCAGAGGTCAGGAGTTAAACAGAACAACATCACACATTTCAAAGGTCAGGACTGTAACAGAACAACATCACACATTTCAGAGGTCAGGAGTGAAACAAAACAACACCACACAATTCAGAGGTCAGGAGTGAAACAGAACAACACCACACGATTCAGAGGTCAGGACTGAAACAGAACAACATCACACATTTCAGAGGTCAGGAGTGAAATAAAACAACACCACACAATTCAGTGGTCATTGATGTGCCTCTCTGTTCAGGCAGCCTTCTTTCCTTCGCACTTGCACCGGCCGCTTCACCCTCCCTCCCTACTGCCGGTCCGGCCCACAGTCCATGTTGTCTGAGCCGTCCGTGACGCTCTTACCTCTATAATCAACTCCCTTCTTCCTATTGGCTCGCTTGGCGGCCAATAGCACTTTCGTTTTCCCGAACCAATGGGAAGCTCCCTCTTCTCTGATTGGACCAGGCCAGGCAGCAGCGGAGGGTATATAACCCGGTGAAATCTTGATTCGAGTTCAGTGGTGAGCCAACCTTGGGGAACCACACTCATACGAAAGAGCCAATAAATCGTCGTTTGCAGCAAGTGTCATCGCTATTCTCATTCCACCGCAATCTACCCTACCTCCCACCGCGACTTTACGTTGCCGGGAATCTACCCTACCTCCCACCGCGACTTTACGTTGCCGGGACGCTACCCTACCTCCCACCGCGACTTAACGTTGCCGGGACGCTATCCTACCTCCCACCGCGACTTTACGTTGCCGGGACTCTATCCTACCTCTCCACCCTTCCCCATCCACTTGTCCTCGTCATCACGGGATGGTCTACACTCGCCGCGCCGGCAAAGCCCACCGACGGAAGACCCTGGAGAAAACAGCACCGACCAAACAGTACTCAACTCGTGGACCCATTCTCTACGTTCCCGT
>JBCFYV010000943.1:0-143112 GCA_039000515.1 Timema cristinae | reverse complement strand
TTGGGTTTTTTGTGTTGTTTGTTTCCCTTGATTTTGATTGTGGGGTTTGTTTTGTTTCACTCCTGACCTCTGAATTGTGTGATGTTGTTCTGTTTCACTCCTGACCTCTGAATTGTGTGATGTTGTTCTGTTAACGCTCTTTTTTATTTGCAAGTGTTAGGTGATTTGATTTAAACTACATCATGAAGGTTATTCAGTATTTGTTTTTGCTTTTGTTTACATGACCTAGGAGATCACTAATATACATTCTTTTAATTTGTTGTTTAATGTAATTCTCTTATTAGTTATGTAACTTTTTTAACATGCAAATTCACACTTTTGTTTAACATGTAGCTAATCTCTTGCAAACTTAACCTTTTCTGTCTCGGATTACTAAATACCACATATTTCTTGGCTGGCCTGTCAGATTAAAGTACCTTTTATTATGTGAATTAATAAATCCCTATGTTGTTACCTCCCCACCATATTTGGATTTAATGAATTGGTTCAGATATGGGTAGAGTTTTTTATATGTCTATGTTTTGGAAGAATGAATGTTCAGCTTTAAATGTGTTGAAGTTTACCTACTGTTCATGTATGTCGGAAAATAGGTAAACTGCCTTGTTTCCTCCATCTTCCTCTTTTCTCTTTGTTATAATTCTCTTTTAATTGGTTTTAACCCCAATTCACTGTGTCCCTAAGATATTCATTTTCAACCACTGGCAGATTTGACTATCCTTATAACATACAATTTTTCTGTCCCTTTTAACGATGTTCAGTTTGTACAACACACATTTTAATATCATTTTTAATTATGTTTTAACTCCTTACTCCAGTCTGGGAATGTTTCTCTAATCTAAATTTTAGATTTTGTATTTTATGTTTATTTTGTATTTGTGTTAGGTTTATTTTTTGTTCTTTTTTGGCCATTAAAATAAACTTTAATATTCCATTATTTCAATTTTTAAATATTGCTATCTTAATTATAGTTTTGCAATACTCACAGTCCCACATAATCCCACTCAATTAACATTATATATATTGTTGTGTATTGTGTCTTTGCATTTGCTATGGCATTTTGTTTTCCTGTTGTCGCTTTATGATGACATATTTATCTAAAATGAAGCAAAAGAATGGGGTCCTTTTTTGTGCGCGTGTTATAATAAAATAATAGTTAAGTCTGAGTTGTTTAATTCAGTGGTCCTCCCGTTGTTACAAATAGGGATTCCTCAGCCGTCAATCCCGAACATTGGTCCTCCGGGCCGGATAGTTAAGAAAACGAGGGACTATAGATTACAGTGTTGTTAGTGATTTGTGAGCAAGTCACATAAATAGCATTATCAGGTTAATACACATTTTCAGAGTAATATTCTCGAGAGTATAACAATAAGCTGTGCATCTCAAACGTTCATTTTAGTACTATTATGTATTTTACATTTATTCAGTGGATTTAATAATAAGTATTGAACTCTATGAACCGTTTCAAATTTGCTGGATATAAACATTACAATCAACCATTGTAGCTTTGTAGACTGAAATAGTGTGCGCACGGACGCAACAACATTGTGATGTCACATGATTGGCCAGCTATAGCAAGTCAACTTTAATAGAGAGTTTCATCACAAGGAGCAGTGACATGCTCACAGCTATAGCAAGTTAACTTAGAAGGTTTAAAAAAAAAGTGTCTTTGCATAAGGTAAGTCTGTGCATGTCTTATTCTCTGGCATCTCATGATTACTTTAAATAATTATGGTGCAAGAACAACTTAAATCACAAGCCATAAATCGTGGTGTTTTATGTGGAAGTCTCACGCGTATGCAAACATTTATAGATCAATTTAATTAAAGAAAACACAAGCATCTGGAATAAATTTCAGGTAGTTCAATTACAAATCGAACAAACTGATCTAGATTCAACTACTCAAATTGAAGGATATAGGCAATAATTTGAGGATAAATACTACACAGTTTGTGCAACTATGCAGGATTTAATAGAACACACTACGGTAGCGCCAGGTTTAACAATTAATGAGTCAGCAGAATCAGTAAATTCAAGTTCACACTCTTGTAATAATTCTGGCATACGTTTACCTGCAATAAAACTAGCTACTTTCGATGGCGAGTATGAGAAATGGACAACATTTGCGGACAGTTTCAAGGTCATGGTACATGAAAACGGACAAGTGCCTACAATCTAGGAGTTTCAGTATCTTGTGTCATCACTTTCAGGTCAGGCCGCACAGTCAATACAGAACTTATCTCTTACTACGGATAATTATTCAGAGGCATGGAAGGTACTTGAGGATAGATATCAAAACAATCGTCTTATCAAATCTACCCATATAAGGCAGTTGCTAGATATTCAACCTATACGGAAGGAATCTGCAGTAGAATATCTACAAATCATTAACACTGCAAAGAGTAACTTAAGTGCAGTCAGGGCGCTCAACATTGACATACCTTTACATGACCTACTTCTGTCCATCTATTCACACCGAGGATTGATGCTATGACAAGGCGAGAATGGGAGTTAACAATTTCTGACAAGTCATTCCCAACATTAGATTGTTTCATTGAATTTTTGGAATTCCGAAGAAGGCATTAGAAAATATTAGGCCTTTTGATAACGAATATATCAATTTAGGCAAACATGATATTAATTACAAGGTGAAGAGGCTGCCTCGCCGCATCAGCGCACTAGTTATCACTTCACAAAGGCAGTGCCAGTAATGTGGTAATAACACCCACAATCTGTACAAATGTAATGATTTCTTACATGCCAGTTTGTATTATAAGAAGCAATTATGTCAAACAAAGAGGGCTATGTTTCAACTGCTTACAAAATGGTCACAGTGTAAACGAGTGTTCTAGCACGCACAAATCTAAGAATTGTGGCGCATCTCACCATACATTGCTTCACAATGAACGACGTTTTCCATTAGATGTGCAGAAGAACGAAGTTAGACCAAGTTAAAATAGTGGACACCATGACAGCCAGTACCAAAGGGGTCCGGGTGATTGCAAACAATCAGATAATGCTTGTTTAAGTTCTACTCAGGGCAGCGAGGCCAAACTCAAGTGTTATTGTCTACAGCGACCATCAAGGTCAAGGACAACCTGAGAACGTGACCGAATTGTCATATACTTAAGGTATTAAATGTTTATTACCTGCATTAATGATATTTTCTGTATTGATTTTAAAAAAAAGCTGGTATTTATATCACACATTTGTAAACAACCAACATGACGACTTCAGTGACGTTTTCCGCGCTAAACGAGCGTGATCTTATCGTAATGGCATCCGTTTTACATTTTTTCTGCCTTTTATGATGTACTTCAGGGACAAGTCTTATTTATTAAAAAACACTGTTTAAAATTGTTTTCTGTTTTTAAAATATTGTTTATTGTTTAATATATTTTATCAACATTGCAATCCAAAATTTTTTTATTATTTTAAAAATAAGTATTTGTTTGTTTTCCATAAATCATTGTATATTTGAAGGTGGGGACAGTGACCAAATTGTCTTGGTCAGATTTTTTAAATATAGTTTGTAGACATTATTATGTAATTAAATTTTGATTTAGAGAAGTAAAATAGAAACACAACATTTGACTAAAAAAATACTTAATGATTTTACCCACTAAGGGGACTTAAATTGTCCCATTTTGTGAATTTGAGCCTTAAGTTAATTTCCCTCGATCATTTGGTTTCTGGAGGTTTTGCCTGGACTCGTGAAAGATACCAACTCTGACATCAGAGTCCTGACTACTCACTCTGTTTATGTTCCTTTATATTTTGTCCTTTAGGAGAAAAAGGGGCTGCACAATGACCTTGACCATTCTCCCAACATTTATGTTCTATTTTTTCCTGTACATTTAATGTATTTTTCAAGGATGTTCTACAATTCCTCCAGGACAAGTGTATAACGTAATCAAGGAAAAACACATCATTACATATTTTCTCTTATTTAATGCAGACTCCCAATTCCCCTACATCTGCACCTTTCCACATCTTTAATTATTTTTTATGACACAACGAATAATTCAAATAATTAAAACATAGCATAAGCTCACTTGCAAACATTCATTGGTGAAATGTGGGTTTCCCCTTTCACAGTGATGACTTAACGGCTGGGGGCTGGATGTTGTGTTTGTTCTAAATATAAGTTAGTGTTCCGATATAATCAGTTGGATTAGAAAGTGAACGTTAAATACCCCAACTCTCACTGTTCATATTGTGCATGACAGTTTATGTTATGTAAACTACAAAACAAAAATAAAATTTATAAAAATGACAATACTACCTAGTTGTATATTAATTAATGATTCAATAACTTACTAAGCCTGATTTAATGACCTTTTTAAAAAATAGGAGGATAAAGGAATTTCTAGGACAACTTAAATAATTTCAAGAAGAGATTGGAAAATGAGAAATCCCATATTTCCAGGCCTGGAAGAAATATTTTAAAATTCCAAATTTTCCCAGTTTTTCATGACATGTAGGAACCCTGTTTGATACATAGGCCTAGTTTTTGACATGTAGAAACAGTTTTTATATGTAATGTCATGGGGAGTCACCAAAACTTAAATAATTTTGCTACCGTGAAGGTCCGATTGTATGCAACATTCTCAATACACTTTACATACCTACTCAACATAATTATAATGAGATTAGACATATTCCTACATATAAAAAGCATAGAAACATTAATTTGACATAGATAAATGCATAGTAGCCTGAGCAGCTTAATATGATCTTTCTAAGATATCAGCTGACTAAAAGGTTTCAGCTTTAACATGTTTATTTGTGTGTTTTGAGGCATGATCACACATGCTAGGTGCTACGAGAGCAGCAGACCTACTTGATGGCTTGAACAAAGGTCTCATGGAGGAGCACTGGGTCAAACTGGCCGCTCCCATCTCTACTGCCTTCAATGGTCCTCCACGCCAGTCTCTCCACAAACTCTTCAGGATCAAACGGCTTCTACAAACAATTCATTCAATGTTCAAATTAACCTTATTTATTATAGTAACACTTCAAAGTAACCATTTTCAAAATTAGCATTTTAAGAACGTGGTAAGCTATGACAGGCTTAGCAAGCCGATAGTGAGTGTAAGTATGCTTTCAAGAATAGGAAGAACCTGGGAAAGGACGACTCTACCAAGCGACAACCTTATGCACAGACTGGTTTCTGAGTTGAAACAATTAACATAGCATCACTAAAGGGAAGAGAGGATTGCGCGACTGCAAATCTGCACGCATAAGAACAAATTTTCCACGGTGGCAAACTATGAGGTTGGTCAGTCGGTACTGATAAGAACGCACAAGCTGTGGTCAGCAATTTACAGAGAGATATCAAAACTCCACCTATTATACTACGGACCTGGCAGAGTTGTAGGTATAACAAATGAAAACGCTCGTGTGACACACCGCAAGGAGACAAACAAACTGATTGAAACTATTAATGCAAAATTCTTAAAATTGTATAATGTAGACACAGACATGGCTAAATAAGTATGAAGAGAAGATGACAAAAATCAAGTGGAAACACTGGTAAATAAAGGACCTGTGTTCAATTACCAACATTAAATTGTATTTTATTTGTTCATTTTTTAACACTTTGATATATGTTTCAATCTAGATTTTAATTTTATTTCCAATTATAAAAAGATTAAATTTGTAAATTAACTAGTGTATATAGGTAGGGAATATTATGTATTGTATTATTTGTTAGTAACACTAAGTGAAATGACATATTTCGACAAGTGAAGTGAACAGTTTCGAAAGAAAGAGAAGTGAAGGATATGAGGAGGTCATGATGCTCTCCATCGTAGTTTTCAAATTGATCTATATGGTAATCTCATTGAGATCAATTTAGGGGAGTATTGATGTAGCCTATGTTGAAATAATATTTTATTAGACTATGTATTTTTGAATTTTATAAGGATACGTTTCTTCTGTACAGGTTTATTGTGTGCAGTTGTAAGGGTGAATATATATTGTTAGGGTTGTATAGCTGAGGTGGTTAGTGGAAAGTTGGCCATTAGTCACGGTTGAGGAGAGGGTAGGAATGTGATTGGGAAATGCTAGGTAGGCTGTGGGACTGGTTGAGTGCTGGGTGCGGTTAGGGGACACTCGAAGAAAAGGACGATAAGGGTGTGGACGTGTTGGTTAGCGAGTCTCACAATAACGTTAAAAAGTGCATGGCTATATACATAGAGTTAAAATATTGTTAGTTATAATTAATATACAGTATATATTAAACCGTGTCTGTTTTATTAGAGCAACAACACAAGGAATACAGTGACCACTATCCAGTCCACCTCATTACACCCTATCTCTATCTTGAGCTAGTTCTCTCCAGTCCACCTCACTACACCCTATCTCTATCTTGAGCTAGTTCTATCCAGTCCACCTCATTACAACCTATCTCTATCTTGAGCTAGTTCTATCCAGTCCACCTCACTACACCCTATCTCTATCTTGAGCTAGTTCTATCCAGTCCACCTCACTACACCCTATCTCTATCTTGAGCTAGTTCTATCCAGTCCACCTCATTACACCCTATCTCTATCTTAAGCTAGTTCTATCCAGTCCACCTCACTACACCCTATCTCTATCTTGAGCTAGTTCTATCCAGTCCACCTCATTACACCCTATCTCTATCTTAAGCTAGTTCTATCCAGTCCACCTCACTACACCCTATCTCTATCTTGAGCTAGTTCTATCCAGTCCACCTCATTACACCCTATCTCTATCTGAGCTAGTTCTATCCAGTCCACCTCACTACACCCTATCTCTATCTTGAGCTAGTTCTCTCCAGTCCACCTCATTACACCCTATCTCTATCTTAAGCTAGTTCTATCCAGTCCACCTCACTACACCCTATCTCTATCTTGAGCTAGTTCTATCCAGTCCACCTCATTACACCCTATCTCTATCTTAAGCTAGTTCTATCCAGTCCACCTCACTACACCCTATCTCTATCTTGAGCTAGTTCTATCCAGTCCACCTCATTACACCCTATCTCTATCTTAAGCTAGTTCTATCCAGTCCACCTCACTACACCCTATCTCTATCTTGAGCTAGTTCTATCCAGTCCACCTCATTACACCCTATCTCTATCTTGAGCTAGTTCTATCCAGTCCACCTCACTACACCCTATCTCTATCTTGAGCTAGTTCTATCCAGTCCACCTCACTACACCCTATCTCTATCTTGAGCTAGTTCTATCCAGTCCACCTCATTACACCCTATCTCTATCTTAAGCTAGTTCTATCCAGTCCACCTCACTACACCCTATCTCTATCTTAAGCTAGTTCTATCCAGTCCACCTCACTACACCCTATCTCTATCTTGAGCTAGTTCTATCCAGTCCACCTCACTACACCCTATCTCTATCTTGAGCTAGTTCTATCCAGTCCACCTCATTACACCCTATCTCTATCTTGAGCTAGTTCTATCCAGTCCACCTCACTACACCCTATCTCTATCTTGAGCTAGTTCTCTCCAGTCCACCTCATTACACCCTATCTCTATCTTAAGCTAGTTCTATCCAGTCCACCTCACTACACCCTATCTCTATCTTGAGCTAGTTCTATCCAGTCCACCTCATTACACCCTATCTCTATCTTAAGCTAGTTCTATCCAGTCCACCTCACTACACCCTATCTCTATCTTAAGCTAGTTCTATCCAGTCCACCTCATTACACCCTATCTCTATCTTGAGCTAGTTCTATCCAGTCCACCTCATTACACCCTATCTCTATCTTGAGCTAGTTCTCTCCAGTCCACCTCACTACACCCTATCTCTATCTTGAGCTAGTTCTATCCAGTCCACCTCATTACACCCTATCTCTATCTTGAGCTAGTTCTATCCAGTCCACCTCACTACACCCTATCTCTATCTTAAGCTAGTTCTATCCAGTCCACCTCACTACACCCTATCTCTATCTTAAGCTAGTTCTATCCAGTCCACCTCACTACACCCTATCTCTATCTTGAGCTAGTTCTATCCAGTCCACCTCACTACACCCTATCTCTATCTTGAGCTAGTTCTATCCAGTCCACCTCACTACACCCTATCTCTATCTTGAGCTAGTTCTCTCCAGTCCACCTCACTACACCCTATCTCTTTCAGGTTCATTCTAATGATCTCCTATCTGTGTCTATGTCTTCCCAATGGTCTCTTCCCAAACACAATTTTTCTACATGTTATGGTATAGGGAAGGCTCAACTTAGCCCGCCACACTAAATGTTATCTAGCATACCTAATTTTAAAGCACAAATATTCCTTTTCGGGCACAAATGAGCACAAACAAAGCTTAAACGAATGGTGAAAACAGAATTTTGTTACATTGATATTTAAAAATGTAGTGGGCCAGCTTGAACTTGATTTTACTACATGTTATGATATATGGAAGGCTCAGGTTAGCCCGCCACATTAAATGTTCTCTAGATTTTTTAATTTTAAAGCACAAATGTTCATTTTCGGGCACATATGAGCACAAACGGAGCATAATGGAGTGACATAAATACATTTTTGTTTCTTTCTTTAGTATGTAAGGGAGAGGGGGGAGGGCGTAGTGTAGAGACAGACTAGAAAGGTCCGCAAGTGAGGCAAACATCCCCAATGCAAGGTCAACTAATCATGTGGCAAACAAGATAGACCTGAGGGTGAGGGTGGTCAAAATAGAACTATCAGTAGTCAAATAATATCAGGGCTCTCAAAATGCTTAATACAACATTTCATTCAATGTAAAAAAGCTGAATATTTTTCCAGTATCTGATTCAAAATTCCAGTTTATTCCAGTATCAAAAATAGAATCAAGTATATTTCCAGTATTTACAGTATTGGTAGACACATTTCAAATGTTTTTAAACTCTTTAACGGTAGGGCTACAGTATCTTATAGGCTAAAATTAAATTCATATTTCATTTTGCGATTCTAATTAATCATGTTAACATTGAAACTGTTGTAATGTCACATAAGCCCTAGGAATGATACTAATTTTTAAATGTTTAAATGTGGTAGCCCTCTTCTCAAAGTAATTATGAATAGGCCTACCTGAGCCCTTTGACCCAATGCAAACAAAAAACTCAATATAAGTTTTTTATATAATGATAATACTCACCTGTTCTAATTCTTTCATATACTGCATCATAACTTTGGTAACCACCCTTCAAACACAATATAACCTTAACTAGGCCTAGATAAAAAAAGTTATATAAAACTAGGGCCTAATTAATCAAAGTGTAAAAGTAAATACATAGAAGCGTTGTTATTCTGAATCATATTCTATAAGTAACAAAGCGTTTTTTATATATCAAATCAAATTATATCTACTTTTAGGCATAGCTGTATTTACATATTAAATTTAGGGGAGGTGGTGGTGGTGGGCGTTTAGAACAGGCAGACCAAAGATTACATTACTCTAGACAAGCATTGCTAGAAATATTTTTAGGTTATTAAAAAATTGTGTTAAGGTATTACCAGTGCTCTTATATTACTGGATTGACATAAACATACGCATTGCCAAGGACCAAAAACAGTGACTCAAGTTTAGTGAGGTATTATACCACTCTTGCCTGAAGAATAATTTACATTAAAGAATATACAATTCAGTTTTAAGAGTAATACTGTAAAAATACGAATAACGTATTTAATATTATTAAATAGGTAGTAATCAGCCATGTTGTTTACAGTCTGCCAAGACTACAATTATATTTAAAGTTGGCTAGTAGCAAGTATATTGGTTTCAAAAACATGTGTATTGAAAGTTCGATAAATATAATTAATAAGGTATCTTAAAACTTGAATATATTTGTTTTAATTTAATTTAATTTGTTTTATTCATAAATATGATAATATTAATCCTCTTCTGTGATATCTGCTACAGTATTTATCAAAATACAGTTTTTTGAACAACCACGTGTTTCAATTTAGGGAAATACGTAATTTTATTTGACTGCATCTAGTCAGAGAAAATAAATTTTGAGGTAGATTACTGTTAATATTGTTTCTTTCTTTCGTAAATTATTAAATATTAATATTTAATTGTAGCTGTCCAGTCTGTCTGATTGACATGCTACAACTCTCCTACCCTTCAAAGTAGTCTTTCCAAGGGGTAGTCAATCAGATGAGAGTGTATATTCAAACATGTCTTGCCCCTTGGTAGTAGGCGGTTGTACTGCCTCGGAGTAGTCTGTTTTGCAAGTAGGCAGCTTGTAAAATTCCCATCTTCTTCTAAGTAGGCACACGGTAGACATCTGAAGATAGACAGCATCTTCTTTACAGCGAGTTTCTCAGAAAGGAAGGACAGGGAGGAAAAGAAGTTAAAGCCCGTATCACACGACACTTGCTTATACTAGAAATCAAGTGTGCTAGCTAGCACCTAGATATCTGTATACTAGCTAGTACAATGGAAATGGGACTATAGTATTCACACGCTGCTAGTTTGGTACTAGGTCCTAGTGCAAATATTTATCGAACGTCAGAGATTAATTTTGAGTGCAGCAACTGCATTAATTACTAATAATGATATCGAAAATTATGAGAGGGAGCGTAGGAAAAAGAATATAGACACGGGAATGGTTGGGAAAGACGAAATAATGGTCGCAGGATGCTAAATATAATACATTCGGAGGTTAGGTAATATACATTCGGGGTGATACAAACGTTTAGTATCTCCCTCAATTTGTATTCATTTATTTACATTGTGGTCAGAGGTCCCTAAGCCCATGGGTGTCCAAGTACAGTATCCTTGATAAACAAATGTTCTTTTTTAGGCCTACGCACACTTTATATTCTAAAAAAAAAAACAAAAAAACGCCCAAGGTTGGCATGCTATCAAGTTTATTTAGATTAAAATTGGGTCTGGAACATAGTTAGTCGTTTATAGATGACATGTTTTAAATTAAATTTATATATATTAAATATATTGTCATACTGTGCCAATTTGGTATTATATAAACAAGGTTGTTTAGAATAATTTTATGCCAACAACAAAGTCACATCCAATGACCATGTTGGCGTCATTTATACCATTTATCTACAAAACAGTTTCAGCGCACATGATTGGTTGAATTACACAGACTAGTGTCGAAACTAGTACGAAAATAGCACGTGTTCTATCCTCACAACTAGTTGGTAGCCAGTACCAAGTGGCAGAACCAGTATACTTTTTCTGATTCACATGACGCTAGATGATGACGTGCTAGCTAGTGCTAGCTAGCACACTGGATTTCAAGTACGAGCTAGTGTCGTGTGATACGGACTTAAGAAACTAGTCAGATTGAGAGCATATACAAGACTACCCCAGCATCACTTACAATAAAATACTGAAGCAACCAACCCAACGAGATTAATAATCCGAAGATCATAGTTCCCTTTTTTATCATTACAATGCCAACAGGCAATATATCAAAAGATAAAAAAAAAACTGTTCTCATCAAGAGATAATTATTAGCAAATTCTGATTCTCAACTGAATCTTACTATTACATTACATTATTAGTTTCGAAAATTTGTATTCTCGTTAGGAGAAAATTATTAGTAAATACTGATTCTTAACTGAATCTTACTATAACATTAGTTCTCGTCAGGAGAAAATTATTAGTAAATACTGATTCTTAACTGAACCTTACTATAACATTAATTCTCGTCAGGAGAAAACTATTAGTAAATTACTGATTCATAACTGAATCTTACTATAACATTAATTCTCGTCAGGAGAAATTTATTAGTAAATACTGATTCATAACTGAATCTTACTATAACATTAATTTCTTTAAATAAACAAAGCAGATTTATATTAATTACGTTACATATATTTTCCACATAAACATAATAGGTTTATCCATTGAACTATTATGTTTACCTTCCTATTCAATGTAGAATTACTTGAGCTGCTAGATCTAGCAGCAAATTTTAACACAAATTTATATTTAGCATGGTTAATAACATGATTTTACATCACTAATATTTACAAATTTACAATACTTAAGGTACCTTCTTTAAGTGGCTTACATGAGCCCGACGACTTTGACGCTGGTCCTCCACAAGTTCCAGTATAACAGATACATGTGTTAAGAATGAGGTAATTTTCCATGGTCCACTCCACTTTGGAGTGAGCTTAGCTGAGGTTCTGTCCACTGCTGAACTCAACGGGAACGTCTGCACATAACCTTATCATTCACAGACACATTTACAGGCAGCCGACCTCGATTGTAAGCAGCGGCCACTCTGGCTCTGTATCTCCGAAAATTATGAAAGGCAAGCTTACACCTTTCATAATAAGTTGAGGTCCCACAATCCACAACCAGAGGGTCAACGTCCCAAATTGCTAGCAGGGGATGACTCAGCTCTACCAAGCAACAAAGAGGAAGGGGTAGCTCCAGTAGACTCGTGAACAGCTGAGTTGAATGCAAGAGAAAGAAAGTTTAACTCTTTATCCAGTGAGGCTGGGAAGTGCCATGATAAATGGTTAAAGCAATATTCAGGTTTCTATTAAACCTCTCTGCCTGATTAGGGGCAGGGTTATAGGGACTAGTAGTTACGTGTTTGATTCCACACGCGAAACACAAGTCATGGAATACCTTGGATTTAAAACAGGGTCCATTATCACTGACTATCTTTCTAGAAGCCCCAAAAATAGCCCACACTCTATCAGATAAAGCTTTCACGGTGGTGGTATCTTTCTTATTCCTAAGGGAAATTATCACAACAAATTTAGAAAAACCATCAATGATATTAAGCACACAGGTATTCCCACTAGTAGAACGAATGATGGGCCCAGCGAAATCCACAAACACAATATCCCATGGGTTATGAGCGAAATCTGCAGAATGTAACCCATAACGAGTGTTCTGAGAGGGATTGGCTCCAGACACCCATCACACTTCCTAAACCATTGTCTAATGTCCTGATACATATTGGGCCAAAAAAACTCCTGAGCAATTTTACGATGTGTCTTAAAAATTCCCAAGTGGCCTCCAAAGGTGGAATTATGAAAATATTTAAGGATCATATTCCTTAATTTAGAAGGAACAAAAATCTTTCTGCCCTTGTTTTTCTTACCCGCAAGCATAACAAGTCTCTATGCATAAGAAAATTGTCTACAGTGTTCCATTAGCTAACCTACCAACAATCTCTTTACAATAGGGGTCGTCCAATTGATGTCTTAGGGACACAAAGGATTCTGGGATTGTAGTAATTACATTTAAACTATATGGGCTAGTACAGGCAAGTATAGGGAACACTCCCTCATTGATACGTGATAAAACATCGGCAACTACATTATTTTTTTCCCGGGACATGTACAGTGGTAAATTTAAACTGCGATAGCCTTAAAACCCAACCTAGTTGTTTTAGGGTGATTAAACACCAAGACAAAGAGTATTATCAGTATACAAAATAAACTCACGTTGCTCTAAATAATCCGTAAACCTTTCAATATTAAATAGGCAAGCAAGACATTCCTTTTTTATAAGGACTGTACTCTTCTGAGCCTCATTTAAAACTTTGCTCGCGAAAGCTACAGGAAAGAAATCCTTCAGGATATCGCTGGGATAGTACGGCTCCAAGTGCGTAAGAAGAAGCATCAACCGTAAGCTCGAAAGGAAGTGAAAAATCAGGCATTTTCAAAACATTAGGGGATATAAAATTTTGTTTAAGTTTAGAGAAGGCACCTTTTTGTTCGTCTCCCCAAACAAATTGTACACCCTTCTTTTTTAGCTGGTTTAATGGGGCTGCTAACTCCGAAAAAGAAGGAATAAACCTTGAATAGTAGGCACACATCCCCACAAACGTTGAACCTGTTTTAAATTCTTGGGAGTCGGGAAGTTAACTATCGGGCTAATCCTCTCAGGGTCTACAAGGATATTTCCCTTAGAAATAATATATCCCAAATATTTAATAGAATCAGTGCCCACGTCACTTTATCAGGGTTCACAGTAAGACCTGCCTCTCTAAGGCGTTGCAATACTAATCTGATATGTTCATTATGTTCTTCTAAGAACTGACTATAAACACAGATGTCATCTAAATAATTGAACACAAATTTGAACTTAAAATCTGCCAAAATATGGTCCAAAACTCGACTCAAAGCCACTCCTCCACATGTTATCCCAAGCGGAACTCTATTATATTCATAACATCCCCATGGAGTAACAAAGGCCGTAAAACTGCTTTGATTATTCAGTTAGAGCACACTGAAAAAAGCTAGCATTCAGGTCTATCAAACTATAGACCTTCGCCCCCCCCCCCTAAATGTTGAAAGGCACTTTCTACAGTAGGCATGGGGTATGGATCAAAGTCAATCTGCTTATTGATCTTCCTTAATCTACTATTAGTCTATGCCCGCTATCTTTTTTTAGGGATTATAAACGCAGGACTAACATATGCAGAACGTGACGGTCTAATAACACCTCTATTAAGTAGATCCTGGACCAGTTCTCTAAACACTTTCAATTTAGGTGGAGAACAAGATTAGGGTGGAGATCTGACTGGCTCATAATTAGACAAAGATATTTGATAAGGAAAAACATCGTATTTCCCCCACTTAGTGAATATAGTATCTGATAAACTATTTTAGGTTGCACTAAGTTCCCTGGGTGGATTAATGAACAAAAATTTTCTATGCGGGTTTACCACCTTTTCAAATTTAATCTTAACAGTGGGGTTAAATTAAAAAAACATTTATTATTCTTCAATCAATTTGACCATTAGTTTTAGACAGAAAATCTATGCCTAATATTACATCATAAGGTAAATTATCAACAATAGATAAATAATGTCTCCAGGTTTAGCATTTAATTATAATATTACAAAATATACTTTTGTTAATATCAATAGTGGTACCATTAGCTACAGCAAAATGTTTATTTTGAAAATGTCTATCCAACAAAGGGTGTAAGTTGGGTAAATTATGAATAAAGTTAAAATTTACGAACGAACAACTCGCTCCAGTATCAATTAGTCCAGAACATGAAACATCATTAATATCAATTCTAATAATGGATCCAAGGTACATGGTATGTGTTTGCGGTCTCCAGCTAAACCATGTCTTTTCTGGCGCACTATTAGATTTTTTTGACCTACACTGACTTTTATTAGTACACAATTAAAACATTTAATTGATAACATATTTTTCTTTAGGTTTACATTACTCTGATTTTGCATTGCTTGGGTTTTAGAATCCTGAGGTTGGGAGGGTTTGGTATAACTGTAACCTTTAGTTTTATTAGAAATGTAGCTCGTATATTCTTACCATCCATCGTTGATGGAGGAATTAAAACTAAATACTCTTGCTCATCTAGCATAGAACTCTCTATCTGCGAGGCTAACATATGCAGTTCTGCCATTGAAGATGGCTGTGAGACAAATACAAAATGGCGTTTAGTTTAAAGGTGAAACATTTTCTAGAATAGTACTCACTATTTATCTTTCTTTTAAAGTGAGTTCCAGAATTTTAGCTGCCTCTGAGACAGATATTATGAAGTTTCTAAACGACTCTTGAGGTTGCTGAAACCTATTTACAAACTGAGTCTTCAAACTAGTCTAGCCCTAGGTGGGATCAATATGCTTATAATCTTGTGCCTACAATTCTTCCATGATAGACCTTCATTTAAACATTCAACTAAAAGTTGCGTCAAATACTCGCTTGTCTTACTTAGACACAATGTAAGAAATTCAATTTCGTTATCAATATTTAACTCACAAAATTTATTAATTTCTAAAAGAAATTTAAATAAAATTTCATAATTCTGACCGTCACAAGGAGGTACTTTCTCAATAAAACGTGATAATACTTTAGCTTTAGTACTCTCAGAAATACTATTAGTTGTCTGGAAAATGTTTACATTACTGTTTGGTCAGTAATTGGTACAATCTCTAATTCCTTATTGATCTCATTCAACCTTCTACTGATTTTATTGAGCTGTTGTACTTCAGGGGGAGTCTTAGAAATCCTAGACCCAACTGGTTGAGAATTTAAAAACTTAAGAGTTGTCCGTAGCTCACTCACCGAGGCGTCCTCGTCTACAACCCATCCCTTCTCTCGAATCACTGCCACTAACTCAGCCTGTGATATCAGTTGAATAATTTCAGAGTCTTCGATAGGGGGTTGTTGTTCCTCAGAAGCATTGAGTTCAGTGGTGACAGAACCCTCGCCATCCATGATGAGTCAGTACATGAAAAAGTCAGAATACAAGGTTATAAACAAGATATAAATAACATATTTCTAAATATATTCATGCATATAAACTCAATCAAGCAAGACTGATAATTATTGAAAGTCGCGCAGATTGTACCATTTTACATTAAGGGATAGACAATTTAATTGAAAAGAATTAAGGTTGAACAATAAATAGATTTATTAAATAAAAAAACAGAAATAACAAAAATTAAGGCTTACAATAATATTATAGGTTGTACTTTGAAGCTTGATGCAAACCATTTGACTTTGCGGAATGTGAAGTTTTGACTGTAGCTACAAGGGCTGAGCAGGTAGAAGTTTTCTAAGGGAGAAAAACAGCTAAACAATTATTAGCAATTGGTATTAAAAAAGATACACATATAAATTATGATCAGTCTGCTTGAATGGGTCTTAATATAATATCCTTTAAACCTTTCGGATAATATTAAGCAACAGTAAACTCTGTTGATAACAGCGGTCGATGGCTAATAAACAAGTGTCAACAAAACAGTACTATGGCTGGTCTCTTTCCCCTTCGGTACTGCCAGAACATTCAATAGTACATTAAATTCTAATGGAAATCACACTAAGAGCAACCAAAAAACAATAGAAGCTAAATAAGAGGCAAAGAAAAGGGTATTATTTGCGCGGTCCCCACTATGATTCTAGTGCAGCTCCCTGGTTTGAACACCGCGGCTAATACAACACGAGAAGCGTGAGGACTTGGCTAAGCTAATATATCGTTTCCATTAGCTCTACAGTGATATGGAAAACAAGACAGACAGCCTGGTTGTAGCCATCCATAAATTACACAGATGCACACGACGTACACGGCGTCATGAGATACATTGGCTCAAAATAGATTAATGGAACTTGTGGAAGTTTTGCAAGTCTAAGACATTACTACTTTCTCAGCCCATGGCTGATGAAGTAAAGACTGTATCATAAGGACACAGGGACATAGTAACTACAACTGATACACTAAGTCAAAAGGGGAGACTTGCCCTTCAGACTCCAGAACACGAGATTTAATCAATTACCAGATAAAACTTCCATCTTGTAGTCAACAAAGCTTGAAATGAATAAACTATCCATTCGACATGAAAACAAAAATATGCTTTGACAGAAAATATATATAAAAAACTCTACATTGTCTAGTATTCTAAACAAAACTAAACCCTAAGTCATAAGGACTTATCGACGTTAGTTCATGATACTTAAATATTCCTGGATCGACGTCCTGGTCAGGGTAGCGGTGGATCTGACGACCCTTACTCCATTGTCGGGGCTGTTCTTCGTTACGTGACGGTGCAGAAGTTCCTCCTTCGACGCTGGGTTGTAGTAGAACGGGTATAATGTGAATCCGGGCGTTGCCCTATTTAAAGTCCCAAATCTGATACGAACGGAACAAAGCAAAAGGGTGATAAACTCAGGAATAGATAAGGAGAAGGACGGATGAAGGCAAGGTGAAAGAGAAATAACTCAAGATGGGCTGTTTGCGGGAAAGGAGGAAAGCATGGTTCCTTGGACGGCCGCTAGGCTTCTCTGACGAGAAGTGGTTCAGTGTGTCGATCCCAATATACTCTTCTTTCCTTCATAAGATGTAGTTGTGATAGTATGTGTGGCAGCCATCATCGAATAATTTTTTATTTTCCCCCACGGGGCAAATAAATCCAAGAACATCTTGAAATGGGGAGTAGATACTGAAGCATCTTCTATTTAAATATATTCGTTTTGATTAAAGAAGTTGGGGTGTTCATCCCATCAACTTGGCAAGATTTGAAGATGGGGCATTTCGTAACCTCTATGGAAAATTAAGAGATGATAGGGACAAGTTTTTAAATTACTTTAGAATGTCGGCAGCATCGTTTGATGAGCTAGTAGTAAAATTCCAAGTAACGATTCAAACTAAGCAAGATTTGGTGCAAGGATTATCTTTTACTTCCCATTTTCTTCTATCCATTGACTGTTTTTTAGATTTCTGTTTTTGTATTCCTCCGATGATGAATCCCAAATTGCTTTCTTTTGCTTAACCTCATCTAACACGTTCAATTTCTAAATCATCAATTTTTTAGAAAAATGAGAAAGAAAAAATTTATTCAACCGACACAATCTCTTTGGAAACTTCCACACAACTGAACTAGTCCTCTCTACTAGCTAAGGTTGCCAGCACTTATGCCTAGACAGCGGACGGCAGAAAAGTGGCGCGTTTGCATAAATGGAACCATAAGGCACCATGTACTTAGATTATTTCGGGCGGCTTTTGTCGCTGGCGTTTTGTAAAACACGACGGCATGTTTTACAAAACGCGACGGCAAGTTTTTCGGACGGCAGAGCATAAAATGACTCTTTTGTTCCCAGTGACTTAGAAAACGCGACGGCTTTTGCAGCCGTGTGTCGCGCGGCACAAAACGCTTGCATAAAAGGGCTCTTAAGCTCAGCTATTATTTTAATGAGAATTTGTGATATAGATGTACTTTACTATATTTTCTTGAAGACAGCATGGCAAGTGTATGTAAGTTTATCCTACATCATCCAGTGGCAGAGAGCATGCGTTAGAATATTTTATTCATAAACACGATAATATTAATCCTCTTCTGTGATATCTGCCACAGTATTTATCAAAATACAATTTTTTGAACAACCACGTGTTTCAATTTAGGGAGATACGTAATTTTATTTGACTGCATCTAGTCAGATAAAATAAATTTTGAGGTAGATTACTGTTAATATTGTTTCTTTATTTAGTAAATAATTAAATATTGATATTTAATTGTAGCTGTTCAATCTGTCTGATTGACATGCTACAGTTTGTTTCCCATAGCATATGCTTGTCAATAGTTTAAACCCAGATATGTGATAAAATCAACAAACTCAATAATTTCATTTTCCATAAATATTTATTATTTTCAAGAGGATGGCAATTTGGGTTGGAAAATAAGTTTAGTTTAGTTTGCAACCCCCCCCCCCCCCCTTAATATCTATAAGGCGAGAGAGGCAGTAAATTAGGTAAAGAGTTACCTGAATGAACATAACAATTTTATTTAGTAAAAAAACAATAACAAGCTGAGCAAACAAACAACACCGCGTGAAGCGCGCTTTTCCGTCCAACGTGGAAATCAATTACATCAAAGGAAAAACATAAACGTTACCTCCTCAAAACAAATCACGTTACATTAAACCCATCAAAGGTAACGGTCCGGGATCTCAGTGACATGGTCTTTGGTTAATGGTTCTTTGGTTACTTCGCTAAATTGATTAGTTCCTAAACTGGTTACTCTAGCGTTTAAGTTATCCATCCTAGTATAAATATATATCTTTCTTACAGGCGCCCGTAGCAAACGTGACGTCATAGCAATTAAACAAGGCCACAAGGTAATAATAACCCAACAACCCTAGGCGTTAAAACTTGGCGAACAAAGTTGAGTCCAGAATCAGCTATACTTGAAAATAACATAAGCCGGGTTTCGAACCAGGACCAGACAATCTCTGGTTAAAAGCTAATATTGGCAAACGTATGAAATACAAATAAATAGGGCTCAGACCCTGAATATAAGTGGTGGCGAAAGCGACGGTCTAACTCCCAGCCGCGATAAGCGCGTAGCATAGTCAAAATTCAAATAAAAATAATTTAATAACAAAGTCCAAATAATAATTTAGAAAGAGTTCCCCCCATGACGCCGAGATAGTAAATTTGGTAGGAAGGTAATATCCCCGAAACCCAGTCGCTGCCCTCACCTCTTATCCTCGAGCCGGTGGGGTAGTAAGTGACCTGAGATCCCGGTACCGCTAGTATTTATACGAAATATAATTCTCAGAAAAGGGGGGCGGATCGAAGGAAGGGAAGGTTGGAGAACATTACAAACAAGGGGGGAGGAGAAGTTCGAGGCTCATATCGAAACACGTAGCACCTTCGCGAAGCTCGGCGAAGGCGGAAACGGAACTCTTCTATCCATTTTCTCTGCTGGCCGAACACGTGGTCGAGCCTCATTGCCGGCCGGCGCAGACACGCCTTCAGTCAGTCTATTGTATTTGGCGAGAGCGGAGGTCGCTGGTCAAGCTAGTGCCGCGTGTTGACCCAGTTGGCTGTCCCAGTTGGCTGTCCCAGTTGGTGAGTGTTGTTACAATGTAAGTTGTTACAAGTTTTTTTATAATGTTATTTTAGAGTTTGTTATTTGTTTGTATACATCCAGTCTAGAAAAAGATATATGTCAGCTCTAATATTATTTAGTAAATCATTTTAAGTCTTCCTCTTTGTAATATAAACCTGTGTCATCTGCAAAAAGTTGTATGTGAGCTTTCAGTGCAGCTTCCTTTATATCATTTGTGTAAATTAAAAACAGAATGGGTCAGAAAAACTTTTCCTTGTGGACCACCACATATAACTTGCTAAACCTCGCTAAAGTTTTTGTAGCTTTTTTCATTTTTGATCATGACTCTTTGATATCTGATATTTAAATAATATATTGAACCATGTTTACACAGTTTTATCTATTTAAAAAAGCTTAAATTTATTGATAAGTATTTGATGATTCATAGTATCAAAAGATTTAGTCAAATCAATAAACAGGCCTGGGCCAAGTTCCCTTTACCATTAAGTTTTTAATCTTAATAATTAATTCTCTAGTCACTGTTTGTGTATTAGAACATCGAAAAAACCTTCAATTGGTTCAGGCGCGTCTTGAATCGCCTCTCCAACAGCTGCCCTCGCAACGACTCCTACTAGAGCCGTGTCGTCCCCATACAGTGCCAACTTGGTGTCTGGGAATTTAGGATTGTCGTTCACATACAGACTGAAGAGCACCGGGCCCACAAGGGAAACATGCGGCACTCCATCCCGGATGTGACTGACTTGGAAAGTGGCGTTCCCAAAGGTAGGGGAAAAGGTGCGGTGGGATGGATAAGATTGTACAACCTTATCTAGGTAGAAGGCAATGTCAGGGAGAGGAGTTTGACAAGGAGACCTTCGTGCCAAACACGGTCAAAGGCTTTTGCCAAGTCGAAAAGACAGCACTAGTTAGACTTTTGATGTTGAAGTTCCTCGTGACCTGCTCCAAGAGCCGGATGAATTAGTGAGAAGTAGTGTGTTCCACCCAAAAGCCGAAGTGCTCGCCCACCAATATACCTGCCTCGCGAACATGTCGGGTCACTCGCGTCAGTAGAAGTCTCTCGAACAACTTGTTTAAACAGTCTAGAAAGCTGATCGGCCGGTAAGACAAAGCTAGGGCCGGGTCCTTACCGGCTTATTAAAGCAGAAGACGTTACCGTGATTCCAGAGCTCGGGGAAGTGACTCAGGAGCAGGACGGCGTTGAATATCTCCCAAGGAAGCTAATTGCCTCCAAGGGCAGCTTTCTGAGGACCGCGTTTTTGGTACCATCACGTCCAGAAGCCTTATTTAGTCTTAGAGCTGATAATGCCAGCGACATTTCTGTCGCCTCCATAGGTTTAGGTGCATCCAAGGGTCTGCACGAGACCACACCGATACGTGCACAATGTGCACCGGGTCTGACGGGTCATCAGCCGGTACAAATTGTGCCTCTACGTGCTTAGCGAGAGCATCGGTCTTCTTCTGGTCGGAGTTGGCCATCCCCATTACAACCCTCAATATGTGGCCTTGGTGGTGGACGTACATCAAGTTCCTCGTCATGTGCCACAGGGACCTATCCTGCACGCACAGGCTCTCAATCTTGTCCTCCCAGACACTGTTCCTGTATTAATGGCCCATCTCGTAAAGTGCATGGACTTTGCGGCTTCAGTTGGCCTTGTTTACCGGTATCCTCGAGACTTGCCAAGTCTTCCTGAGCCGATTTTTCTCACGGACATGCATGAGGATAGAATCGGGCAAAGAATTCTGTGGTGCCCTTTTAGGTGCCTCAGTGTCAAAGCTTTGAGCGATCCTTTGACGGCGGAAGTTATGAACTCCTCACCACGATCGATTTCAGTTGCTGTTCCAAAGGTAGGGGTGGGTCCTAATCTTGATCTCAAAACATTCATGAATCTGTCCCAGTTGGTGCGCTTAAGGTTGGGTTCTTCGGGGGGGGGGGAGGGGGAGGTCTATGAAGGACACTGCACGTCCCAGGCTCACAAGAACGGGATTGTGATCCGAGTCTAGCTCAGCTAGAGACTTCCCCACTAACCGCCTTATGATCCCTCTGGAGACAACGAAGTCGAGGACGTTTGGGAAACCAAGGTGATTGTGAGGGAAGTGGATGGGGGTGGGAGGGCGGAAGCCACCAAGTCATGTAGATCTATGATGTCATGGAGCAATCCACCACGAGCGCACATAATCCTAGAGCCCCGTGAAGGGTGCTTAGCGTTGAATCCACCACCGATTAAAACAGGCGTGGTAACGTGAAGCAGTACTCCCATGTCAGCCCTTGTAGCCCGGTCGAACCGGTGGTAGGGAGGGAAGTCGATGGAAATAAGACGCACTGGGCCGGTCGAGGTCACGAGTTGGATAGCCGATGGTTCCATGTGTTGGGAGGGAGGAAGCGAGATGACGTGATGGGCAAGGCCCCTTCGGACCAGGACCGCCGTCCCACCCCTTCCTACATCCACCGCTCGGTCGCTACGACGGCAGGTAAAATCTGCTAACGAGAACCTCATATGGAGTGCAAGTGGGTTTTCCCAACAGCATTACGTCGACATGATCTTTGTCAAGAAACTTTCAAGCTCAGCCTTCTTCCTCGTGACACCCTTAGCGTTACAGAGAGCGACCGTGAGTTCCTTAAGAACTGGTGGTCCTCTATTTGGGATTACTGCCATGAGAGACCAGGTAGAGGATTATGTTCTCCATGAGCAGGTGGCCACGGTTACTCTTCGGAGATTCCTAGACCTTCTTCAAGAGACTCGATGAAAAATCCCATGGATCCAGTCCCGGAATACCCTTGAATAGCTCAATGCAATTTTTGAGCTTTATACTCTCACTTTCTGGGGTAGTGGCAGGGGCGAATGGGGAGTGGTACGAAAGGTTTGGATGGGTGCGAAAGGGTGGAGATAAAGGAGCATAGTGCGGGGGAGGGAAAGATGAGAGTTGGTATTGGGAGAGGAATTGATATGTACGGGTCCTTGAACGACAGGGAAAAACCGGATGCCACTGGTTCTGGTAAGGTGGCTTTTGCAGGTACCTCGGTCTGAGGTGAAGGGGTAGGCTCCCTGACAACACACTGCAGAAAGATTGCACCAGCGGCTTTGGTTTTGGAGCTGTAGTCACAGTCACCTTCCTTACCACAACGTACCCCGAGGGCTTGTGACCTTCGCTTAGACCATCCGTCCTCTCTTCTTGACCCTTGGAGGCACACGCAGTATTTTCCACCTGCAAGGACTTGTACGTGGCACAGCCCCCCCATGCTGGGGAGTGGGCTCCTGAGGAGTGCAGGCATTTTGGGGAGATCGTATCTCCTCCAGGTATCCACCCATCAGTAGTAAAAGCCAGATTATAACCGGTGGCAATAAGCCAAGAATTGTCGTATCAGATATGGTGACGTTCCGGACGTCACAGATTTGAATGATATTAAGTGCGAGGCACGTAATTAATTGTGTGTACGTGACATCATAAGATAATTAAAGTCGTATGATAGTATGACGTCACATTATATATTAGATTTGAATAATATTAAGTGACTGACAGATAATTAATTGTGGTTTAAGTACCGAGGTACATTATGCCAACAATTGACGTAATTAATTTTATGTACGTGACATCGTAAGATAATTAAGGACGTATGATAGTATGACGTCACATTATATATTGGATTTGAATAATATTAAGTGACTGACAGATAGTTAATTGTGCAGTCGTGTCTACAGTGACAGATAATTGTTGTTTAAGTACCGAGGTACATTATGCCAGTAGGACGTAATGACGTCATATTTAAAAAAGTTTTATGCTCTTACTACGAATATATAATATAAATGAGAGGGAAATATTACTAGAAATAAAAAAATAAATACAAGTTTTTTCACATTTAATTATAATAAAAAATATACATATTTCACAATTTATTATTGTTATCCATAAAAATACAAAGATCGTCATACAGTGACAGATAGTCAAAATATGGGATAGGATCGGATGGGTCTACAAACGATTTGGAGGCGAGGGTATTGTCTATGAACGTCGATACATTAGGGTGATTTAGATATTTTACATGGCGTGTGATATATTTTTCAAGATTGTACAGAGTTTTTAATTCGTCCGTAGACAGGTAGATCTGAATGTTTTTTTTATCACTCAGACACAATTTCCACACGCCGAAAAGTTTTTTCACCACAATGTTAAAGTCGTCCATGTTGGAGTCGAAGTTTACACACGTCTGCACACAGTCGGACCAAAACGGCATTTCTTTGACGAGAAAGTTCCATTGCGGGACGCTGAGTATTAGACGCTTAGAATTTGATGAAAACATCACGTGAGCGTAAAAGTTGCGGTCAGGGAAGAGGCCCACCGCCACATGTTTGTTCTGTTTGTCGTTTAGGTAGAAAGTGCGGGTCACCAGCGACGAATCCTCGGAAGGGAGATGATCCTCCACCATATTGCAGCTGCACGTCACCTTCTTCATCGCTGTCTGCGTCTAGACTGATGACCTGTAATCAACAGTCGTCGCAATTAAAGCTAGTATCGTGGTCGTCGTCGTCGTCGGTGATTGGACAAAATTTATACAATTTCTCGGCGCTGTGAAATCTGACGAATCGTGCCAAAGCGTTTGCATTTTTTAACGCGCACGGGGTGATGTCGTGACAAGGGGCGGTACACCCCCAACAATTAGAGTTGATCAAATCAACAAAGGGACATTTATAGTCCTCGCGTAGTGGGATGAATGTCCGGCCGGTGAGACGGGACAAGAAGTTTCCTTTTTGTTTATTATATGCGTAAGGCACGACGGCTTTATCTAAATTTTGTTTTAGAATTGCATCCAATTTGGAGAAGCACAAGCCGGTGGTTTTATTGAATTGATAGCACGACGATTGTTTCTCGTCGATGAAAACTATGGCTAGCTCGGTGATCACCCACTCCTTTTTCGAGTTGACGATAAATGAAAAATCAAAGATGGCCGACATGATGTTCATCTGTCAGATAATTGAATACAAATGATTAAATAAAATTATAGTATACCTTTTATATCTAATGCTGGAATACACGTCTGGGCACCCCTGCTAGTACACCTTGGACACCGTCCAAAGCGACGTTTGAACAGCGTGACGGCTAGTCGGTCGTTCTTGCACAAATTGGCGGTTGAGAACAGGTCTGTGAATCTCCTCAGGCTCCATCCGGCGTCCTTGGCAACGGCAAACAGACAGCAATAGTGGCCGCACACACCGGAGGCTATGGCTTGGAGTCGTTTGCGGTTGTACATCCATCGTGTCGAGTGTTTATTTAAGAATCTAGTCATCGCTAAGCTCGGTCGTCTGGCGTATGTATCAAAATACTCCCCAAATTTGGAAAAATATAGAACCACCCAATGGGAGCCGGGTTTAGTGTGAGGGTCTAGATTGACCACAAATAAGGCGGGACGAGTGAAATTTTGAGGTAATTTGTCCGAAGGAAATGTCCCTTTATAGATTGAAATTTTGCCCAGCAGTGTGTCTATTTGATGAGAATTCATGGTGTTAATAATTAATTTTCACCTCCCTATTAGAATCTATCGACACCGTCCCCTCGTACTCAGAGTAAAACAAACAGGTTATGGCGGTGTCAAGGTCTGTCTTGAACTGTAACTCAAATCTCACATTCCCCTCTGTCTGAAGGCTGGTGTGCGAGTCCTGTCCTGCGCTGTCGGGAGTTAAGTCGAAGGCCAACATAAAGTAACCTTTATTGAACATGTCTCGCGTGATTAAATGGCCGTTGTTTTGATGGTGTATGCCCAATCCCGAAAACAATGTATCATAGGCGAGGGTGGACGTGCCGACGTTGTCAAAATTTATCAAAATGGGCAAATGTTTTTGGATTCCATTTACATATAGGACGAAACGATCAAGGTTTCTATGAATGAGTTGAAACGGATTCGTGTTCAAACTGCCCACAAACGCATCGTTTGACACCATTGTGAATAAAACAATTTTAGGGATAACCCCTTGAATAACATTGTTTAGACTCACAGACTTGGATCCTTTGGGTACGGTCACAGACTTGACGTCCACCCGATTGAGGTGGTATTGGGCCGGCTTTCGTAACAGTGTCTTTTCTATAGCGAGTGAAATAGTCGGCGACACTTCCACGTGTTTCACAAAGAGGGTGGCGTCTAAAATTCGCAACCGCACGTCGGTGTTTAAATTGTCCGCGTCTGTGAGCAGATAAAACTCTCTTTTGTTGCGAATTAATTTAACACGCAACGATACATTTTTCAACAACAAATGTGAAATATTAAAAATGTCGGCGTGTAAACGTCCCACCAAGTCGACCGGATGTTTTAACAAGTCTAATCTCGTGGCGAAACCTTTGTTCTCTGTGGATGCGGCGAGTTCACCGTTAGCGGCAGGGGTATCCAAAAACCACATACCATTCACTAGGTGGGTGTCGGAGGCGTCTCTACCGTAATTAGTTAAAGTCTCTAAATAAGCCCTGTAGGCATAGTTGTCGGTCGAGGTTGTAATAGGTGTTTCGTTGAGAGAGATATTGATTTGGTTGAATAAAGAATTTAACAAGTTGTTGACGCATCCGATTTTATTGTCGGCTGCGACCGGTGTCCCGTCCCCCCTCACCAGTTGAATACGAAGATATAATTTAATCGAAGAGAGGTCTTGAAAGTATTCACCGTCCCCGGGGCAAAAAAACTCTAACTGAGCGTCATTGTCCACGGAAGTGATGGGTTTGTATTCGACCACTTTATTATTTTTAATTACAGTTTGAATGCATTTTTCGTCGAAAAGATCGAGTTCTGTTTTTGAACACTCCATAATTAATCGAAAATGTCTTTTTTAGCTCTCTTGTTCCCTCTTGCTCTGGCGCCCACCTTCGAATGAAGTCGTTTACGCTTTTTTCCCCTTTTTAAGCCACGTCCCTCGACCGCCTGAGTGACGCGCTTTTTAACTATATCACCAACTTTTTGACCGGGTTCACGTGTCGCTATGTCGGACAAAATGTGCGAACCTGTTTGTAACGCTTGTTTTCCCACCGCTTTCGCCCCCCTCATAAACAATGGTTTGACAAATCGAAATAACCCTCCCAAAAACGCGCCGAGACCACGTCCCCGTTGCATTTTATAACTGGCGTGATAGACGGGACCGATGTTTTCTCTCTCTCCCTCCATTGTTAAGACTAAGTCAAATTACTATCCCACGTATCTATTTATCTAGTTTTTTCTCTCTAAAATGTAAAATCGCTACGGTGGGCACGGGACCCGATTGAAAATTCACTCGTTCACCAAACTTTGTGTATAAGCCTATACTTATAGAGTCAAAATTACATTTCTCGACGGGAAAATAGAATATAGGAAAGAACACGTGATGCGCGGTGGCGGAGGGGAACTGTATGATTCTAATCCATCTTACATACGAATCGCCTAGTAACTGTGGTCCTATAATGTCTGTGTACACAAAGACGGGTTCCGTTTCGATTGAAACAGAGCCTGGCAGTTTACGATTGGGTCTCAAAAAGACCCCCTTAATGTCCTCGCTCATTAAATCCCTCATATGTGTATTAACCGCATTAAGTGACTCTATGTTGGGTAGTCTGTTTCGAATGGTTGTAATTAAGTCTCCGATGCCCACATAGAGACGAACAGGAAATTCTATTTTAAATTTTTTTTTCGCCACCGTAAATGAAATTGTGTTTTTGAATCGTGTAGTTATGGGTGACTTGTCGGCGGTCCATGCACCCTTTTGTTTTTTAATCTCAGTTAACATTGTTTGATCGCGTAGAATGTACCATTGAAATTCAGATATTAAAACCTCTAGATCTCCTTTATCACTTATCGAGCTCTTAATTTTATTATAAAGCTCCTTAAAGGAGGTGAAATCTTGTTGAGGAAACGAAACACGACCCACTTGGGTCACCACGACGTTTGCCGTCAATTCTTTATCTTTTGATAAAATGTTATCTTCGAGAGTTTCAAAACCCACGGGATAGGATAATTCAGCTAGTCCCACCTCCCACCGGTCGTGTTCTAGCCGTATGGACTGTGCCAATTTTGTAGTATAGTAAGAGAGTGTATTATTCTCGTAATATTCGGCGCTCGAGTCCGACGGCAGTGCTACATAAAACTGACTCATATTTGTTTAATGTTAGACGCAGGCACCCAGCTGTTGAAAGAACTGTCGTATCCTTTCCACTTGACTAGATGATGTTGAATGCCCTTAATTCGCTTACTCTGTACTATTTTATCTATTTGAAAAATCGTTGGACGACGCACGCGAACTAGTTCGTAGTTATAAAAATGTCCCTCAATGGGCCGCCCTCGGAGATCCTGTAAGGAATAGACCGGTTGGGGAAGTCTAGGAATTACTTTAACTATGCTAAATATTTCTCGTGTAAAATTAGCCTCGTATCCTTTGTCAAAAATCATTTTTTCTTTACTTATGCGCACATGATCGCCCGCCTTGAACAAAATTTTCCCTACTTTAATTTTAGCCCACCGCTTTTGCAGGCGCAATAATATTTTAAGTACGTGAATAGGCTTGACCGAAGCCGGAGCCATTCCTATAGTCGAATGAACACTAGCGTTATAATTTTGAACTAGCTTGCCCAACACATCTACGTAGTTGTGAGTGTTAAATGCGGTGAAATATTTCCACATTTTAGTTTTCAGCGTGCGATTGAAACGCTCCACGACGGCCCCCTTTATATCCGGATTATGCAAATGATAAAAATGAACGCCCGCTTGTTTCAAAAATGTTCTAAATTTAGAATTTAAAAATTCCCTACCTTTGTCCGACTGAATCGAAAGGGGGCGTCGACCTTTTTTAAAAATCTGTTTTTATAGCCACGGTGATGTCTGCGCCCGATTTTGTTTTAAGCGGTATAGACCACGCGTACTTTGAAAATACATCAATAATGTTTAGAATATAGTTGATGCCCCTGTTGTCCTTTTTAAAAGCTCTCATATCTACTAGATCAATCTCCCACACATCGTCGATATTGGCGACTCTGTACGGGTTACGTGGGAATCTTTTTCTTAAACTACGGTGTAGAGTGTACGCGTCCTGCCCTGTTAACCATTCGTCTACTTTTATTTTATTCAACTGACTATACTTTTTAAGATTGGTAGCGCTCGAGAAAGCCGAAGGTCGCGGGAGATTGTAATATAATTTTTTTAACGTTGCGCTCATCTTAGTGTGTTCCAGCGTGGTCTGGCGGGAAACAGTTTAGAAATGATTGTTTTATATTTCAATCCTCTACTGGACGTTATTTTCGCGTTTGGATCAAAGTTTTGTCGATGAGCGCTCGTGGCAATTAGTATGTCTTTATATTTTTTTAAATCACTCTCTGTAATTATATCTTTATTTACGTTTCTTTTGGTCAACAACTCCCAAAGTCCTTGCGTGCCTTTATAGTGTGTGTTACCCAGGTATATATCGTTATCGTCTACGGTGAAACTCGAATTGCCAATTTTAAAAGTATCCCCCTCTTTTCTAATTCCAAATATCGGGTCAGTAGACACTCTCCGGTGGACGTAAGGTGATAAATATCTTCCCGCTATGCTCCCGAACAGGCGTGAGGAACCTGTTTCAATTTCATCAGATTCTGATCTAGGTACAAAATAAGACTCACCTTCCACCCACCCACCCTCCTTCTCTGGCGAGTCTACACTAATAGGACTGCTTTGAAATGTGGCCTCGTCTGAAAGGAATCGAGGTGGAATCGCCGGCTGTCTCCTAGGTCGTTTTCTTTTTACTTTTCGTGTACCTCGGGCAAGGTCGACCAGTCTTCGTTTTAATACTGTGGGGCCCACGATGGGTATTTTAATTGGTTGTTTCGCTCTCTCCCTCTCTGTTAAATAACGCTGTTGATGTTTTCTAAAACTAGCCAATCTTTGATAATCGTCGACTTTTTTCCTAGATTTCAGAATTTTTTTCATCTGTACAAAATCGGTGGTGGCATTGTCATCGCGTTTATTGTGAAATAGTTCTGGCGGAACTAGAAGCATCTGTTTAAGTTGTGACATATTATTATTTAACCAATGCGCCTACGAGAGCTGAAAGAATAGCGGGTAGTATGATGCTCAAGAACCCGCCCGATTGAACGACTATATTTCTTTTTCTCTTCAACGAAACACCGCTGCTAGCCAATTTACGCATACAATTTTTATACTTTATTAATTTTCCCTTATCTCTTTTACTAATTTTAATATTATTGTTTTAATGTGTTTAGAGCACATTCGCCGAGTGTTGTTATAACATCCGGGTCTACGACTTTAAGAATAGCTTTGCGCAATTTAGGACTGGCCGTTTTCAACACCCGCAGTACGTGTCTATTTTTCTTGACTAGTTTCATCTAGTAGTCTAGCGGGGACAAACACTTTGCAAACAGTGTCAAATATGTCCGTTTTGAAGCGCAGGCGTTCGTCCGCGTTCTGACTCAGATCAAATAGTAAATACCCGTGAGCGGATTCGGTTGCTTTCCTATAGATTCTTTGTATTTCGGACGGATTATCAGGATAAACTTGTCTAGCTAGATAGTTTATCTGTGTTTGATCACGCGGGTTTTTAAACACAACAATGTATTTAGCGTTAAGTGAGATGTCACGAGACTTACTCCCCTGATGGAAAAGATTTTGTGTGATCAGAATAACCGATAGGTTTCTATGATGACTCCCCCTGGTAAAAAGTTCTCTAACTTTGTTAGAATAAACCTCGTTCATTAAATCGTCCAGTACGATGAGTTGAGGCCCGCCGGCCTTAAAATTGAAATTGTCCGGTACACCTTTGTGTAGTGTTACGTGACTAGATAATCGCGAGGGAATAGAATTGTTCTCACTAAAACACCATAGAATTCTATCAAATTTATCCACACTGCACACCTGTTTTAAATTTAACAGAAAATTTTCTACAAAAGTAGTTTTACCACAATTTGACGGTCCCGCTAATATCAGTGTGAAAGGGTGTACAAACACAGACATCGATGTGCACCCGTCTAGTGTTGGTATAAAACTAAAAAATAAAAATTACGATTTCAAATTTATAGTAGTGGTGGCGACAAACCAATCTTTAAGAAATTTTACGTTCGAAAGAGTACAAATTGAATTTAATTTTTTATATTCATGACCGAAACATTTATCATAATTATGATGGATCCTATCCTTCAGGGAGGGACACCCTAAGTCTATCATGTCAATAACAAGTTGACTTTTCTCCACAATTTCCATTAAAAAATGTTTCTTCTCCTCCCCCTTTACATAAATTATAGTAGACGCGAGAGTGGCCATTTTAAAAATTACCTTAAATTGATCGGCGCTCGTATCACCGTCGTCCCAATGGAGACCGTGGTGATTGTATGTGAGCCAATCACATTGTTTTTTAATATGCCGCGGTAATTTTGAAAAGGAATATGGCGACTTAAATGTATAGTGATGTACATCACTTCCACCAATAGATATTATACTACATTCTTTTATTATAAACTTATTGCATTCATCTTTAAATCCCTGAAAGTCTACAATTACATTGGTCATGTTGTCGATGTTGAACCAAAACTGTAATGGAAAAAACAAATTAACAGTCACTGTGTGAGGAGACAACTGTAAAAAAAAACTATTAACAGTCAGTGTACCAGTCACGTACATAAATATCACGGCTCGTCTACGACGATGTCAGACATTGATGACATTTTTTCTTTATAGACGGCGGTCCATCAATCTGCGTTACGCCCATATTATAATGTTCCAAACAATATTTATAATCTCTCAATTCGTGCTGCGTAGAGGGAGAGAGTAAGTTCCAAGCGCGATTTATATCTCTAGACGCGTATGTTTTAATAAATTCTATAGGTAAAGTATTCAACTCCGCGGCAGACATCAGACACAAATCCTGCTTCTCAGAGTATGCGAGGATGGACGCGTTGATTTGATCCATTATACTAAATTACAATTACCGGTGACACGATCTTTTATAGTGATGTCACTCGATCCAAACCCTCCCTCCCCCCTCTGAGTGTTTGATAGCGAATCAGTGTGTTCAACTCTAGGGTAATCAATTTTCACGCATACTAGTTGAGCAATTTTATCACCCCTTTTAATTTTGAAAACAGTGTCGCCGTGATTAATGAGTAATACGCAAATATTACCACGATAGTCTTCGTCTATAACGCCGGCCAAAACATCTATGCCGTGGTGAAGAGCCAGACTAGATCGCGGAGATATTCTACCGTACGTCCCCGCCGGTAATATAATAGAAATATTTATCTTAACTAAACGCCTGCACGAGGGCTGTATACTACAATTGTAGGGACTTTTCAAGTCTAGACCTGCAGAGTGTGTGGTGGCTCTAACCGGCGATACGGCGTTTCTATTTAACTTTTTGAACTTTAATACAGATGACACTGGAATCAGAGAGAGAGAAGAACAATGTCAATATATATTTGACTGATAGTTTTCTATACCAGCGGCCGGGGTTAGCATCAACTATAGCCGTAGGGTACGGACGTGTTGTTATTCAATCTCCTACGTTTAGTGAACACAATATTATAATTTTTTCTCTCCAACTGGGAGACGACGATGGCGCCTCTTTTTCTTTTAATTTTTCGTGGGTTAGTCACGTGTACGGGGTCCATGTCTTTCAAAATCATGTCTTTAATACTAGTAAAGTTTACAATCTTTGTGTTTTCATAGTTAAGTGTTATACCCCTGACTTTGGTGGTGGACCTGTATTCGTTCGTCTCTGGGACAAACACATTGTAAGAATAATTTTTCGGTCCACCGGAAACAAACTCTGTAATGTACGCGCTCTCAGAGTAGGCGGTCAGCTCGTTTGTCATGTCGCCCAACTTGTCACCGGTCGGTATCGTGTACGTGTCTGACGGTCTTATCACACTTATAATAGAGTCTGTGTCACAGTAAAGACAAGAAGAGCCCAAGTGCCTGAGATATGAATACAATTTCATACGGGCACCGGTGGTCACATACGCCGCTATAGGCACGTTGACCGTATCCAGGGGGAGTACGGCCTCTTCACGGCATGTCCACGAGACGTAAGCAACCTCGTCATTGGGGAAAATAATGTTGCGAACCTCTTTACCGGGGGTGGTGAGTAGGGAGAAAAAGTCTTTTGGGTTGTTCACAATTGTGGTCTGCGTTTTGTTCTCGTTCAAGGCAAATCGTCCCCAGAAAGAGTTTAAACACAATTTGGCGAGTGCGCGCTTTCCTGGATTTTTAACAATTTCGTTTTTATCCAGCACTATTCCCTCTGTTTTGTAATACTCGCTAACGTAGTTGTCTTTGTCTGCGTCTGTTTTCACCCATCCAGGGTATCCAGACGCCTCCTGTTTGATCTTGAGGAACTTGTTTATATACTCTACAAACAGTCCGCCTTCTCTGGTCTGGGGATCAAACTGGGTAATTTTATATTCCCAAAATTCATGTACTCTAACCATCTTGTAGCCCATTTCTAGCGCTAGTCGAACCTCGTCCACTATCCATGTGCCTGTAATAGTCCTGTCAGAGTCGGTGTGTAAACAATCCCCTTGGTTCATCTCGTTTGCACAAGAGGAGCATAAACAAAACATTAATTTTGATTGCGTCTTGTAGGGCAGTACGGGGTGATACAAATTTCTAGGAGGCAAAATAGTGCATTTAATTATCCCCTCTCGGTCTACCACGTCGCAGGGGCAATCGTCGGCGACAAAAATATTTATAGGGTGACCTACAGGAAATTTAAAATATTTGCATACCCAGGGATATAAACTGCAGACATCAAGATAGCCTATTTTTTCGTCGGGGTTTGTCTTGTAGTGTAATGTCATAGACTCACAACGTCCACCGTACAGTGCATCACGTGGATTGAGTGGGGCAGTTTGAATCATAGGGTGATTGCTTAGCTCTAGATCTAGTTGTGTGTCTTCAGTCAATATTTTGTCGAAGTCACACTCTTTCATAGTTGTAACAGTGTACCCTGCGGCTCTAAATGCTCGATCTCTCAAAAGAGTGCACTCGTATCGCTCGGTGAGAGTCTCTTTCGTCCCTGTTATAGTCGCGTCACGGTTCGAAAGACATGTACACCCGTGGAAGAAACAACCGTCAAACTCAAAAATCTCTCTCGTCGCGTCACAGTAGCCGTCCACTTTCCTACCCAAAATTTCTATCTCACGCCCGTTGAAGGCGTGCTGTATGTGAATATCGGGCGGGTTTTCTCCAGATAGACTAACCATTTTATGGCTTTCATAGACTGTCTGTCACCGCACCTGTAACCCCCCTTGGGCAGGATGGCTATCGAATCGGGGGCTAAAAACAGTTTTCTAAATAATCTATTGCACGCCGACGAGATTGTGATAGATTCTCTAAAAACGTCTGTCGCGCCTATATTTAGAAATAAATGACGAAATGTACGACAACCCTTGCGTAATACATTTACGTCATCCACACAATAGGCCTCCAGCTCTGCCTTATTATTAAATATATACCCCTGCCGCAGTTTGTCAGCGTGCCATACCATAAAGTCATTTCGCTCATCCGGTTTCATATAATCCGCACCAAACATTTCGGGACCAGGCATCTCACCGATATAATTTAAATTATTTTCTGTATTAAACAAATAGGGGTAGTGTCCTTTTTTACAGTCTAGTCCAAACGCTTTAGGGATCTGTCTCAGTGGCATGGGGAGGAAACATAGGCTGTCTTTAAATTGTATGTGGTCCATTGTCATGCAGAGTATTTTAGTTCCGTCCGCGATAATTTTAGGGGTGAAGTTTAGTGATAGAAATCTATTCAGGATAAATATAGTATCGAACCCCTTCCCATTATGCGCAACGCAAACAATTTTATTTGCAAACGGCCTCGGTTGTCTCAGGTAGTCGATGAAACCGTCTACCGGATTTTCCCAAAAGGAATGAGATCGTTTCCCGCATTGGTCACAATCCTCGTCCATATTATCGTTAAATTCACATTTTACACAATAGTGTTGTGCGTGCATAAAATTAGGTTCATGTAAAAAGCAATCGTTGGTTATAGCTCGATTTTGTGTAGTCTCGAAATCATAAAATACCATTAGGTAATTATCATCGAGCTGCTTCCGACTCAACACCTGCATATAACAACGATGCGGATTTTCTTTATTCTGTTTGCACGTTGCGCAGTATGATTTAAAACATTCGTGATTACTCCCCTTTGTTTTATCACAGATAATACACACCTGTGTTAAATCACAAACTGTTTTTTTACCGCGAATTTTATTCAATTTATGTCTAGTGAAACAAGCCGCAGACCTAAATATTCTGTTACATTCATTGCAATACACATTTTTTTTTTCACTTTCATACAAACACGGAGGTATGGACATGCATTGGGGGCAAGTACTCTTACATGAATGTCTTGCACCTCTTTCAAAACCAGTATTACATCCGTCACAAAAATACTGAACGGAAAACGCAGCCGCCATATTGATTATTACGTTAAAGTGATGCGTAACGGCATCGTACAGTAGGTTAATGTATCTAGTAGAAGACGAAACCCCCTCATACCACAATCCATTGACCGTCGAGAGGGTATTATACACGCGTATTTTATATTGGTCACGGAAATAATTTTGAAATTTATCGAGATGTTCGCGCCCCCCTCCCCCGGATAAATCTACACGCGCTTTTGCGAGAAGCTCATCTACAGCATTTTTTATTTTCCATCCATTAGTATACGATATATAATTAATATCATTAGTGATTTTGGCTATCGCTATTACTATGGCGTGAGCCAAACACTTCGTCAATGATTTAACAACGACAATGCTCCTTTTATGGTGACTCAGATAATCATTTGGAAGACACCTTCTTTTTAATGCTTACCATTGCCCATCATCATTTTTATATGATTCACTTTAATCCTCAACACATCGGCTATACCAAATCTGGCATTACTCTGAATAACTTTTGTTAATGTATTCATAATAGTGGTCACATCAATTTGATCACATCTACGGTACGAAAGCCCGACCGGTTTATCGAGATTATTCTCCGTGTTCGTGATCGTGAGTCCAATTAAATCGTAAGGTGCCGTACCTTTAAGCAAGTATGCTAATAGACTAGAGAAACACGTATTTAGATAATGCAGTGGACTCACGTTCGTAATCAAAGGCTTGAAGTGAACTAAGATATCCCTGCCTAAGGTGTTGAACCGAGTATAAGATCGTCCTGTCTCCCTTATTATGGTAAATGAGTCATTAGTGTTTGTACCCGCCGCATAATCAAAAATGTGTTGGCGTTGTCTGTTAATGTCTGAAGTTGAGGGTCTGGCATTGTCGCTAGATTCGTTAGCTATAAATGTTTGTTTGTTAGACACTAAAAAAGAAAAAAGAAAACTAATTGTTAGTTTAAATAATAAATTTAGAAAAGAGAAACGCATAAAAAATTAAAATTAAAACAAATAAGTATATATAAAATATTAGTTTAACTAATAAATTGAACACTAGAGAAATAATAGTAAAATTATGCTTACTTTTACCAGAGAGCTTGGTTTTGTTTTTTTTACGTGACAACTTCTTTTCAGCCGACAAGCTGCCAATGAAATGATAACTTGGTATAGTTAAATTCTCCTTTTATAGGCCTCTAGCTCAATGTGATTTTCTGAACACACCTTTCAAAATCATGTGTGTGTTGATTTCCACACCACACCTTTGGTCAGCGAGCTGAATATTTAATTAAAATGATACGTGCCCGGCCTTGGTCTCGCTTCTCTAAGACTAGCTGGTAGTAAGTTGAATACTTAATAGAAATCAATCAATAAAATTACATAAGAAAAGGAGATCCGGAAATTCACTGCTTTGATAGATCAAGGTGGTCAAATTGTCAAATCATTCGATAATCAATATGAACAACAATGAGCTATTTAGCGACAGCGAGGTAAGTCTTGACGGTAAAAAAAGATTAAACAAAGTAATTCTTTTTCAAAAAGCATTTTAAGTTTCAGGTAAGTCTTGACGGTAAAAAAGATTAAACAGAGTAATTCTTTTTCAAAAAGCATTTTAAGTTTCATTCAATTAATTAGATTATATTTTCAAAAAGTATTTTAAGTTTCATTCATTTAGTTAGATTATATTTTCAAGATCCTTTAGAATTTAAAAAATGGACTCAACACAGTCTATTGTAAGACAGGATATAGTTAGGAAATATGAAAATGTACATCATAATAACATATAAATCAGACAAAAATTGTATATTTTATTTTATAATCAATAAACTAAAATACATTATATATATATATTATTATCCCTGGAACAATTGTAAAACAGGATATAGTTAGGAATTATGAAAATATACATCCAAATAATATTTAAATCAAACAAACATTTTAAATTTTATATTTTATTTTATAATCAATAAACCAAAATACAATATATATATATATACATAGGTTCTATATTTTTACCCCAAAATCTTTTAACATCCTCCTATAATTGAATTTGTAAAATAACTGGATTGTTCTAGGTATATTTCTACTGATTTTTCTTCTATGTATTCTTTAATTACTAACAAACAACCTGGGTTTGATAATTTATGCGAAAAGTCAAAGCATAATCAGTAAATCAATAAAACAAAATACAATATATATATATAGGTTCTATATTACCCAAAATCTTTTAACATCCTCCTATAATTGAATTTGTAAAATAACTGGATTGTTCTAGGTATATTTCTACTGATTTTTTTCTTCTATGTATTCTTTAATTACTAACAAACAACCTGGGTTTAATAATTTATGCGAAAAGCCAAAGCATAATCAGTAAATCAATAAAACAAAATACTATATATATATATATATAGGTTCTATATTACCCAAAATCTTTTAAACATCGTCCTATAATTGAATTTGTAAAATAACTGGTTTGCTCTAGGTATATTTCTATTGCTTTTTCTTCTCTGTATTCTTTAATTACTAACAAACAACCCGGGTTTGATAATTTATGCGGAAAGTCAAAGCATTCTCATGTTGCTAAATCAGTTAAATAATTCAACACTTTATATACACGTTCATAATTACGTCCTGCAGAACTATTTACGACTGATGAACACGCCAAATCTTTTAAGCATCCTCCTATAATTGAATTTGTAAAATAACTGGTTTATTCTAGGTATATTTCTACTGATTTTTCTTCTATGTATTCTTTAATTACTAACAAACAACCTGGGTTTGATAATTTATGCGAAAAGTCAAAGCATAATCAGTAAATCAATAAAACAAAATACAATATATATATATAGGTTCTATATTACCCAAAATCTTTTAAACATCCTCCTATAATTGAATTTGTAAAATAACTGGTTTGTTCTAGGTATATTACTACTGCTTTTTCTTCTATGTATTCTTTAATTACTAACAAACAACCTGGGTTTGATAATTTATGCAGAAAGTCAAAGCATAGTCAGTAAATCAATCAAACAAAATACAATATATATATAGGTTCTATATTACCCAAAATCTTTTAAACATCCTCCTATAATTGAATTTGTAAAATAACTGGTTTGTTCTAGGTATATTTCTACTGCTTTTTTCTTCTATGTATTCTTTAATTACTAACAAACAACCTGGGTTTGATAATTTATGCGGAAAAGTCAAAGCATAATCAGTAAATCAATAAAACAAAATACAATATATATATATATATATAGGTTCTATATTACCCAAAATCTTTTAAACATCCTCCTATAATTGAATTTGTAAAATAACTGGTTTGTTCTAGGTATATTTCTACTGCTTTTTCTTCTATGTATTCTTTAATTACTAACAAACAACCTGGGTTTGATAATTTATGCGGAAAAGTCAAAGCATAATCAGTAAATCAATAAAACAAAATACAATATATATATATAGGTTCTATATTACCCAAAATCTTTTAAACATCCTCCTCCATTTCGTTACTCCAATCTTCTTTAATGTCTTTTTGTTTTTTCAATTCCGACTCTACATGTAGAAACTCCCAAGAAACATATTCGCAACAGGTTCTACCAAACTGTGGACAGTAGTTATGTGGTGATGGCTTGAAGCAATTTTCTGCACAGATGTGGTATCTCGTTGTGACATTATTTGGATAGAGTTCGCGGTGTCCTTCCAAAATAATTGAATTTGTAAAATAACTGGATTGTTCTAGGTATATTTCTATTGCTTTTTCTTCTCTGTATTCTTTAATTACTAACAAACAACCCGGGTTTGATAATTTATGCGGAAAGTCAAAGCATTCGCATGTTGCTAAATCAGTTAAATAATTCGACACTTTATATACACGTTCATAATTACGTCCTGCAGAACTATCTACGACTGATGAGCACGCCATGTTGAAGATTATACATCTGTCATTTAATATGAACGGCTTTTATAGTAAAACATCTCAATGTGTTTTCCTGAATAGACCTTCATCTTAAACATGAGTGTGTTGATTTCAAATGTAGTTGGCCTTTCAGCAGTGACATGAATATCTAATTAGAAATATACGTGATCAGCCTTGGCCGTTATAATCTCGTCTCGATGGTTGAATACTTTTTGTGACCTGAATATCTAATTAGAATATACGTGATCGTCCTTGGTCTCACTTCTCTATGACTACCTGGTAGTGAGTTGAATACATAATTAGAAATATGGATAGACGATGTTTACCTTGAGAGCTAGACAGTACACTATGTATTTAAGACGTTAAAATTATTAAAATTGAATCAGTTGAAGACTTGTGATTAAACAGCCACCTACATTAGACTTCGATCTAGTCGACGCTTCTGAGACAAACCTACAAGCTAGGCGGGGTGATCTGAGTGCAGATAAAACTACAGCAGATTAAATCAAGGTAATTTATAATTTCTTTATTTATTTTTTTAAAAGTTTCTGTCTTCTTATTATTTCTATAATATATTTGTTTGAATTTTTTTTCAAGATATGGACAAGTTTATACATGACTTCAACTCAGCCAAGACCAACGACATTCAATATATTTCTCTAAGAAGTTTAAAGGAGAATACAATACTAGATATTATATCTTTTAATGAAATAGATACAAAATTTGGCAGATCTATTTACGTAAATGCTTATTTACAAGACAATATCGTAGGGTTCTTTCTACCTAAAAAGTTTTCAAACATTTGTAAAAAAGATCATATTGACCTTGTAAATGGATCAAAGTCTGTATTAATTTATGAAGGAATAGGGGTTGACAGTTCTATCAAGCTTAGGATTGAAACAAAATCATGTCAATAGTTTTAATATTTGGTAATCCTGGTTAAAAATTAAAACATTATTTATAATTAATCTTGGTAATAATGGTTAAAAATTGAAATAAAAGTAACTACTAAACACTTTTATAATTATACTATGTAACAAATATATATTGTATGTGAAATCTGTATGTTTTTATTATAATTAAATGTGAAAAAAACTTGTATTTTATTTTTCATTTCTAGTAATATTTGTAGACAATAGCCCCGCCTCCAAATCGTTTGTAGACCCATCCGATCCTATCCCATATTTTGATGAACTTTGTATTTTTTTATGTATATTTTTTTATTATAATTAAATGTGGAAAAACTTGTACTTATTTTTTCATTTCTAGTAAATATTTTCCTCTCATTTTAAATTATATATTCTTAGTAAGAGCATATAACATTTTTAAAATATGACGTCATTACGTCCTACTGACATAATGAATTTATAATGTGACGTCATACTATCATACGTCCTTAATTATCTTATGATGTCACGTACATAAAATTAATTACGTCAATTGTTGGCATAATGTACCTCGGTACTTAAACCACAATTAATTATCTGTCAGTCACTTAATATTATTCAAATCCAATATATAATGTGACGTCATACTATCATACGTCCTTAATTATCTTATGTCACGTACATAAAATTAATTACGTCAATTGTTGGCATAATGTACCTCGGTACTTACACCACAATTAACTATCTGTCAGTCACTTAATATTATTCAAATCCAATATATAATGTGACGTCATACTATCATACGTCCTTAATTATCTTACGATGTCACGTACATAAAATTAATTACGTCAATTGTTGGCATAATGTACCTCGGTACTTAAACCACAATTAATTATCTGTCAGTCACTTAATATTATTCAAATCTAATATATAATGTGACGTCATACTATCATACGACTTTAATTATCTTATGATGTCACGTACACACAATTAATTACGTGCCTCGCACTTAATATCATTAAAATCTGTGACGTCCGGAACGTCACCATATCTGATACGACAATTCTTGGCTTATTGCCACCGGTTATAATCTGGCTTTTACTACTCCCATCTCATGGTCACCACCAAAGAACCCACACCTAGGGTTAGCACAACAATCCCTCTGCACATATCCAAACCGGAAACAGCTCTTGCCGAGCCGCTGAGTGACTTGTAGTTCTTCATTTTGGCACGGAGCCCACACAAGACTGATTTGGAGTGGAGCCTTGTGGTAAGCTCCCCGGGAGTCAGAGAGACATTGATGTTCGGCAACCGTTACCTTTCTCTGGTCCTCTGATCCCGTTTACACTGAGAGAGCATCTGGGTGATACATTTCACGGGAAAACTCATCTCCACCAGCTCTTCCTTGATGTCGTCAGGTTTTTTCCGTGTCAGGAATCCCTTCATAACGACCTTGACCAGTCGCTCTCATCTCAGCTCGAGGACCAATATTGGATCCCAAGTTAGACAAGAACTTCTGGAGGGTGCGGTAGGCTTCTTTCGACCCGCACTGGAGAAGCACTCGATCCCTAACTTCCTGACCACCTCCATAAGCTCTAAAACCTTGGATTGGATGGCCCTCGCCACTTTAGAGTAGTCCTCCACATAACACAATATGATGGGAGGGATCTTTCCCTAGGCTTTGTGAGCCGGCCCAGAACAACTAGTACCAGGCTGGGGTGGGCATGGCTTTCGTTGTTACCCTTAGCTTTCCACCGCTTCCCACCTTTGCCCAACGCTCACGCACCCTGGCCCGGTCCACCATTAACCTCACTCTCATCAACAGAGCTACCACCTAAATGGTTAGGGTTACCCCCCCCCCTCGACCCCGTCTCAAGTCGTGTTTTTCCTGTTCTATTACGGTGTTGGTTCTGTATGCTTCTTGTACTATGCTTGTAAAGAGCTGGAGTGTAGTGTCTACTTCTTCGGTGGTCGTGATGTTTATGTTGTTGGGTACTGTTTCGTCTAGTGTTCTTTTAAACCCTTCCCAGTTAGTAGTAGTTTTTAGTTTTTTAATGTTGTTTATCTGTATTTCTGTGTTTGTTGTGATCTCGCACACTATAGGGTTGTGGTCCGAGTCTAGTTCTTTAAGAACTGAGAGCTCTTCCGGTGTCACCCCTATATTGTTCAAGACCACGTCTATTATGTCTGGCCTCTGTAGTGGGTTTGAGGGGTAAAATGTCGGTTCACCAGGCCCGACTACCGTGTATCCCTTAGTGTCCACATGATCGTTTAGTATGCATCCATTCCTATTGGTCAGTCTGCTATTCCAGTTCAGGTGTTTACTATTCATGTCCCCTGCTAAGAATATCTTGTCGAAGTTTGTGAGTTCGTCTAGGTCGCTCTGTAGTAATGTCTTGGTCGGTGGTTTATATAAGCCGTGATCAGGATACCTCCACTCTTTGTATTTAGTTTTACTGCTGTTGCTTCTATATTCTGTAAGTTTTGAAAATGATGTGGGGAATATTGTCTTTGATGAAAATTGCTGTTCCCCCGCCGCTTCTGCCGGGTCTATCTGTTCTGTATAGATGGTAGCCAAAAAGGTTAAGCCTATTGTTTTGATTTATATGTGTTTCGTTGATTAGTCCTATGTCTATTCCGTATGTTTTAAAAAGTTCTTCTAATTCATGAGCCTGCGTCAATATACCGTTCGCGTTCCATATAAAAACGCGTAGAGTGTCCTTGGTCCACGTCTTGTCTTGTCTAGTCATCCTGGTTTACAAAGTAGTCAGTCACTCCCTCTATCATGATAAACATTTTCTCTGTTGTGTCTGTTGTTTGTCTGAGTCTATTGAGGTACGTTTTAAAGTTAGTTATGATTTTAATAATGTTTAAATCTTTGAGTAGCCTAATGAGGTCTTTTATGTCAGAACCGGTTGAACCGGCTTCTTGTTGTGGGGGAACTTGAGTCTGTTTTGTCTGTACTGCCTGGGCGTAGGATCGGTGGATCTTGGCCGCCTCAGGGACGGGGGGGTTTGAAGCGGGTCTCTGCCGCATTGGTGGGAAGCTGTGCCTGTTGGAGGGTGGGGGCATGGTCCGGGTCAAAGTTCTGTTTTGTGTGTTTGTCTTTGGTATTTGTGCAGTCTTCTTCTTTTATATTAAGTTTAAGTACACCGGGCACTTACTGTAGTTTGCCGTGTGTCTTCCCATACAGTTTACGCACCGGGCAGGAGTAGTGACGTCTTTTTATGGGGCAGTCTTTGGTGATGTGCTGTTTTAAGCACTTGACGCACCAGGGGTTGTTTTGACAGTTGTTTTTAGTATGGCCGTATCTTTGGCACTTATGGCATTGTACGACTGTGTTGAGTGGTGGAATGTAGGGTTCGATTCTAACTCTGGTGTGGTTGATGGACTTAACTTGGAAGATGGTGTTTGTGTCTGTGCTCTTTGCTAGAGTCACTTGGAAAGTAGGGAGAAGTGTTACTGTCTGAGTCGTGTTGTCCGCAGCCGACTTCCTGGAGAATTGTCTCACGTCAGTCACTGAGAATCCCATGTCTTTAAGTTCTGCCTCTAGGTCAGTGGTAGCCATGTTGGGAGGGAGCCCCTTGACTACAACTTTAACTGGTTTGTCCCTCGGCAACGTGTAAGTGTGAAACTCCTGTTTTAGGTCCTTCAGTAAGTGTTGTATTAGGTCGTAGTCCTGCTTGTTGGTGGTGTGAATTTTTAGTCCGTTTGTTATGTACGTGATTTTTATGTCCCCTCCTATCTCTTTTGCAACCTTGGTTATTTGAGCGTAGTTTTGTGAGCCTAGCGTCACTATTGGGGGGTAACGTGTCTTGTGTGTAGTGGTTGTTGTTGTCTGCTGTTTGTCTGTGTTCTGGTCAACTGGTGTGGGAGTAATGTTTTCGGCCCTTTTCAGGGCGTCGAACTTGTTTGTCAACTCTGTTGTTGTCTTTTTTGTCTGGGGTTGCTTGTGTGGTCTGAATTTCCTTTTTCGTCCTAGTTTGTCGGCCATCGTGAAAGTTCCTTGTCCGTCAGTGACGGCTTCCATGTCTGAGTTGTCTGTAGAGGAGCAGTCCATGTCAGTGTCATTTGCTTTCGGTCTGTTGTGGTCGGGGGCGGCCATTTCGCTCAACCCTGAAAAGGACAAGCTAGTGGCCAGTGTGGAAGGGCTAAGGCACCCTCCTCTGTGCAGTGTGGGAGGATCTGTAGTGTTGAGTGGTGTTCCCGGAGACAGACTCCGACTGCGAGGTATTGTTCCGCATCCAGTCTCGCTTTACGGCCTACTGTGGCTTCGTTGGCACCGTTAGGTATCCACCACAGAATTTACCACCAACAAGTCTGTTCCGAGTTTAGTCTTGTGTGTGTGATCGGGGATTTAGAGTGTGTAACTCTAAGACAATCTGCTCTGGTTTGACTTAAAAAAGGCAGGTTTGTCTTGAAAAAGACAGTAGCGGTTTGCCTTGAAAAAGGCAGCTCAAAACAATACCGGGTGGTTCGAAATCTCAGAGAATACTACTCGATGTTCTCTCCAAGCCAACCAAGGAAATATATAGTGGTAGTCGAGATGCATGCCGGGCCGGAGAGAAGAGAGAAGTGGGAGGGGGGGGGGTGCTTTTCTATGTTGTTCTGGATGGTCATCTTTCACAGCCGGGAGGCTAAGAACGGCCTTCAGTCTGATCGGAAACTCTGACCGACCAAGTGCAATATTGTTTCGTGACTCGGTCTCGCGACCATTTCAATGGCTTTCCGTCCGTCGGGGCAGCACTCCTCCCAAGAAGAATCAATGACGTCGGTATGTAACAGACAATTATGTATTGCTTGACTAGAATATATGCGTCCATTTTACTCCTGATTAGCAGCTTCAATCCTTTGGGGGGGGGGGGGCAGAGCTGAACAGGTTTAACCCGTTACAATATTATTGCTTTCCCACTCTCGCCTCACGCCAATTCGGGTAGGATTCCTCTTCATTTCATCTTCCTTATCCCTTCTCCACTAGCGTAATTAATACATAGGATGATTTAGAATGATAGTTCCAAAATTAAATGGGTGGAAGCTGGTTCTATAACGACTATATTGACATTAGGAACCCATGCTTGATTATGGCATTGGCTATGGCATTTCAAACGTTTAATAGTCAATGTCTTGAAGCCCAGGCAACTTATCTGGCATGACAGTGGTACTGCCACTAGAAGGTGATTTCGGCATTTTTCAAACTTCATGCTTCGTCCAACCAAATTACGAGTATACTCCATTACAGAGGCAACAAGTTCGTGCCATAAAAGAGTGAAACAGAGGTGGAGGATTAAACATTCAGGGAGATAGTGGACTTGCATCTTGTTTACGGGGTTAATTTGTCATTGCGATAATTATAGTAGGGAGATGCCTGTGCCACGATCCAAACGGTGGCAGGGGATGCTATAACGATTGTTTGGAAGTCGGTGAATTTATGATCGGTGTGACAGGCTACTACACCTTTAGGCTGTGAAGTTATTTACCAACCTACCACGTACTTCCATATATTTTTCTCATTTGTAAATACTTTACAATTTATTATTTATTTTCGGGGGGTTAGAATGTGTTTCAAAGTTCGTCTGCCACATGAAAAATATAATTTATGTCCATTCAAAATAATATGGAAGGAAAATCGACTAGCACAATAATTAAAATAACAAATTTTGAGATATGGAAGAACACTTACCTCTTTAATAAGCACATTTATCCTTCTAAGAAGTTTGTTGACTATTCCTTGTTTATTTTCAATGTCGGCCATGATGCATACGCAGGACTGGTAAACAAGAGAATACCGGCCAGTGGGTCTCGTTCGGAAAAATAAAAGAAGTAAGAAAATAAAGGGATGTATTTGCCCTTAAAACTAGCGTGCGCTTCAATTCTGACACATGGAAGTAAACATTTTAATTTCTTTTAAAACATTTTTAATATTCATATTTAAATATTTTCAACTTTTATATTAAATAAAATGTTATATTATATTCATCCTTAGTTCATGTTAGGATGTATGAATATTTTCATTGTACTCAAAAAAAAGTTTTTGAATTTGATTCCTGGAACACTATTTGAAGAAGATTGGTGTATTCTTTCTCGGCGTCCTGAAAACAAAGAACCAAATCTGCGTGGCTCCTAACTAAATTTGATTTAAAAAGTGGGAAAATAGTTTACAAGTGGGATATGAATACATTTATTGAAAGATTGAGAGTCTAGGGAAGAACTAGAGTCCTTTGATATCCAGAAACTGAGGATTGTGTAAAAATTAAGAAGAGTAAACAAATTTCCTAAATTTTATTGGTTTGTTTTCAACGTGGACACATTTTATTGGTGAGATCCAGACAAATCTTTAACATTAAATAAAATATATATCTCTCACATCATTCATCCAGTTTTAATTTAAAACATTTAGACACTTTACCCTTTCTAGAACCTTAATTCACATTTTATTTTTTTCAACATACAGCATACAACTATGGATATTTTTTTTCAACAATACTTTCTTTTTTACTCAAACCTTAAGTAATATTATATATGTTTAAATATCTTTAAATTCTTTTCCTGGTATGACATTCATTCCCAAATTCAATCGTCATGAGTTTTTATTTTTATTGGTTATACATGGTGAGACAATATAATTATAATTGGGAAAGAACGTCCATAGGTAGGATTGGGATTTGGAAACAATAAAATATTAATCTTAACCCACTAAAGTTTAAATAATTGTTATATATATCATAGTTTAAACATGTACAATTAATTAAGTGATTTTTATTAAATAAAAAAGCTGGTCTTGGTACATTCAATGTAGTTTTCTTCAACTCTTGTAGATATTTTGAGCACACCACTGTTGTAGTTAAGGTAGTGGAATTATTATTAACAGCGAATCGTCCAGAAAGCGTTCCGAGTGTTAAGAATCGTCGTGCCACTGTCAGAGTTAGTTGAGCTAAAGGTTTTAATTTTTATTTTCACCTAGTTCTTAGGAGTGTCACCCATCACATATATTTTAAACTCATAATATAGTATGTAAGGATTATTTTAAGAGTCATCTTCCTTAATTACCTTGTTTAATGTATAATTTAATTACAAGGCACTATGTCAAAATATGTTTAATTTCCATTGCGGCTACAGGAACATCGCCAACCATGTTTTCTTCTTACTTATATAACCATTATAGTTCACTCATTTAAAATCTTACTTACATGGCCTACCGCTTTCTTTTGATCCACCCACGTTTCCATCATCATACATACATCATATTCATAGATTCATAAAATGCAACATTATAACCATTATAATATAACTAACTGGTTGCAACAGAAAATTAAACTAAACATCAATGTAGCCAGTGTGGTTTTATTTGTTGTTGATCAGTCTTAATTGGATCGCCTCGCTCTCACTTGTTTTCCTGGCTACCAGCTCTGACTGTCAGAACTTTCAAAAAAGGTAGTTGGCTTGTTAAGAGTACCTATCTGTGGGCACAGACCATAACCTCTTTTTGTGAACGTGTTTATTGATTGTGGAATGAACATGAGTTAGAAGGAAGCATTAGAGAGAGTATTATGTTGTGAAGTATCTAGATCGAACCCTAGTACACTGTGATGGTATACACAGGTGCAGTTAGGCCCAACGTGTAAGTTGGGGGGGGGGGGTGATAAAAAGATGGCCTGAAAAAAAAACATACAGTTTAATATTAAATACTTAACAAAGGTTGGGTAAATGTTTGCAAGTTTGTGAAAAATTATTTATTTACGGATGTCAAATTGGGTCGAGTGGATGGGGTAAATAAGGAAAGGGAGCTAGGACAGGCTGGTTTGTAATTTATCGAGCTGTGTAAAGGACATCTTAATTCATTCTAGGCTTTTTGTTCATCCTGGTTGGATCACCTATGCAACTTAGGGCATTTTATACAAGCGTTTTGTGTCGCGATGACAAGCGACGATACTATTTCAATCGTTCTACTTTGATACTTTGTCACGTGTCGTTCATTTCGCAACGTTCTGAAAAATGTGTCGTAATCTAGAAAATGCCGTGACATGAATGACGCACGGTAAGATCAAGATACATTACTTTCAATGGAGCCTTTTATATATGCGTTAACTTTCATGTCGCTGTGTTGGCTAGACAGCCAACCTCAACGGTTGAAACTTCAGTGTACTTTTGTTGCAGATTTGTTTCCACTTTGAAATAATAATATTAATAGGTGAGCGAGACAACAGACATTCTGAGGAGGGAAATTTACCAGACTAGGAAGAATCTCCCTCTAGGGTATATTTTACTGTTTGTATCATCAGAATATTTACTTTAAACAAGTTCATCAACTAGATATACAATATTTGTAATTCTACAGTTTAAAAAATAATAATCAATATTGTCGTTTAATTTCCCAATATTTGATCAAAAGTTGGCTATGTTACCCCAGAAATTTCAAATAATAAAACTAGGTGGAATGAAAAGCGTGCCCCTTGCACATATGAAAATATTATAACTTTATTTTGATCAAAATAGTAGCACTTTATTTTAATTTGTTAATTGGTTTTAGTTTCAGTCAATATAATTCGCGTTACTGTTTTATTAAAAAGTTTGCATTGCAATTATTTCGGGTGGAAATCCTATTATTTCGATCAAAACTGTGTTTGTTGCCAGTGTTCTTTTAAATTTAAACAGGAGTTATCAAATGATGTTATTGACATTCTAAAGTAATTGAACAGCTTTTGGTCGTCATTCCTAATTTTCTGGTATAGATTATAGAACGCTCTCTTGAAATACCTGGCAATGTTTATTGGATGCACATACATCCTCTCAGGCCGTTTTTTTTTACGTAGTTCTTTCGATAGGAGGTAAATAACACATGGATACATTAAATAGAAAAGACGAAACTGGCAACCCTGAATTTGTTTTTAATTATCTCCCACCCTTTTCATGATGCTCGACACCACGTCTCCATGGCACTAAACGCCTATATAAAAGGGCCCTTATAGCTAGGTGTTCACTTCAGTCATAGATAAAGGATCTCAAAGGACTTCAGTTACTATCGTTCTAAGTGTGTCATGGTTTGCTTGCTGGTCAGCTAGCCTCCCAAATGTTTCAACACCATAGTAACTCTGCCAACACGATAGCAAGAATGAACTAGTTTGTGTTTAGGTTAGCAACGTCCTCTATGTTGAGAGATGAAACATCACACCACAATTGTTAGGCACAGCCTCAACGATAATCCTTAGGTTTAGGTAATCATTTTCTAGAGTAATGTGATCTGTGTTTCTGTAATTTTTTATTTTTTATGGGCCAATATAAACACTTATAAAGTTTATTTGAATTAAGTTTGATTACTTATACATTACACTCATTTCGTGTTAACTTGATCTGTGTTACTTATTACAATCACTGATTGAGAAAGTGAGGCTTTTCTACTTTATAATGTGAATATACGAGTATTTTTTTCTTACAAAAATAATGCTACCTGACATTGTTATTAGTCGTATTTCAGTTGATAGTTAAAATAAAGCTCAAGTTGTAATTAAAGATTGTTCAATCTCTAGAACCTGTATTTTTTTATCTCCCAAAATTGCATTTATAGAGTTGGCAAGCCTACATAGCATGTCCGAGGAAAGGTAAATTTAAATTGAGCAACCTTTTTTATTTTACGCAGTTTTAATTATAACAAAGTAAAATGAAGTAGGCTACATGAAGACTCAATAAAAAAGTTTGAGCCGGAACAATCTATAGTAGCCCTATGACTTCTTTGGTGCTGACTGACAGCTCACAGCTGACTTCTGACAGTCAACATTTAGATATATTCCTAGATTTTGACTGTCAGAAGTGACAGCTGCTTAACACATGTTCTTGCAGATCATATGGCTTGGCGTAGGGATAAAAAAAAATTGGTCTGGTAGCTTTTCAAAGCTCTCAGCTGTTAGCTGGGAGCTGTCAGTCAGCCCCAAAGAAGCCATAGGGCTACTGTAGTTTACAGGCGCTGGGCAGTTATTATTATTATTAGCACTCGATCTTACTACCCATTCCCTTTATACGCACCTGGGCAGTTATGTTGGTCCAGGGCGTGTTATGAAATCTTCTCAATTTGGCATGATAAATGACTTGTTACTATTGATAAGCTTAGCACACTTTTAAAAAATATATATATATATAATTTCTCAGTTCTTATCAATTATATTAGGCTGTTAATAGCAAGAAAGGCTTGTATAACAAATGGGTAGTAATATATAGTGCTAAAAATAAAATAAAAAAAGTTGCAAGAACCGATAAGTCAATACTTCAATAATATAATCAAAGGAGGCCTTGACAAATAAAATCCCCATTAGCGTGGAGAGGTGATGGGAAAACCACAACAATATGTCCTTTTTTATAAACATGCAATTACTTGGTAAGAAATTTCGAGTAGCAGAGATGCACGAAGTGTCTTTGACAAGAGATATTTTCACTAATATACTTGGATCAGTTTGGTAATTACTTGCTGGCTCGCTCACCAGTTTGGCCAGGCAGTCGCTCAGTCACTCACGCGCTCACTTGTCAGTCTGACTGAACTTTTACGGTACCTTTTCCTGGATCACATCACATATGTTTATATTATGTCGATATAATCCTCCACAAATGACAATTCTACACCCAGTACTCTCAACTACCTCATTTAAACACAAACTGGCACTCACCCCGAACATGAATTTCAACGTTTCTCAAGAGTAACTGACTAAATTTGTCAGAGCAACAACAAATTGGAAAACAAATATTGTATCAAAGGCACCGCCGAGACAATGGAGCTGTTATCTGGTTAGTGGAAACACTTTGAGAGGAACCGCAGCACGCTGAAAGGGAGGCCAATATATTTAGAGTTGGCGCACAAAATTGTAAATAATCAACGGGGACTTTCCTAGTAAATATTTCAAGTGTCGATAGGATTTGTATTGTTAATTCAAGCTGCACACACATTAATTTATTTACATCTCATTATTTCGAGCAGACACAAAACAATACCAGTAAAACATTTACAATAGAAAATTAGAGGTTTTTTTCCCTTTCTTTCGAGGGCTTGTGGAGGCCCCAGGATGATCGCCCCCTTGGATCCGGCCCTGTGTAAACCGAACCAAACTTTAAATAAATACACCTATAGAGCCTATATACAAGTAATATAAGTACCCATCGTATCTTTTATTTAAAATTGAACTTTGGGCTAGTCTGTAATTCATAATATATACTCGATTGTTTTCAATAAATTATAGTGATTGTATCAAATATATGTTTTTTAAAGTGTAGGCCTAGGCCTCTAAAATAATGGTTTATATGCTATTAAATACAAACTTTCTAACATAACCTTCAATATTTGGGAAAATTTAACGTTATTAAAAGTTAGGATGAACATATTTATTTAGGATCAGAAGTTGAAGCATTTCAGGAAATGCTGAGAAATACAACCGTTCAAACGTTGCCCCGTGATAGGCCTAGGTGAGTTTAGCTACCTTTTAATAAATTAACTTAAGAGTTGGCAGGAGATAAATTGTCCGCTTTAAAAATACAGGTTTTGGGAAGGCTAAGTATGTTACCAATTCACAATCTCTTTGTTTTCTTAATTTTTTCTGCTATGTTTATAAGAATTAAATAAGGTCCTACCCAATAATATTGTTTGACTATTTATTGCTATCCAACAATTAGGGCTATTCATGAAGAACATGATGTAGTGTAGTAAGGAGACGTATTTATATTATAAAAGTAGAATTCAATATAAAATTACAAAGATGGTAGTTGAAATTAAAGTTGAAATAATGATTATAATAACAATATTAATGTATTACAATGTAACCTAAAAAGAACTGAATGTGGATTAATTAGATATAAATTGATTAGATAAAAGAATATATTGACAATGGATATGATTTTACAAGAATAGGACCATCTTACATGAAACATGAATATATAACATATTAAATAAATAAATAAATTAAAAATTAAAAAACATAATATTTTAGGTTAAGATGGATAAGTAAATATGGCAAGAATAAAAAAATATAATATTTATTAAATTATTGATTGTTGAGGATTGATAATGATGATTTAAAATTTATATTTTAATACTGAATTCTGGCTTATCTGCTTTAATGCCCTTGTTCCTTTTTTTCTTTATGGCTGGTGTATTTTCAGCCCAAGTTGCTACATGTTTCGGCGTGTCAATACGACGCCATCATCAGGCTATAGATTAAAAACAAAACAAATTATGGTACAATTTCAGTGTGAAATGTTATACGTAGAAAAGAATATGCAAAGGTTGAACGTGAATATAATAATGAAATATTGTATATACTAATTAACGCCTTTAATATAAGTTTGTCATTATTGAAGAACTGAAACTGATATTAGAAGGTGTGATATAACCATGTGTATATGAAAAGAGTCCAAATTTGTTCTAGAAGAAAGATGTAAGAAATCAAAGAGATTGAAATTTATATGGTATTCAGAATCTAATAATGTTAGAGTGAAATGCAGATAGATAGATAAATTAACGCGAATATAATAATGAAATATTGTATTTACCAATTAACGCCTTTAATATAAGTTTGTCATTATTGAAGAACTGAAACTGATCTTAGAAGGTGTGATATAACCATGTGTATATGATATGTATATTAGGGCTATGATTAAAATAGGTAGGTCTAGTGATTTTCATGCTAATTGTTGTATTATATAAAAATAACCTAACTCGCAAATGATATAAAAAAGTTATTTTATCTAACAAACAACAGTACTAATTTATTGATTTAAAATGTTATTTTAGAAATTACATAACTTAGGCCTACTTTTTACCATTTACACAAAGATAATTATTTTCAGGCCTCACATTTAAAGCTGTGGCGGCTTCCCATTTGACTACAAATAGTTCAGTGAATCTCCTCCAGGGCAATGGGCAACACTATCGCAAGATTCTCCCACCAATAGGTTATTGGTATTTCATCTCTATTGTGCCTTCCTTTGGAAAACATAACAACAAATCCTAAAACCAGGGGGTGTTGACCAATATACCCACTTCCGTCCCGTTAAAGTTTTATAAAAAATAAAAGAATAGTTTCCCTTCCATTCGCTAGAATGTGCCACATGAAATATAACTAAAAACATGTCGCCAACAACTACATATTTCCCCATCAATTAATATGTGCTTAAATTATTTTAAAAGTATTATAAATTTCTAAACAATTATTTTTTTACTTGATTTATTAAAAATGTTATATTTTATATGGTATTTTTTTAAATTTAACAGTAGTATTTAATGTTTATTCATTTTAAAGATAGTGTTTCTAAATTTCCGCTGTTGGTTAAACTTGTCTTCATACTTATGCTGTCTATTTTTTACAAGTTTTTAAACTCTCTAATTTATTTCAATAAATGATAATTAAATTTAATTTAGAGAATCTTCAAGATTGTCGTACGTGTATTGATTTATTATCGTTATTTAAATAAATAAGTCTTTAAGAACTTTAACTAAAAAACCGCGTCGGTATGTAAGATTCGAGATGCCATCACGAACAAGTGCTAGAACGTGTGATCATTAATTTTAAAAAATTGAAATTTAATTTTAATAATGAGTGAGTTTTACTTATATTAAATATATGTACATTAGGTACTTTAGTTCCGTTTTCTTCTTTGGCCTGATTAAATGAATTTTCATCTCATTCCAAACCCATTAACTTATAGGTTTTTTTAAATTCTGAAGACCTAATGTACATAATAAAACTAGTTTAATATATAATATTCAATACATTTTGATAAAGCAATAGGCAGTTAGCCCCAAGCTTCCAATTGAGGTAGCAAAAAATATATTGTGGTCGTTTAAACTTGTTTTGCCAACTTGGACTGAGCTAAGAGTTCTATAATGCCTAGTCCTACATTGCCTAATATAAAAAAACCAAAAATACTTTTAATATCTAGGCTTTCATAACTTAATGCCTATTGAAATCTGGGTTGGGTTCATTAAACAAACAAAAATTCTACATTCTGTGTTAAAATATAATTATGTAGACATTAACTTACGAGAATGCTAGAACCAAGTTATAGCCCCATGGATTGTTTATATTGATATTGGTTTTAATAATTAGTGAAGTATCGTATGAAATATGTTCAAAAGATAGTAGTTTATTATAATTACAAACAATAGGTGGCCTAAATTCTTGCAGTAGTTTGTAACCATTCAGGAACCTAGGTATGGTACCTAACAAATTAACTACAGTAGGCTAGGTATGTTGTTATCTATGTTAATGCATCTGAGATTATATTAACATATAAAAGAATGGGGATAGTATTGTGCTAAACCGTGCAGCCACCGAGGTGAGTAATTATTAGCTACTATTACCCTATGGGCATGTACAAAAAATTATTTTAATTTAGAGTAAGACTAGTCTTTCTTACAAATGACTAAGCCAGGACTTTTATTGAAGTTTTACATGTACACATTCATTCAAAAATATCATCATTACTTATACATTTAAGATCTTTCACTTGTATTTTCAGAAGATGGTGAACAATTGTGTATGTCAGGTTCCAGGGTGTCCTAGCAGAGCTTGGAAAAATCCTAAGCTTTCTTTTTTTAGATTTCCAAAACAGAAAAACAGATAAGAATATACTAATAACTTTACAAGTTATCTTTGAGCCTCTCTTCATGCAAATCCTAGTACATTTCCTGCTACAAGCACTTTTGACCATAGAATCTTTTAAATATGAATTAGGCCCTAATAATGTGGTTAAAAGGCCTAATAAAAGGTGGGTGTGAAATAAATCAAGGGCTCATTGTGAAAAATGTTTTGGGCTATCTTCCTAGATATATTTATTACATTAAATAGTAAAATAATAAATACTATTAAAATGATAAGCTAAGTTGAGGTTGTTATTTTTAATTATAGGACTATTTAAATTATAATATGTTGAAAAAAACTGTGAAGAATCAAACTAAGGACCTTTGACTTGAAACTCAAACATTCTTAGATCTCTAATGTGATTTGAGTTGTGGTTTTGCATATAATATATTTTATCCTTGTGGATCATTCCACCTCATTCAAACAAGGAAAAAACAATTTTTGGCACCCATGTTCTCAGATTTTGATTAAACTTGGTATGGCCTACTCAATCAAAATCTGAAAACATGTGTGTCATGGTCTGGTTGAACTGACGTGGAATGACTCTTGTGCATTATCAAATCTTGAACTTTGTATTTGGTCTCCTAAACAGTTATCAGCACTTCAGTTATAAAAAAAAACTTAGGCCTAGATATCAAGAATTTGGTGGTGGCTAAAACTTGAGCTAATGTTGGCTGTAGAAGATAAGAAAAAGGCATTAATTTATGCTCTAAGATAGCAAATGTCAGCTTTCAAAATGTGAGCGTGAGAGTAAAGTAATTTTTATTACATTATATTAATATTTTTTTTACCCTGGTCTGAAGTAAGTTTGGAATTTCAGATGCAGAGAATGGATATACATTGTCTAACAAGAAACTTTCACAAGTGAATCAGTACTGTGTCTGTGCGATGCTTATTATTTACATGTACTGTATGTCTTGATAGTACTCGGAGTCACATGGAATGTGTCTATGCTTATTATTTACATATATGGCCGTATAATACTCAACATCACTTACTTTGTGTTTATTGAAATGTAGTGAGAATGCTGTATTTACTGACATGTGGTGTTTATGTTCCTTTTAAATTAAATGCTAGTCAATTTCTAATTATATAGTTTCTGTTTCAGTTTGATTGCCGGGTACGTTATTTTTACTTTTCAATTCCTTTGTACCCACATCGGTATGTTTTACAGTCCAAATGTCTGGCTCATTTAGTTTAGTTTGCTAGTGACACATTGGTCATGATTTAAATCTTCCTCATCCCCACCCCATAATCAATTATCTGCATCTTTTCAATGCAGTTTTGAAATCTTTCCAGACAGATGCAATTACATGCCCTCACCCAATTCTGTCGCCGCACGGTCTAACGTGCTACCTCTGTTGCCGCATGATCTAACACACTAATCTCATGTTAGACTAGACTGCAGAGGACATGGAGATCAGGGTTCGATCCCGGTCATGTGCACATAAAGTGGTTTTCCCTAAATGCCTTCACTCTCTTCATGAAAATGTGGGTGCACATCCTATAAATTACACCTACCTTATCCATAGCCCATTGTTGTAATTAGTGCATTTGCTATAGTCCTAACAGGTATTAAGACCTTGTGCTGTGTATAAGTTGCATCACCTGAACAGATAGTATAACAGTGTGCTAAAAACTTTTATATTGATTCTATTTGTGAATTGACTAAGCTAATTAGTTCTTTGAGGACTTTTTGGTATTGACTAGGTGTGTGCATATAATTTTTTAATAAACAATTATGAGTTTACAAAGATCTTAAAAAAACAATATAGAAACACTGCAATAATGTAATGTTTGATTCCTGGTTGTTGAGATTTTCTAGAATTATTTTTGTTCTGGACCCCCAATAGGCAGTATTTGAGGTTTAAAACAAATTTAAATTGAATAATTGATTTTTATTTTTTGTAAGGTTTGTGTTTCAAATCCATTATTTTCTGGAATCCTAGAATCTCCTTAAGGGTTAGAGGGTCCAATTTCTAATTACATTAATGTCTCCACACATATATTTCTAAGCCATTAATCAATTATTACATTATTTTTAGTAATATTAATACAAATTATGAAATATTTTGTTCAAGTACAAGTTTGTATATATTTTTTAACAAAAATATTGCTGGGTACACAATTCGTAACATTTTCAGATCGTTTAATGATCTCAGTCAAATAAATACTTCTTGCACACATCCACTAACAATGTTTTGTTAACATAAGCTTAAGGTCCACATAGAGCGCATGTAATGTGGCCATAAGACAGTCCCAAGCCTGTTCAAACACACAGGGAATTTATTCTTATACCTGTAGCCTTATAGACTTAGTACACCACAAGTGTGACCAAAGAATAAATACAAGGTGACACCTACCTTACTCTAATGGAATGGGCCAGTTTCCCATCTGAAACTAGCTCATGCCATTCAGGTCTGGTTAATTGTTCTTTATTTAGTAACTAGTACGCACTAGAACATATGCGGTAAAACTAGGCATTCGAAAGAGTATTTAATGTGGCAGGCCACCTTGAGTTCTAGCGAGTCCACCACATATTCAAAGGAAATGTCAGGAAATTTTATCAGATTTCTAAAAAAAAAAAAACCCACATATTCACAACTTAATTACTTGGATGTTATTTTGCACCATTGTTTGTAATATTTGTGTTAAATCTGACAAATGAAGTTATTATCACAACATGCAATTCAATTACTTCAGCTTTTTCCATATCAATATTGATTTGTAATATATAAACAGCTCAGAATTGCTATAGTTGAAAATAAATGAAGTATTTTAGTTGTCAATATTTTTATTGGCGAAGCGAAGTCGAAGCTGAGGTTTGTTTTGAAGCCAATTTGAAGCTTCGCACACCCCTAGTTTCTCACAACAATTTGAACTCAATTTTTTTTATATACAATCTTAGCACATATTCATGTTTGGGAACAAATTGAGCCCAAACAGTGAACAAAACAAATTTATCAATTTTTGGCAATATGGCAAGTCAACAACTTAAGCTAAGTTTATAGCACAATAATAACTTTTTTGGTTTGTGTGTAAATATTTGTGAGTCACTTGGCTCTAAATTTGTAGAATTTGTTTTAGTCTTGGTTTGTCTTAAAAAAATTATTTTTTTCTTTCTCTTAAAGGTTTCATAATCGTTCGAGTCGGATGCCGTCCTATAATCAACTCCGTGTAACCTGCATTCTTCTTGTTGGTTTACTTATGTTGCTGGATTCCTTTACCTTTTTACTATTAAAGACTGTTTGAAGTTGCATTAGTTTACTCAATATATCAAGTGTTTTAACATAATAGGTTCACTTTCATGTAATTGTTTGCAATCAATTGGACAAAGTCTCGTGCCATGTATTTTTTGTTTCCATTTTATTTTCTTATACTATATGTTAAAAAAATTTCTCAACAGTTTAATTCATAGAACAGTATAGTAAATAAATATTTCTTTTACACCAGATTATAGGTCACGATTTATATGTATGACTATATTTATTTGATATTAAAAAAATATTTTTTTTATTCATAAGTGTTTGTTTTTTATTTGAATCACTTGTACTTTAGCCAGTCATTGACATTGTAACCTATTTAACTAAGCTATTTATGGAGAATCATCACTTTTATTACATCATAGAAGTTTGAACCCTATTTGAAAAGCTATTATAATTCTTGAAATAAAAGGTAACATTTATATTATTTTTTTATTGCTGGACAAGTTTATATTTTATGTTCAAGAAGGTAAATTTTCACTTTTCATTACTGGAGTTATACATTTTCAATTGTGTCTTAAAGATTCCTGGTGACAAGACAATCATTAAACTTTACCAAAGTGAGTATATCTTATTTCTGATAGGAATGAAAATCTGAGGCCTTTTTTCCTACTAAAATTCTATCATATAGTAGAATTTTGGTAGGGGAAAAAAGTCTCAAGACACATTTGGCAGAATTTTTTTGGTAGGACAGTAGTTAGGCATTTCTCCGCTAGTACGCTAGTAACAAATCTAGTTTATAGTCTGGCTAACAGAGGGCTCTTATATGTGTAGTTTAAAAATCGCCCGCTAGATTTCTCTCTCAATTAGTACTCCTTCCATCCGCTAGGAGCGGGCTGTTTCGCGGACGACCTTTAACATGGTAGTCAACAATCTCTAATAATCTCTGCCTAAAACTTTTGGATGGCGTTTGGGAGAGGCAGAAAAATCAACTTGAAATTGGTCGATCAGCGCAATGTAAAGAGAATAGATATAGGTAACGCCATTTGGAATAATTTGTTAATGTCTGTCATTGCTTACATCAGCAAGTACTACTCCCTTATCTATGAGTACACAGCAATTAGTAGTATGTCGTGTGGTCCATGTGTTTTGGACGATTCTTTCATTTATCTTTATGATTATTTATTTGTGTTTGCCTGCTAGTGGTTTTTTCGTGTATAGTTAGTTACTTTATTATGTTTACCACTCAAGTATCGTTTTAATATGCTAATATAAATTACAGAAGGGATGTTCTAGTTAAATTATTCAATAGTAGTAGCTATAATACTAAATATATGTATGAATGCTAGCTATATGTAGTTGTTTTAAATAATATGCCTACTCAAAACAATAACATAGGTAGGAATGGAGGATGAAGTAAATTCTGAAAATAATGTAAGAAAATACTAGGTTGGAATGGTAAGAATAACTCAAAATATAAATTAAAATAATAAATTTCAATTCTTTCTGGTTGAAATTAAATCGCCAGTCCATTGTAAACAAATTCACCATCAAAAAGAAAACATGTAGACAGGTTCCTACATTGAAAATGTTTCTTGGATGAACAAAAATCCTGAAAGTCAAAAGTTAACTTTGACTTTTCTTTATGAAAAAAGTAATAATGAATCACATTTGTAGTTTTATATGACTTACAAATAAACAATTTATGGAGCTTATTTAAGAATTTTAGAGATCAGATAAGGATTGTTTTCACCAAAGAACTCTCAGATGCTAGGTAAAATATTTCATCCTGCATCTCAGGCCAAGGCCAGTAGGGGGCCAAATTTCAACACTTGATAAAAAGTAATGTCATAGTTATCTTAATCACTGTGCCTGGAAAAAATCTCCATCATAATAATTGATAGAATAGTTTTCTGTTTGTAATACATCAACCATTTCAGTTGACATTATGGCATCATTGGAAATACGAGGCAGAGTTTTGTGCATAAAACACCACCCATTGTTTTCCTTATCTAGTTTGTCTCCAATCTGAGAGTGTTTTCCTCCAATTTGAGTGTTTTCCTCCTGTTTGTCTCCAATCTGAGTGTGTTTTCCTCCAGTTTGTCTCCAATCTGAGTGTTTTCCTCCAGTTTGATCTTAAAGAAGAAAAGTAGGTATAAGCTACATCTAAAGGTTGAAGCAAGTTGGTGGAGTTGGGGATAAGCATGGTGAAGGAAGGGCCTATATCACTGTCTGGACAAATTTTCAAGGTCTTTATGGACAAGTGAGCAGCCATATTGTCACTAATAATAACTTTTTTGCCAGGATTCTTGTTAGCATAAGTCAAGAAGTGATGCTCAAACCAATGGTCAATTACATCTTGATTGATCCATCCATCGTACCTGATGGTGATCCAGAGAGCCAGTCTCACTATTTCTTCTTCCCTTTAAATATAATATAATATATGAATGGTGCATTTCCAAAACGTCGTAAATGCCAAAATTAAAATTTTCAGTAGAAAGATAAAACTAGTTTTCTTCTAATCTAATATTGTTAAAGACATGAAATATTACAATGTAATTTAAAGAAACACAAGAAATGAAGAAAATATGTTAAAATGTATTTATTATTAATGACATATGTTTAAAAAAATATCAAACTTCACTTTAGTTCCAAAACGTTGTAAGTGCCAACAGATTTGCAAGTCAAAACGTTGTATATACCAGCATTATTGTTGTTGGACAGCTGCTGTCTTAAGAGACAAATTCAGGTAAAAACATGAAAAATTTAATAATACCTCATAAAAGAATTCAGCTACACCAGCTGAATTTACATTGAATTAATTTTTATAAAAAAAATATATTATAATACACCGAAACAATAAAACTGCAAAAGAGAAATTTCAGTACACCATAATGAATAATAAACAGTTAATTATTTTTTCAGAAAGAATGTAAAACTTTAATAAAAGTTTACTATCATTGTCTTTAACCATTGGTTTCTTCAGCACAGTGTTGCCCTGATTGTGTCAACATTGTTTCAAAATAGTGTTGGGCGTCTTGTTCCAGATAAGGAATCATTCTCCTAATATCGGCTTTCTTTTTTTCTGGAATTCTGAAATGTGTTCGAGCTGTAGGTAATTGAATGTCTTTGAAGTCCTCTAATTTAATTCCCTCCTTCAGCACATTAATCCCTTTACACCAACCTGCAATCTCACCAGTTCCTTTTGCCACCATCACTTTACCAAATTCCTCAGCTGTAAGGCGGAGCTGTGATGCTGTTGAAATTCCTAACTTCTTTGTGTTTAGTTTAGCATGGGCAATAGTTTTGAAATCATAGAACTCTTCAAACACTGTGCATGTGAAAGGTTTGTTTTGGGCTGCACTAGTAATAATACGAACCAGATCCATCAATGTGTAAGCCTTACAAACTTTTTTACGTTTCTCGATGACTGCAAAGTCTCTGTCACAGCTGAGAAATGTATGTCCCTTCACTGGGAATTTGTTAACTATTTCAGAAAAAAAATTATTGGCTAACAGAACAAGATACATGGCGATAATATACTGATTTTTGTTCTGACCTCCACAATTGTCAGACCATAAAATGAGCTTCTTCTTTTCACACATACGAACTTCTGTCGTGAGGTATTTGTACAAACAAGAAGCTATTTCCAAAGACCCTCTTCCACCAAAATTTTCTGTCCACAAACACCGTGACAGAGTCGTGAATTCCTAAGTTGCAAGCCGCAAGCTGCTGGGAATAATACATTTCTGTATGAGTGAGTTGAGGGATATACATCTGTTGCTTTAGATCGAAAGCAATAACATAAGCATCAGATGTTGGAGCATTTTTCATGTCAGATGACATTAATTTTGTGGCAGACTCTGCTCGACGGTGGTGTAACTCTTGCTCTATAATAGCTGATTGATCACCTGACTTTATTTTGACAGCAAGGCTGTCACAAGTAGAGCAAGTATCAACCTTGGGTCTTGCCAAAGACAAGTTGAATCGTAAAAGGAAAATCTCATTATACCACTGTCGTGTAACTGGGGCCTACCAGGAAGGCATTCAGAACAATACTTCTCCAAAAAAAGCACGGTACATACTGCTTACATTTAAATCTGGGGATAAGAAGAGCTTATTTGGATATATTTTCCTTGCATAGTGGCTTTCAATGGTGGGAAAGCTCTTAATGTGCTCCACAATTTTATCTGTCCACTCAATGTTATTAAGAGTCCTTCTTGGCCCACCTCTTTGGTCTGAACTATCCATTTTACCAGCCAATATCTTCTCCCCAACAGTTGAACCCTTCTTGGAGTCACTCCAAAGGTATTGCAAAAGGTTTTAAGACAAACTCTTACGTCTGAGCCACCAGGAAGAATCATACGGTAACTAAAAGAGTGCTGCCTCCTGCTTTCATTTGGATGATCGTATTTACCATAACGTCTTCTTTTGATTAACTGTGGATGGATAAACCGTTGCAGATAGTTCTGTTGTTTGTTGTAGTCTGCCATTTCATAAAAGTTGTTAAACAGCTCATGTCGATATGCCAAACGTATGGATCTGCATGCGAACGTGCATTTACACTTCACCTGAAACCAGAAAAAAAAATAATACCCTTAAGTAACTATCCTAATCATTGGGGTTGAGTCGACCTAGATCTGGTTTAGGGGTAAAGTACTCGCCTCTGGATCCGATGTTCATGGATTCAAACCCAACCTAGATCGACGTATTTTTAATTACCCATAAAAATCTGCAGCACAACGTCCTTTGGAGGATAAGGGTTAGTAAAGCCGTCAATCATAATGTCGATTATTGCGTGTAAATCTATCGTGTGTGATTGAATCAGTTGGTGCAGAAAGTACATCCATTAAAATCTCAAGTCAGATTTTTTTTATGGTCACAATACTTTCTTCCTCCTTGAGGAAACGAGAAAGTAAAATCAGTTTTATTTATTTATTTACACGTCATATTTAAATTAAAATATTATTACTTACACCTCAAAAGGAGTATTTTTCTATGATCACAATACTTTCCCCATCCTTAAAGTAGTGAGAAAGTAAAACAATGTTCATTCATTTATATACACACATTTAAATTTAATTTAATCACATCTCTTACCTCAGTTGGAGAATTTTTCATTTTGACTATCTTTAAAGATTTTGGAGATACATATTCACTACCCGAATTTCTTTGTTTTTCACTTTGTTTTTAAACCAGTTATCTTCACATCTTCTTTTTTTCTTAGAAGGTTGACTTACATTAGAACTCATAGCAATAAAAATAAAAATAAAAGAAACAATGAAAAAACGCAGCTCGAATAAACAAGAAACATACACAGAGTTGTTGTCACTTGTCACTCTTACAAAGCAACTGGCCAACGTTGCCGCTCGAATAGTACCTTGGCTGTTACAACGTTATGACTTGCACAACAGTTCAACTTAAATTTTCTACCGCTAGGATCAGCACTATCTTGACACGAATATTCCACAGCGTGAAGCGTGGCATTTACAACCCATTTCCATTAAAAAACATATTTCACCTATATGTGGCATTTACAACGTTTTGGAAATGCACCATTCATATGGTGAAAGGAACTGACTCTCCTAATGCATTGCCACAAAACATTGGGGCATAGGGTGATTCAAGCGTTGGGTGTATGACTTTCACACTCAATATTTTATAGTTTCAATTACAGTTTTGGACTGTAATGTGGATATTTTATTTCAACATATAAACCTTATTTATTTTAAAATATTGAAATATTGACATTTTTACTATGCTTTTCCACTATATTTCTTTAAATGTTGTTATGTTTGTGACTCAGAGAATTACCACATCCTAACACGGACATAATTACAATTTTATTACTGTGAACTCACTTGCTATAACTATGCACTTTATATTATTTCCACTATTAATGACTAAGATCATTGATATTGTATAGTGCCAAAATGTTTGAATTCATATCTTTGCTGCAATAAAATTTTATCTATGTATGTTACGTGTGGGATTTACTAAATTTAATTTGAACTTTAAAATGAAAATACAAGTTACAACATTTTAAATCCAAATATACATTGTCAAGCCTGATTAAAATATATAACCTGATAAATTATTCAAAAATAGTAGATAATAGCATATGTTTATTGGTAATAAAAGTCAATAACAGTCTGGTATTATTATTATTATTATTATTATTATTATTATTATTATTATTATTATTATTATCATCAGCAAATTTACTAATAATATAGGCTCAGCTATCAAATATAAATACATACAAGTATAAATTATTTTAAGTTGAAATTATATTGTTTTAAGTAGGATGCTTTACATGCATTTCAATTGTCTTTTATTAAAAATTATTAACTAAATTGGCCTCGTGAACCAACAACTACTGGAGGAGAAAGTCTTCTTTTTACATGAGACATATTGTAGTACAAGACATCTGGTTTAACAGGCCATATCTAATAATTTCCTGAGAAACCATAACACTGACTTGAACATCTGAATTGGTAACATTTAATATCTCTCCAGCAAACACATTATTGTCATATGTTACAGCACACCAGTCTCCAACACTTAGTTGTTTGTTAATATTAGCTAATATTGAAACACCATTGCCACTTGTTTGCCAATCTTTAGGTTCCATCACTAAACTTGGATTCTCGGCCATATTTGTGGTCCACAGGGAAATGTTTCCGTAAACTGTACACTTGACAACATGAACCTTTTGGGTACCTTTTATGAGAGGTACATCTTCCCATGGATTATCATTTTCAACAATGGTCTTGATTTATTTTAAACTAATATGCAAAACTGTGGTTGGTGGCATCACAGCAACAGAGGCAACTGTTGCGAAATCAAGGGAATTCTGAACTGTTAGATTATCTGTCTTACAAGACATTTAACTCTCCCTCCTGTTCCATCCACAACACCTTTACCGTGACTAGTTGCAAAATATTTCCATGTGAAATATGTAGAAAATGTATTTGATAAATTTAAAAGATGCTCGACCATGAATCTGTTTTTTATTTATTTATTTCTATTTGATAATTAATTACATGATCCAAAGAGATGGAGCTCACTTATAGGACTATGGCTTTACAGAAATTGAAATTTTAAAAGATTAAGAAGACATTATGAATATATTTTCATGAAATAAAGTTAAACAATCAAAACCAAACTTTTTTTTTAACAAAATACACAAAACATAAAAGACAGCAAGCAGTACCATTACAATTTTACAGTTAAGATAATTTTGAAAAATGTGTGATAATATAGATAAGTAGATTTTATACATAAATTTGAGATAAACACTAAAAATAGAAATAAGAATATAAAAGAGAAAAATAACATTAGAAAATAATTAGTAAGAAAGTACTTTGGGATAAAAATAAAAGTTGCTGAAAATTAAACATTATCACAATAATAAACAATATATGTAGGTATATGCGAGGAAATAATAATGGATTCAAAATTGTTTACTGGGAATAGATTATTCTAATACATCTCTGTACATCAGAGCAAAAAGAATGGAAGTCCAAATCTACAACGTTTGAGGAAAGCCAAAAAACCAAATGTGTTTATGTACAAATATCTAACCATAGAATCCCCTCATATTTTCCATCAAATCAATGCGCATTTATCCCCATTAAATTTACTTTAAAATATATCAAGATTTATAAGTATTTATTATCTTTATTTTATATATTTATATATAATTGTATGGACTTCCATCTATTGGTTATTATTATTATTTACTTGCAATATGATGGGAGTCCACACATTTTCTTTGTTAGTACAGATTCCATATCAATAAAAGCAATTATTTTAATAACTATTCAACATTCGCAAGGTGTTTTCAATAGTGTTATGACAAAACAAATGTTAGAATTTACTTACTATACTAGAGATGTATTGAAAATCTGCTACATACTAATAGGAATACATACACAATTTGTTTTAAAGAACAAATCATATACAAATATTGGAATTTTTTTTATTTTACATGACATTACTAGCTCAGAAAGCCATCTAAATATTATAAGAAAGTACAAGTACATAATTATTATTACAATGTAATTATTTTCTTTAGCCTAACATAACAGTAGTAGTTAATAAACACTTTCAATATTAATTTTTCATCCTACTTGTATTCATCTTCAACAACATCATCCAACACTGTTTCAAAAGTGTTCTGACAGTGAACCATGTTTTTGTAGTAGGTATGATAAACTTTATTGACCCACTTTAACATAACCTGTAAGTCTTTATATTTAAGGGCTGTGATTGGGCATGATGTGATACATATTGGTTGGTTGAAGCATATCAGGAAATTTAAGTTCTCTTCTGATGTATCTTCTTAGATCTAGCTCTTTCAAATTATTTTCTTCAAAACTTGTTTTGTAATAGAGGACTCCTATTTGAGCTATTTTTACCTGTAACAAAACCATTTTTGATATCAAAACAGATTCTTTGTTTTCATTTTTCTTTTGGATCACAAAGGGAGCATCTTTGCCTACAAATAATTCAGATAAGTTCGTAAAATTCTCCAAGTCCATTTCATGAACGACGAGTGCACTCCCTTATAAATAAATTGTGCCCAGTCATGTGGTGCATGTATTTGCATTGTAGGGAGTTTCTTTTTCTTTCTTTCAATAACAGAATGAATTGAATCCACTTCAAGATGTTTGTGTCCTCTGAGTAGGAATTTGTGTGTAATTGACTTTAGATTGGAATATTTACTCAAAATAAAAAATAGGCCATTATTATCATGAAGTTCCTATTTTGACCAGCACAGTTATCTGACCAGATGCTTATGTCTTCTGTCGAGTCTGAAAGATGTTCTTGTGCCCACTTGATGAGGCATGAACCCATCTCGTTCTCTCCTCGAGCAGCAATAGTTTCATCCCATAACATACAAAATGCTTTTTTTTGGTGGGATTGAAGATTGTGAAATTCAAAGTCCATAATTTTCTAAGATAGAAAGATTGATTGTTTGTTAGATAAGGAGTGGGAAGGCATTTTTGAAGATCTACCATTAGCACAGTACTTTTTAAGTTCACAGCTGCATCTTCTTTGTCTTGAACCTTTATAGCGTACCATAAGTTCGTCTCTTTTTGATGTTTATCCAGGTCGTCCTGAAACCTTTGCTTTTCTTCCTCTGTAGACAAATTTTTCATGCTATTTTTTAAAGCATCACATTGATCACACGTGTCAATACCAGGCAAATGAAAACTAAGATTGTATTCAGTGTTGAAAATTGTTCGATAAATGTTTTCAGATGCATAAGATAAATTATTTTCTTCACTGTGTTGCTTGTACAGATGATACATTTTACTTATTGAAAGTTCAGGTCCAAGGTAATTTTTCTTAGTTTTCTCTCTTGAATAGTGGCTTTCATAGCTAGGAAAGCTCTCTATGTGTTTGCAAATATTGTCTTTGATTTCATCTGAAGTCTTGTTGTGCCCACCTCGAATTTTTTTAGTCGCGTTAATCATATGACCTGGATTGACTGCAACTTCTTTTTGTACAATTTGCACAAATTTTACTGTTATTGATAATGTATTTTTGAACATGACTTTGCAAACAGGAATAGATTTTCTATCAATGATAAAGCTATAAGTGTATGAAAACTTTTGTCTTCCATTTTGGTTACTGTTCCATGGTCGGTGCCTCTCCAATGGTTTAGCAACTATGTTCATACCAACAAACTGTTTTTTATGTTCCCATGTCATATCAGGGTTCCAAAACATTTTATGAATTCTTATTCTATCATTATCACTAATTCTCTTATTACAGCTTTGCATACATTGGCAAGATGGACCTATAACTTTTTCTTTTACAAATTTACCTGACCGCGATGTGTAGGAATTCTTACCAAGCCTCTTTTTCTTCAATATATTTCGTTTCCAATTTTCAGGTTGACGTGAGCGTTTCATACCTTTCCTAGTGACAGCTGACATGTCAGGAACGTTGGCAGAATTTTCATTAAGGCCATTAGCTCGAGCTTCTAGCTGAATATTTCCTCTCACTGTTGTTTTCAAGTGGGCCTACATTTATCTGCCCACTAATTTCATTTTCATTGGGGTTTCTTTCTGGCTCATCATTATCTGAATTTTCTCCTGATGATGGATTGAAGTCAGGATCTAAACCAGTGTTATCACAATGAGAATCTTCAGATGTAGTTATACTTAGTAATAATTCTGTATCGCTGCTGTTTTTAGAATAAATTATGTTTTGATCAAATTCTTGTAATTCCCATAAGTAGACCTAGGAACATCTTCAGTATAAGTAACTGTTTGAGCATTTATGATATGACTATAAACATCATTTATATCAGATTCTACATTTATCTCTGTAATATTTTCATTAAAAGGCAGTGTAATGACGATATTTTTATTTCCAAAGTTTATAATATCACTTTCTTCAAGAAAAACAATGTTTTCAGAAGCAAACACATGGTTTCATTTGCAAGATCCATTGTTTCAATGATGACATTTTCATTAGAAAACACATTAGTCAATGCTAAAGGATTAATATATTCTTCATTTGCAACCATATCAGCCTCATCAACAACCGCTACGTTTACTTCAGTCCTATTTTTATTTTCCTCACAATTAAAATGAGATCTATCAGTTAGATTTTCGTACAAACTAGTATTTGTAGTAGCAACTATGTTTGCATTTGAATCATAGCTTTGAGTTTCTAGTTGGTTAGAATCAACAGCTGAGAAAGGTTTAGATCCATCTACAGTCTCCATAGAATCCGTATTAATGGAATCTAAAACAATCAAATTTCCAGTAAATTAGTTTTAAAAAATTAACTCGATTCTAGACTAACTTGTTATTTAATCATGGTGACCTGGTTGGTGGTCTAGGGGTAAGGTGTCAAACTTCTGTGCTGGCGGCTGGGGTTCAATCCTCAGTCCCGGCACAGATTTATCTGATTACCAAACCCTTCCTTCACCTCTGACAAGACAGCTTGTGAATGTGGGAAATGCCAGGCCTCCACCGTGGTTCGGATTCCACGTTAAACTGTAGGTCCTTCATTTCATCTTACAATCACCCTACCATTACACATTAGCGTGAGTGCGTATAACCCGAATGGGTAGTAAGGCGCAGTGCTAATAATAATAATAATAATAATAATAATAATAATAATATTAATAATAATAATAATATTTAATTATCAAAATCAAAGTACCGGTATTACAGCTTTCCTTTTATAGTGTACATTAATATTATTAGGCCCTTCTGTGTAAATTAAAGTATGATATTATTATATTATTACTTCATAAATGGTACCACTGATGCCAATGGAAAATAATAATACTCTACGTTTAGTTACACTGTACAGAAGATAACCTTGTGTTTGAATAAAAGAGTGGATTAATAAATAACAGTAACTGCACATTCAATATTCATCCCTCTATAATATCTACTTTATCAATCTAATGTATAACCTAAATACAATCATTCATCTCATAACAATAATTGATTGAGCAAGGTTATGAAAATTTAAACTACATACTTTCGTTAAATCCTCTTTTTGCCAATTCCAAAAAATAGTGGAACCTACATTAAAACTCAGTGCCTACTAGATGGAAGTCACAGACAAGTTCATTCTATCGTGTGGACTTGTATCTATTTGGCCCTAGTCTCATGACTACCATCATTGAGCCAGTGCCTACTGGATGTAAGTCACAGTTCTATAGTGTGGACTTGTATCTATTTGGCCCTAGTCTCAGGACTACCATCATTGAGCCAGTGCCTACTGGATGTAAGTCACAGTTCTATAGTGTGGACTTGTATCTATTTGGCCCTAGTCTCAGGACTACCATCATTGAGTCACTAACAATCACATATCCCACAATGTTAAGACACCCATCAAATGCTGTATATTATATAACACAATCAGTAGAGCAAACATGATGGATAAGGACATACACCCATTTTGCAATTTAAGTTTATGTGACTTCCATCTCTCACTTATTATCACTAGCTTGACTTCCATCCTTTGTCAGCTAATAAAGCAAAGAAAACCATTTCCAATGATGTAAAAATGGACTTCCATCCTTTTTACTCTGATGTACAGAATTGTGATTGAAAGCAAGTAGATAGGAATGAGCCTTAGATGGGGTATTTTACAGTATTGAAGACCTATTTCAATCATAGAGGGTAGGTGGTCAAAAACTTTACATAATTTAATATTATAATATAAGCAAGTGTCATCTGCAAAAAGCTGAATGTGTCAATTCAAATTAATTTTGTGTAAATCATTTATATAAACTAAGAAAAGAATGGGTCCAAGGATTGAACCTTGAGGAACGCCACACATTATTTGTTCATAGTCACTGAAGAATTTTGAGCCTTTCTCATTTTTTTATCAGAACTCTTTGGTATCTATAACTTAAGTAATTTTTGAACCAATCTAACGGTGATTTGCCTATTTGAATACACTTCAATTTATCAATCAATATCATGTGATCAACTGTATCAAAAGCCTTGGTCAGGTCAATAAACAAGCTTCCCATGTCAATAATATTTTGAATTTTTGTTATTAGGTCTGTAGCTGCAGCTTGAATATTAGTTTTTTCAAGAAACCATATTGTCCAGTAAAAAAATAGTTGTTTTTATTTAAATATTCCAAGAGTCTATTTTTGACAGCTTTTTCTATTAGTTTTGCAATATTCGAGATGAGACTAATAGGCCTATAGTTACTACAAAGATTTTTAATGCCTATTTTATGTCTAGGAACAACCAAGGATTCTTTCATTTTATCTGGCACTATTCCAGCTTCAAAAGATAAGTAATTATATGTAACAATATAGGACTTAGACTTTCCTTTATTAATTTTATAAATAGAGTTGTGATATTATCATTTTCTGGCGAACAGTTGTTGAGGAGGGAGTTTATTATAGAGAGCAGTCCTGAACTGTCCATCGTTTTAAATTCCCTTAATCTTTCGTTGTTTTCTTTTTTTAGTTATGTTTAGTACAGAACCAACATTTTAAATATTTTTAGCCAATTCTGGACCAACATTTATAAAGAAGTTATTGAAAATATTTGCGATATCACTTGGGTCCTTGGTAATGATATTTTTGTCACCGGTATCTCTAATTTTTTTTAATAATCTGTTGGATGTCTTATTGGTTTTTACCAAGAGTGTTGTTAATAATTAACCACGTTTTTCTTATGTTTCCTAATGCTCTTTCAAACGTGTTGTTTGTGTAGTTTTTTAGTAATGCTCTCCATAAATTTGTTACCCTGTTTCTTAAAATTAAGAAGTTTTGTTTATAAATTAAGTTATCTCTTGCTTTTTTCATTTTGATAAAGTATTTTTCCCTAGTTGAAATTAGATTGAATAACTCCTTAGTGAACCAAGGGTTAGATAGTTTTTTTTGTCTTAGGAGACTTTTCCAAAATTTGTTCGGTAGAAGTATTTATTGCTCTAGTAAAAGTTTCAGTTAATTGATTAAATAACAAGTTTATATCTGTACTTTTAGTATCTAAGAGTGTTATATTCCGTTCAAAATATTGTTTAAATTTATCCAAATTTGTTTTAATTCGGCTATTAATATTGCCATGGTCTCTCCGTGTATTATTGTATCTAAGATTGGGAGTAGCACAAAACAAAAACATTTTGTGATCAGATATATTATATTCCATGCTATACATTTTATATGTATTATTAATCGAGTTAAAAAGTGGGCAATAATTGGTTCAGATGTATTACATATTCTAGTTGAGTAGCGCGTGTTAATACATTCATATCCATTTGTAGCTAGTAGGTCTAGGTATTCATGGGAAGCCTGATTTAAGTCTTTAACATTAATATGCATGCCACCAATGATAAGTTTTTTTTTAATATTAATTTTATTTTCCAGGAAGGTTAAAAATGCTTGTGTATTATAATTAGGTGGTCTATAAATTATTAATATGTGTTGAACTGAGATGAAAGGAACATTATTAATGGTTAGCAATATGTAAGACAAGTCCTCAGTTAGCTCACTAGTTAGTAGGTTTGAAACCATTAAGTTTTTTCTAACATAGCAACACACACCCCTACCTCTTGTGGTATCTCTACATGCGTAATACGAGTCATAATTGGGAATGTTGTAGTAAATTTCCTCATCACTGTATATCCACACCTCTATCAATATAATTAGATCAATATCTACCTTAACAGATGATAGGATACATAATAATTCCTCAAATTTGTTCTTTATACTCCTAATGTTTAGGTAAAGTAAAGTATGTTTAAATAATAAGATTTAGGACCCAGTTGATCATCACAGATATTGGCTAGACCTATGTCGTCAACTATGAATTCTTCAGTGTTGTTTATTTTACTCTCCATTAAAAAGTGATTATCCAGAATGATAACACTCATGAGAATAGACTTGTAGCACTTGCAACATTTGTAACATAACCTTGTTGATGCACTGTATGGGGAGGAAAGATTGAAATCAGAGGACCCTTGTTTGAGTTTTCCACAGTAGGATGTCAGGTTCTTTTACCCAATAGAAGAGATAAACCTTTTCTTTCTTCAGTCTTCTAGTGGCTAGAAATAATCTTTTCACCTGGGGAGCAAGATGTTGATTAACGTAAATAATGTTTGGTGGTACTGGCAAGCCAATCATTTCAGTTGTCAGAGCTTTCCTTGATTTAAAGGCATCAGAAAGTTCCTTTTTTTATGTCTATTTGTGAACTTTACTATTATGCTTCTTGGTCTAGAAGTAATATTATTTGGTTCAAGTTTTTTCACTTTGGATACTCTGTGACAAGCATCTACATCATTTTGAGATATATTAACCCCTACTTTGGCAGCTAGTGAGGAAATTATTGTTAGGATATTTTCACCATTTGTTTCAGTAATATTATCAATTTCGACATTGTTTATTCTAGAGTATTGGTGGAGATCTATAATGTTTTTTGTGCCTGATCATTTATTATTTTTAAATTAGCCACTTCATTGGTGAGCTTGGTTATTTCATCATCAGCATTGTCCTGAGGCATTACTCCTTATGGTAGTAATTTGATAACGTTACAAACAAGGTGAAATTTAAATGTAAAAAATAATTTGTTAAACCATAAATAAATTTATTAAAAACAAAGAATTATGATTAGGTTTACAATAGTAATACAAGAGTATAGTTTTGAAGATAGTTACAAATTATAAGACTTGTGAAATTTGATTGTCTTGCTGTAGCTACAAGGGCTGTGCAGGAGCCAGGCTACAGGATGAAGTTTTCTAAAGGAGAAAACAATTAAGTAGTTATTAACAAAAGTTATCAAACAAGATATACGTATAAATTTTAATCGGCTTGCTTGGTTGGGTTTTAAGATAATCTCCTCAAAACATGTTGGATAATGATAAACAATAGGTAGGTCTGTAGCTAACGGTGGTCGATGGCTAATAAACAGGTGTCAACAAGAAGTACTACGGCAGGTTTCTTTCCCTTTCGGTACTGCCAGAGCATTCAATAGTACTTGAAATTCTAATAGCAATTGCACCAAGAGCAACACAAAAACAATAGGAGCCAAAAAACAGGCAAATAAAAAAGGTATTATTTGCGCGGACCCCACTATGACTTTAAGTGCAGTTCCATGGTTTGCTCACCGAAGCTAATACTGCAAGAGGAGCGTGACTACTTGACTACCTTAAAATATAGATTTCCATTAACCCAACTGTGATTTGGAACACAAGACAGACTGCCTGGTTGTAGCCATCCTAAAATTAAACAGGTGCACATGCCGTTCACGGCGTCCTGAGAAACATTAGCTCAAAGTATATAAATGGAACTGGTGGAGATTAGTAAGTCTTTGACTAAGACATTAATGCATTCCAAGCCAAAGGCTTACAATGTAAAGTCTGTATCATATGGATACAGAGAAACATAGTTTCTAGGACTGATGTACAAAATCTAATAATAGTCATAATGAGACTTGTCCTTCAGACTGGAGGACACATTATCTAACCAATAAAATAAACCTTTTACTTTTGCAGTGAACAAGACTTGAAGTGGATTAACTGTCAACTCGACATACTATCAAAACAAAAGAAAATCATCTCCGACAATATACAGGTTACAAAATATGTCTGAATAGGCATTGTCTAGTTTTACAACAAAAACTAGACTCTAAGTCATAAGGACTTGACGATGTTTACAGGATACTTAAGTACTGGAAGTATGTCGTCCTGTCCAGGGCAGTGGTGGATCTGGCGGTCAACACTTCATGGTCGTCGTATTCTTCGTTGCGTGATGGTGTAGAAGTTCCTCCTTTGACGCTGGGTTGTAGTAGAACGGGTATAATGTGAACCTATATATAGTCCCAAATCTGATACGAACGGAACAAAGCAAAAAGGGTGATAAACTCAGGAATAAACAAAGGGAGAAAGACGGACGAAGGCGGAGGGAAAGAGAAGTGAACCAGGGACTGCTGCTTGCAAGGAAAGAGGGAAACATGGTTACTTGAATAGCCGCTAGTCTTGTAAGACGCGCAGTGGGCCAGTGAGTCGATCTCGATACACTCTTTTTCCTTCATCATATGTAGTTGTGATAGTGCGTGTGGCGGCCATCATTGAATACTTTTTCTTTTCCCCCACGTGGCAAATAAATCCAAGAACATCTTGAAATGGTGAGTAGGTAATAAGACATCTTTTATTTAAATATATTCGTTTTGATTATATTATTTAGGCTCAGCTATTATTTTAATGAGAATTTGTTATATAGATGTACTTTACTATATTTTCTTGTTGACAGCATGGCAAGTGTATGTAAATTTATCCGACATCATCCAGTGACAGAGAGCATGCGTTAAAGTATTTTATTCATAAATATGATAATATTAATTCTTTTCTTTGATATTTACTACAGTATTTATCAAAAGGCAATATTTTTGAACACCCACGTGTTTCAATTTAGGGCGGTACGTAATTTTATTTGACTGCATCTAGTCAGAGAAAATAAACTTTGAGGTATATTATTTTTTAAATATGTTAATATTGTTTCTTTCTTTCGTAAATTATTAAAATATTGATATTTAATTGTAGCTGTCCGATTTGTCTGATTCGCACGCTACAGTCCATTCGTGTTGTCAAGCAGTTCAAGGATTCCTTCATTTCTCGAACGTCATTTTCTACGTATTTGAGAAGATTTAATAGCAAATTATCATGATTTGAATTATTTGTCAAGATCAGTTGATCATTTTACTGAATTAACCTGCATTTGTTTGTTTTTTTGTTATTTCAGTCTTGCATTTAGTGCATGTCCATGGAACGTTGGTTTCCACCTGACTTAGTAGTTTAAACAGTTTGTCTGTAATTTTTTTAAACTTTTTATGGTACCATTTTTGGCAAATATCATATGACAAAAACATTTGTTTTTCTCTGACCACGTTTTTACATACATCACACGAGGTTTCATTTTCATCAGCTAACATCTTAATTACGAATGAATGTTTTAACAGATTTTCGCACTGGCAGAAGTTTAATATACTTTTTTGTTCATTTGATTTATTAACTTTTAAAATTATCACACTATGTTTGTTTTAGAAAAAGTTTTTATTTTACAGTGACACACACGGCATTCCACAGCGGCCACCATCTTGTTATATATTAAATTCATATGATGGACCGTCACTGTAAATCAATTTAGAATCATTGTTAGCAGTTTCTTCAAAAATCAATTCAAACAACTTCATAACGAAAGCATAAATTGTATCTTTGCCTTTATCTTTTGTATCTGAACAAATAAGGTAGGACTTTTTACATTCTTTTGCTTCAAACAATGCTGCAGTAAACAATTGTACACTTTCACGAGACCACAATTCTGATTGAATTTCATTTTGATACACGAATAAGCCATGGAAAAATCAATTTGATTAGTTCTACAATGGTTTGACTTTTCTTCAAAAGCATCTGCTTGAATGTGTGTTATTTTTACATGTTCTTGAAATTTAGGTAGTAATTCATAAACCAATTCAATTAGTTCCCCAGCACATCCTTCTTTTATAATTCTTGTTATAGGTCCATTCTTCTCATCCTTAACCCAAGTTTTCCAAGACACCTGGGAAGCACAATCAAAGTTCTCAAATACAGTGCACAACTTACCCCCACAGCAAACCATGCATTCACCAGTACAACATTTTGAATTCAGAGATGTAGGTTCGCACAAAACATTATTCCACCATTAACCGTCATACACTATTTTTAACCATTATAGCATTAATTTAAAATTTTCATGATGCTTACATTTGCATTGCTCACTTAAGAAGAACATTTTTTAGGTCTCAAAGAGAGAAATTTTGAAAATGAAACTTGTAGATTTATATTGTGCTCATACTCTGCTCTATAAATTGCAGAGTCTTCTCACAGAAACTTAGTTAAATAAAATTCCCTCATGCGCTTCTTCTCCCCACTGACTCATACAACTATTTCAGCCTTCACTCCGGGCAATATCACTTCTAGTATAAAAGTCTTCTACATTTTTTTCTAAGGAAGAAATGTCTGTTGGTTCACTGATATAAGATGCCATCTTTGTTTATAATTGTATTCCTGCGCGTCCAGCAAGACCAGATATAACTGCAACTTTTTTGCTTGTAGAGTTTGCTAGACTTCTTAGGAATTTTCTTACAGCTTTTCCCTGAGATTGTGGAGTTATGTAAGGCTTAGACTTTGATAGCGGTGTTACACAAGAACTATTTATAGTTTGGCTGGAAGTAGGCCTAGTCAAAACAGTTTGTTTTTATAAATCTAGCTGTTTTCGTGCTTTACTGATACGTTTTCGTTGTACAGCTGCCATTTGGTAATGTTTCTTTTCACTTTTAATCATTTGAGATACTCTAGATTTTCTTACACACTGTAGGTTAAGTTATTTTTCTTTTTGTTTCTGTATTTCTTTATTCTTTGTGCACCAGACATTGCGACTTTTTTCACATGGGCTCAATTATGTCCATTTTTATTCACAAATAATAGTCCTTTGATAAAATCAAACAAGCCTACAATAATCAAACAAAATATACAGTTAATGCTTCATTAACTTGAACAATCTTGAGAGAGTCAAAATACAGTAACAGCTGTTTAGCACAACTAGTATTATTTAGCTGTTTCCTAATAGGTACCAACTTGAGAAAAATTTATTATTTTTACTAACATTTAGTGCCAAAATTAAATAATAATTGAATATTATCAACTTGACTATCATAAAATGAAAGAGAGATGTATGTTAATAATTGAATGTTGAGTCTTGCTTGCCATGGTAAAAACATACAGTCAACTCTCGATTCTACGACTCAGGGAATAGCGTCCCTCTCGAAGTAACGACCCTTTTTTGGGGAACTGTAAAAAATGTGGGGATAAGGTTGAAAAGTTTAAGGAAATTGGTTGTAAAATGTGTTTGTTGCATTTATTTAGGTCGCTGCATTGCAATTATCTTTGTGAGCGCTGTATTACTAGTAACTGGGGTGGGTCAGGTATAAAAATAGACACCACCTCATCAATGCCAGCCAATAGCAATTGACTCTATCCACCCCCTCCCACAAGCAAGACAATGTTTCCCCGCGCGCGACTGCAGCTACATCACGTGCCAGGCTTGCTTTTGCCATTGTTATTTCGATTCTCGTTTTGGTTACTATTTTGGTTTGATTTTGTAAACAATTTTTGACGACCCATGCTATTGTTTAACATTGTTATTTTGATTTGGGTACGTTTTTGGTTGGATTTTGTGAACGATTTTTGATGACCCACGATATTTGTTGTCTAAAAAATGCAATTTTTTCGTATGAATGTCAGGGGTGGCACAAAATATGTTAAAATTCCAATAACGACCCCTTCGAAATAACGACACTTTTCCAGGGAACCGTGAAAGGTCGTAGAATCGAGAGTTGACAGTATTAAAATGTGGTCACACACATAATGTCACACGTAACACAATTTGTTGCGTGTGTGACTGATATTTTTTTAATAGTTTCATAAAATAATATTACTATATGTATTTATAATAAGTTATCTCAAACCCTAGATATAATATGCTTTTAATCTAAATTTTTAATATACTGATGTAATTACTTTTGTAGTTATCAAACTAAGTATAATGTTTTGTTACGTGTGTGACATGTAGAAATGATCATTATTTTATTATATGTTATAGTTATAACATCTCAAATCTAAAAACAGTAATTTTGTAGTTGATGCAAACTAAAATTATGTACTTAATGGGTTTTGAATCATATTGGATGATCTATTGATATAAGATGAGGTTTTAAGCTTTTGTATTAATTTTAAGACGCATCCATAAATAATTTGAAAATATCTAGACTGAATTTATAATATTGATTTCATACTTTATTTTTTATTTTCTTGTTAAGAATTATTAGCAATGAAACATGTATACTAGGGTGTCCCAAGATACAAGGTAAAATTTTTTTTTTGCAAAATTGAATACGCATACCCTCTATTTTTTTTCTATTTCACCTCAGTAACTTAAATAAAAAGTATTATTGCAATAAGATAACGGTAACCCGTGCCGACTTTACTTCAAACTTGAACGTGAGATCTTGTACGGGGAATACCATGGAAAGATTGTAAAATGTATGTTTCTTTGGTACATAAGACACCATTTTAATCAAAGCAGATATTTATTAACATATTACAGTAAAAGAAACATTACTGAACATATTTTCGTTTCAATGTTTGCTTTTTACAGTCATGATAGATCTTCGTGTGTTCTTGTACTAAACTAAACAAAAATTGTTTTTGTTCCTCCTCAACTGTTATTAATCCACGAAAGTCCTGCATTAGTTTTACTGCTCTTTCAGCTGTATCGTTCACTGCTCTAAGTATTGATATTGTCTTTTTTTGCGTCTAGAAAAGAAGCGTTATTCTCCCATGAAGAGGGACTCTCGTTGAGAAAACTATCATCAATTTTGAGTCTAGAAAACAATGAATGGCTTTTTACTGATATGAAATCATCGATGCTTTTTTCTGTAAAAGAAAATGTAACAATTGCGTGATATAAATAAATAACTAAATAACAATTACAAAATCAATGTATCAAACTCACCATACAATGAACCACAAAGTTCTTCCTTCGATGGAATGTATCTTTTCTCATGGGTCGAGAAATTTTCTCTATGTAAATTTGCCACCATTTTTAATTTTGTTTCTTCGTCCACATCATCATCAAAAAGTGCTAATACTGCTATTTCATCAGTCAAATACCATAAATGCTGGAGAAATTTCTGTAAAGCAGCTTTCGAGATATTTTCATTAACATTTTCGTAAGCTTTCAAAGATTTCAAAAAGCACAAATCTTTGTAGGGTGCTTTAACTGCCAAAATGCATTGAAGCCATGGTTTAACATAGATTGTTACGATAAACAAGCAGACATCTAACAGTTCTTTCGTATCCTTGGTGTTTAATTTCAGCTGAGAACTAAATAACGATAGTTTTAGGGAGTAAATCGCTCGGGCCATCCATCAAGCTTGGTGCATGGCACCCGGAGGTCTGATTTTAATTTTTTTTTCTGCATCTCCACCTAAAAACACCATAGAAATTTCGATCAACTCTCGATAGTCCTCTCTGACCATAACATTTTTAAGTTCATCTCGGTAAAAGTCCAGCAAATTTTCAATTTCGGGTACGGTTCTGAACAGTTCCACTGTTTCTCTATAGCACTGTATTTTAGTGGAATCGATATTTTTCCAATTCTCTTTGAGCTTTTTAAAGAGTGGAATATCGGGGCTTGTTGTCACTTGTTTAATTTTCAGATCGAACATGACCTTTAACACCAGTTCGTATACATGATGGCGGCAAGCGAAAAAAAGCATTTCCCTATCAAATTTTTGCTCGAGGAGCGTACAAGCACCATTAAAACGACCTGTATTCGAAGCCGTAATATCACAACAGAGAATTTGGACCTTGTTTTCGAGATTACAATCTAAGATCGCCTTCCAAATAGCCTGCGCCTGTTCTTTGCCTGAGGAATTATCCAGTCTCAGCACAGCAATGATTGTTATTTTAGTCCAAATGAAATAACAATAGGCAAGCGTTCTTCTTTCGATTTTCGAGCACTCAAAGCAGGCAACAGTTTGCCATCCCAATGTAAGGTCACTACATCCGGTACATCGTTTTGAAAATAAATTTTTATGTTTTCCGCACGTTCCTTCCGTTTTTCTGTTAGGATTCTTTGAATTGAAGACTTACTTATCGGAAATTCTGACTTTGGAGTAATAAAGTCTTTCCTCAATACTGATTTACTTGTCCCAGTTTTGAGCTTTCGATCAGTGTTGGGAAATCTTCTGAATCTATATTTTCATTAGAATTCGAAGAGGAATCTTCTTGCAATGGTTCGTTTGATGCCGAGGATGTTGAATCGAAAACATATTTTATTCGCCGATTGTCTTCTTTGACAGCTCGAAGTCGCGCCCTTTCCTCTTTTTTGGCCAGATTTTTTATCCACTCCACCTAAGTGACCGGGTCGGCCCGGCTCTCTTTGGCGCTGCAAGAACATCCTATCTTCCTCTATTTTCATTAATTGAAGTGCATCAGCATGTGCAATGTTGAACAAATTGTCTAAATTAATTACAAATTATTGTTGTCGCCGCTTGAATACGTCTTGTAATTTCTTTGCATTTATTTTTGTAAGTCTCTCCAAACTTGATACACATTAACAAGCTTTCTCGCACAATTTGGCAACAATTTGGTGGGTATGCGTGCCTTTTCCCAAAATATAATACATTCGCGAATAACGAGATTTGCACTTTCATTAACACTTAAATTCACTTCTCGAATATTGTAAAACAAAACTGCGAGAACTTGTCCATTAGACGGAAGTTTTTGAACCCTTATTTGATGTCTTATATTACCTATTAAAAAATCACTTTTTTAGAACTACGCAATTCCACTGCCAGGGTTCTGTTCACAGATTAAAAACCATACAAACATTTACTAATTAAACAACTGGAATTATAAAGCACATTGACACGTAACTGCGCTGTCCTGAGTAAACTGCTACTGACATGTTTCACGGGTTGTGCAATCTCACTGTCGAAGCATTCCAAAACCTTCCTTTATCTTTTTTTTTTTATCTTTACCATTTGCAGCTGTTTGGGTGCTCCGCTACAGACACTGTCTCAGCGTTCGCTCGCTCAAGTACACATGTACGACTGACGTGTTTAGATGCAAGTCGCAGGGGTTGCCGTGGTCCAAATTACATGAAACATTATTTACAATTGTTTTGACATAAAGGGAAAAAAAAAAAGGGGGTATGCGAAAAAAAAAATTAATTTCATTTTTTTTGGGACACCCTAAATGTATACATTTTACTACACAGTAAAAACAATTTTAACTAAATTGGGTTTATATGTTTATGGTCTTGGTCTTTTTGTAATCACCCTGTAGCATGACTTTTTACTATTGAGTATCCATTGAGGATGGCAAACCTTCTTCCAGACAAAAACTTCTGTTTTGAAGGTATATCATATAATCTGGTTTAATCATAGTTCCATGAATTACAACATCTTTTAGTTCATTCCCCAAGTGATCATAGAACTCATTCCCCACATTGTCTTTGTTAACTTGGCTCGGTTTCTCTCAGTGGTAGCGGCGAATTTTTCTACCAAAGGTGGCTTTGTCTTTTTAAGAAAGCTCTTCCCCATTCCATCCAGGTATATAATTTTTTAATTGAAGTATTTTGCGTTGGGATTTTCCAAATAAAAGCTTACAATGCATTGATGATCAAAGACTGAAACAGGTAGGTCTACATCAATGTCACAAAGGGCAACAATATGATTTGCAAAAATATTTCTTCTTCTGAAAACACTTTAGGCCTGCCTACCAATTTACCATGAGGACCTTTCATTTTATTTCTAAGGGCACATCTTGGTATTCCGTACTCTCTTTCGGCTCTCCTGTGTCCAATTTTGCCAGCCTTAGGGCGACTACACCCCCCCCCCCCCCCTCCAGGAGAAAAACAAACTACTTTAATATATTACTAAAAGAGTCAGATTCAGTGACTTCAATTGTAATTTATAACCCCCTGTGGGACGGGGCTTAGAATAGTCCCGCAGTAACCCCTGCTTGTCGTAAGAAGCGACTAAAAGGGGAGGCTTCTGTGCAGGGCGTACCTCGTGTGGGACAAACCTATCCTATATCTTTTTTTCACATCATTTTCTTCTTCCTTCACTTTACCCCTTTTTTTCACTCTTCCCCTTCGCTTTATCTATACTTACCTTTTTCTTCATTTCCCCCACCGTTCATCCCGCACAGAGGCCTTTGGCCTTTCCGTTGACGACCTTGCAACTAACCCGGCTCTTCTCTTTTTTATTATTGGATACCACTGCCTTGAGCTCCTAAATGAAAGTGCGCCGGTTGCAATACCTTAGTAGAAGGGCCTTAGGGATGACAATAACCGGGTACCGTACTTTGGTAAAAGATCGGTTGCGTTCATGAGGGCCCGGACGTAAAATTGGCACTTTCCTACACCCACTTGCTGCGAAAGACCTCTGTCTCGGCGATGCCCTATGCGAAGGTTGTCAATCTAGCGTCGTATAGGGCCTCTCGTCGGGACAGTTAACAGGGCCAAATGTGGTACTAACCAACTTGTATCACCCGGGGCTACGATCCGATATTGTGTAGGGTGTCCCCAATTACGCATGGCCGATAATAGTGTCGCCGCTGGCATCGTACTGTCAAACCCTGCTGGCAACTCACTGCCCGGCCCCTCACAGGGCCGTAATATTGGGAAGAGGTGGAAACGGGGAAGGCCCGTCCACCCATCGATGGAAAAGGTCCAGGAAGTGGTGAGGCCCCAGCCCCGCTTCCTGGTAATGTCTCGAGCAGAGGAAAACGAAAGTCTAAAGCGAGTAAGCCCATCTATCCTCGAAAGAGTGATAAATGGTGAACACAGTCGGACGTATCAATAAAAAACTGCGTGATGGCACGATAATGATACAGACAACAACTGACATCCAGTCCTCAAGAGTAATGGCAATCTCAGAAATACCGTTGAGCAATACGTCTCGTATACCGGTGAAGGTGTAACCTCACAGGTTCCTCAATGTTTGCAAGGGAGTGGTCACTTGCTATGACCTCGACTGCGTGAGCATTGAGGATATCTTTGAGGAGCTTCCCTCACACGTAACCGAAGTGTACCGTATTGGCACCAAAAAGAACGGCTAAAAAAACTGACACGTATATCCTAACTTTTGGCGACACCAACCCTTCCGAAGGAGGTCCGAGCAGGCTTCCACGTGCTCAGGGTCCGGGGCCCTATGTCCCTAATCCTAGGCGCTGTTTTCAGTGTCAGGAATTTGGCATACAAATCTGTGATGCCATGGGAAGCCGACCTTGCGGATTGTGGACAAGAGGCCACGAAACACCATGTGAGTCTCCGAAGTTCTGCATAAAACTGCAAGGGTCCACACTCTGCCTGGTCTCGGCCTGTCCCCAAATGGAAGGTAGAAAAAAAAGTCCTCGAGATTCAATCCGAAAAAAAGATCTCATATGCCCAAGCACGCAAGGAATACGCATCTAGTCAGGCTCCGGTATTCCAAACATCATACAGCCAGATTGTCAGCCAAAACATTAACTGTCCCAATTGCTATTGCGCAGTTAATCTCGCTAAGATGTCATCGCGACCTGTGCCATTGGTCTCTGCTCGAGACAATGCTTATTGAAAACGCGTCAACCAAGGTGTCGCCGAAATTGTCGATGGGGGCACAACTGCCACCTAATCGTCTCCCACACCTGTACCACCCAGGAGGGCTCCTCGGGAACACCCCCGAACCCCCCTCGGGAAAAAAAATTACGTGCGGCCACTGTTGAGTCGCTCATTCTCGCCTTTGGGCCACCAGAGCCCGGATGAGTGGCGAAACAGGTGAGGCCGTAAAGGCGAGTCCCACTGGTGCCTTGAAGAAGGACCAGCGAGTGACCGCCGAAATAAATGATATTAAAAAAGCGTCGAAGGCCTTAACAAAGCCTTCGCGCAAGGATCCGACTACCCATCTCTCCAAAATAAACCGAAGCCTCTCCTGAAGGGGGAGGTCCATGAGAGACTGGAAAGGAGAGAGGACCTAAAAAGGCCCTCAAACCAATTTTTATTATTAAGGGATAGTGACATGGATTGCGAGGATAACTAAATATTATATTAACTAAGTATGACGCTACTTACAATGGAATTGTAGGAGTTTCTATACTCGTGTAATGAAATTAAACAACAAATTTCTTCCCTGAAACCTTCCATCTTGTTTGCAGGAGACCCACTTCCGCACAAATGACAACCCGATGCTTCGGGGGTAAGATGTGTATCGTACCGAGAAGCCTTTCTTTGATCGGGCTAGCGGAGGTGTGGCTATATTCGCACGAAGCAATATGTATCACAAAAATATTAATATCGTTTCTGATCTCCAAGTGATTGCTGTCAGAGTCTCCCTCCCTTTAGAAGTAACAATATGCTGCATCTACCTCCCACCGGAGAGCGTGTTCCTAAGAGGACCCTAGAGGCCCTCTTTATACAACTTCCCGCCCCCTGTAACATCTTGGGCGACTTTAAATGCTCATAATTTGGTGTGGGGGTCAAATATTACTGACGCACGGGGGAGGATGGTAGAGGATATTCTTGTCTCGGGAAACCTGGTGTTAATGAACACCGGGACCCAGACACACTTCTCTACCCTTAAGGGTGAAATCCTCTGCCATCGACCTAACTTCTGGAGCCTGGGATCGCACCCACTTCCTTTGGGAGGTCCACTCGCACCTATTGGCAGTGATCATTATCCCATTCTGCTCTCACCACTTGAAGATCCTCCCAGTACAGCGCGGATACCCCAATGGTGCTAAAACGTGCTGACTGGGATAGATTCCGCGAACATCGCCGTATTTTGTGAATCCCGACATCCTGACGGGCGATGGAAAGGCTGGGCATTTTACTTCGACGGTCATCGCGGTGGCGAGGGCTTCCATCCCTAAATCCGCGCCACCATCCTTTCCCTGGTGGAACGAGGAGTGTCGCCTGGCTAATTTCCTGACCGTCGAAGGGCCCTACGTCTATTCCATCAACGCCCCACTAAAGAGAATCTGGAGTCATTCCGAATTCTACGCGCTCGAGCTCGCTGTGTTATTCGAGAAAGCAGAAGAGAGTCTTGGAGACAGTTTATTTCAACCCTTACAATTACCACTCCCACAATTAAAGTTTGGGGCAATATTCGTAAATTAAGTAGTAGCAAAAATTCAATTAATAGTGTACCTGCCCTCATGTCTAACGGTTCGCTTGTCTCCTCCCCTGTGGAGGTCGTCAATATATTGGGCTCGATGTTCGCCTCTATTTCTATCACTGCGAGCTACTCTAACGAGTTCGCGGTGCATAAGCGGAGCATCGAGCGCCTTACTATTGATTTTGGCCAAAGTCGGGGAGGATTATAACTCCACCTTTACTAAAGAGGAACTTACTTATGCCCTGTCCCAGCTGCAATACAACTTCTGGCCCGGATGATATCCATTAAATGTTGCGCCCAAATGTCCCCTGCTGGACGGGCGTTCCTCTTAGACCTCTACAATTGTGTTTGGAATCTCGTCAATTCCCAACACTGTGGAGGCAAGCAACCGTTATCCCCAAAATATAAAAGTGGCAAGGAAAAATTAGAGCCAACTAGTTATAGACCGATAGCCTTAACTAGCTGTGTAGCTAAATATTAGAAAAAATGATAAATAAATGACTTATAGGTGTTTAGAAACCCGCAATCGCTATCCAATATTCAATGTGATTTCGCCGAAACCGATCCACGTTGATCATCTCGTCCGTCTTGAGACTGCTGTTCGTGACGCCTTTCCCATAAACACATCTTTTGGCTGTTTTCTTTGATTTGGAGAAGGCGTACGATACTACATGGCGTTACGGCATCTTAAAAAACCTTTTAATTGGGGGTTCCGGGGGAGCCTCCCTATTTTTTAGCAAATTTTATGTCGGATAGACACTTCCGGGTAAGGTTAAACAACACCTTATCCGATGATTTTATTCAAGAAAATGGGGTGCCCCAGGGCAGTCCTTTGAGCTGCACGTTGTTCGCTATTGCGATAAATAGCATTGTAGACAACGGCGCTACCTGTTCGTTCATGCCTTTTTGTAGATGACTACGCAATTTATTGCAGTTCATCAAGTCTCCACAGGCTGAACGACAGATACAACTCGCTGTAACAATCTATGGTTGGGGCATCTCGTAATGGTTTTCGTTTCTCTGCGGCCAAGACGACTGTCGTCCACTTCCATAGATTACGCGGAATACAGCCAGCCCCCAATATTTTAATGAACAACTTTGTTTTACTTATCTCCGAGACCGTAAGTTCTTGGGACTTTTATTCGATTTTAAACTAACATGGATCCCCCACATCAAAGACCTGAAAGCGAGGTGGTGTTAAAGCTTTGAATTTACTTAAAGTTGTGTGTGGTCGCTCTTGGGTGCTGATAGGAAACCTGATGCTCCTCTATAGAGCCTCGGTGAGATCAAAACTTGATTACGGCAGTTTTGTATATGGTTTCCGCTAGATTCTCGGCGTTAAAGATGCTCGATAGCGTCCACCATGCTGGCATTCGAACTGGCTACTGGTGCTTTTCGTACCAGTCCAGTCGTCGCATCTGTGCCGACGCCGGTGAGCCCCCTCTTTCTTACCGGCGGTCTTATCTCCTGGCATCTTACGTGTCGAAACTGCATTCCATGCCAATAAATGTTGCTTACCGCCCTGGTTTCATCCCCCTAACCGTGTCTTGTATAAACTTAATGGCGTAGTACAAGGCCGGTTGGGATCCGGATGCTATCGGATTTCGACACTGTGGGATAGCCTGCCAAAGGCTATCCCCACATCCCAGTCGAGTTTCTCCCTGGAAAGATAAGCCCTCCGAAATGCCATTTTGATCTGCCAAGTTCCCTAAAGCGACCACCCCAAACTTTGTATATGAAGGACCTTTAATGAGCTCCTCTCCACTCGCTTTCACGGATTTGAGCGCATCTACACTGACGGCTATAAATCTGGAGCCTCCGTGGGATGGGCTTTGTTGTGGAAGGATCCAATTTTTAAATTTGGTTTACTTAATGAAACCATGTTTTTAACGGCTGAATTAATGCCATTTTTAAATCTTTGTGTTTTGTTTACCGAAGTAGTCACCGTTCTGTCCTCATCTGCACGGATTCCATGATGCTCTGTTGGCATTGTCCACTCTCTACTCCTGAATCCCCTCGTGCAATGATACATGAACAAATTTTTAAAATGATTCATTAAGCACCCCGCTCGCATTTTGCTGGATTCCTGTGCACGCTGGTCTTCCGGGGAAATGAACGCCGGACCAGGCATCCAAGGAGGCAGCACGCCTTCCTCCGGAGGTGAGTCTGGTATCCTGTTTTTAGATCTAAATGGTTATGTTCGGCGTGGAGTCTTACGCACCTGGCACGATCATGTGTCTCGACCCCTGCTCAGAACAAGCTGAGGTCCATCAGGGACGGTGTGTCGTGGTGGCCCTCTTCTATAACAAAAGTCTAGAAGAGGAGGGTCATCGTGACAAGACTCCGCGTCGGAACACACATCATTGACCCATGGTTTTTTATGAAGGGGACCCACCCCCATGTGTGAGCTTTGCGATGCTCCTCTGAGTGTATATCACATTTTGGTGGAGTGTCGTAAATATGCCCCTATCCGCCTAGCTCTTGATTTAAAGGTGACTTATGTTTTTTATTACGCGATATGCGGATGGAGTTATTTTGTTTACTCCGTTTTTATACGCCAGGCGGATATTTTAATGCCATTGATCATTTTTTATAAAGTGGCTCTTTCGGATATTATCTCATAATTGAGATATTTTTAACATTATTTGATATTTGTTTTTACGTTTTAACAGTTTTATTACAATTTAACATGTTGTTTTGTCTTTTTTAAACGTATTATCATTTTAACATTTTTGTCTTTTTAACGTGTTATATTTTAATATGTTTTTTTTTGTCTTTTATTGGAGTGATACACTTGTGGTTTTTTTTAGCAGGTGATCACTTAATTTATACCAAGAGACCATTTGAGCACTCCTATGGTGTGTCTCAGATGGTGAATGTTTTATCTCTTCCCCTATGGGGATTTTATTATGTTTTTCATATATTTCAAGCCCTAATGACCTCGCTGGTCGATGAGCCTTTAAACAATAATAATAAATTTATATATGTTTGTTACACTATTATTTAGCATACATATAGCTATTATTGACAATGTTTTAAAAACGGAAATTTCACTTTGCTATAATAGTGTTTGATTTATATTTTTTGACTTGTGTCCTTCTTACCACAAGACAAGCATTATATTTGTTTTATGTTCAAGTTTGGCGCAATTCGGGTCCTGTCTTGGGAAGGGGGTATTGGTGCAATTCGGCTCCGTCTGGGGGGGACACTTTTAAGCTCTTGCGCAATTCGGGTCCGAGCTAAAAGAATTGGCGCAATTCGGGCGAGCCCCCCCGAGTAATTTCCTTGGTTTCATGGAATCAACACATAATTGATGTACTGGAGCACATTCTTCAAACAATCTCGTTGTGTCTTTGAAGCTCCAGCTGTGACTGATATTTCTCAATCCACGTGCCTCATGTTTGTGTTTGATGTGGGGTAGAGTCCTCAAGCTGGTCATCTTTGAAAGCCGCGTTAATTAACACCGAATTCCAGACACACTTATCTACCTTTCATGGTGTGTCCTGCCATCGACCTAACCTTATGTAGTCCCGGGATCGCTGCTCACTTCCTTGAGAGTCCACATGGACCTAGGTGGCAGTGATCATTTTCCCATTCTGCTTTCACAAATTCAAGATCCTCCCAGTACAGCAAGGTTCCCCCAATGGGTTCTTAAACGTGCTAACTGGGATAAATTCCGCGAGCTCGCCGTATTTGGTGAATTTCAACATCCTGACGTTTATGTTAATGCTGGGTATTTTACTTCGATGGTCACGTGGTGGCGAGTGCCCCATCCCTAAATCCGCGCCACCGTCCTTTTCCTTGGTGGAACGAGGAGCGTCGGTTGGCTATTTCTGACCGTCGAAGGGCCCACGCCTCTTTCATCGACGTCCCACTTCACATAATCTGGAGTCATTCCGGATTCTATGCGCTCGAGCTGCCGTTTTATTCGAGAATCCAAAAGATTCTTGAGACAGTTTATTTCTGCCCTTACAATTACCACTCCCACAATTAAAGTTTGGACAATATTCGTAAATTAAGTAGTAGCAAAAATTCAATTAATAGTGTACCTCCCTCATGTCTAACGGTTCGCTTGTCTCCTCCCCCTGTGGAGGTCGTCAATATATGGGGCTCGATGTTCGCCGCTATTTCTAGCACTGCGACTACTCTAATGATTCGCGGTGCATAAGCGCAGCATCGAGCGCCTTACTATTGATTTGGCCAATTCGGGGGAGGATTATAACTCCCCCTTTAGTAAAGAGGATCTTACCTATGCCCTGTCCCAGGCGGGCAACAGAGCTTCTGGCCCGGATGATATCCATTACGAAATGTTGCGCCAACTGTCCCCTGCTGGACGGACGTTCCTCTTAGACCTCACAATTGTGTTTGGAATCTCGTCAATTCCCAACACTGTGGAGGCAATCAACCGTTATCTCAATATATAAAAGTGGCAAGGATAAATTAGAGCCAACTAGTTATAGACCGATAGCCTTAACTAGCTGTGTATGCAAAATATTAGAGAAAATGATCAATAAAAGATTTATATGGTATTAGACTCCCGCAATCTGCTATCTAATATGCAATGTGCTTTCGTCGTAATGTACTGATTGCCTAATTTTAAAGGTAAACCACACTTATTAAACCCCTTTTTTCTACTTAGTCAAGACTGATAAAGAACTAAGTCAAATATTAATTAAACAAAAACAACAGGTCGGAATAATACCAAAACACTGGTTTCCCCACGAGGTTTGTTAAATCACAATCCATTCATCAAAAGTTTAGAATTTATTAAGAGAAAAACAAAATTTAAAAAGTTAAAAATAAACATATTTAGTTAATTAGGTAATTTAAAAAACAAAAGGAAACGTTTTACATTCACTACCTTAACCGATTTGTTACAAACACCCCTCATAAAAGATGTCTACATCAAAGATCATAGAAGCAAACATAAAATGAATAAAGATAAAGAAAATAAGTCTTCAAATAAAATACCTAATTCTTAGCATTATTTTTATTTAACTATCGGGATATGTAGGATGTCGATTGATCAAAAATAATAGCATCAAAGAAAAACCCGCCACATGGTTGATAAATTTGGCTTTACATTCCAATACAAAGGTTATCTAATAATAAAAACATAAAAGATCATAATAAAAATATAAAACTACACGAAACTTTACTTCATAATACTAAATAAGAAATAAAATAAAAAAAGGAAAACGACTACATGTTAATTTGGAAAAGATTTACAAATTATTTTTTAAAAAAAGGAAGAGAATAAAATATCACGTCTCACCAGTATTACAGCCAAAAAGGAAATAGGCCGAGACAAAGGCTTCCTTGCAAATCAGGAAATTCATATCTTAGGAATGGCCAATCAGTGACAAGTTTTTCAAGATACGGAAATGGCCAATCGTATTTTAGTTGAAGACTTTACACTTTTTAAAAAACATAAGTATAAAACGAATATTAATGAAAAATTAAATACATAAAAAAGGTACAAAGAGATGTAATTATTTAATAATGATAACAAAGATTGAATTATTCATTTATAATAGTTTATTAAATATTTAGTTCCCAAATTCCCGTTCCCGATCGCCACTTCCTTCCTAATTACATTTTAGTTCAATAGATTTCGTTCCATGACACTATTCGTAGCTTCAAGGTTGATAGACCTAAAGGTCAGTCTACAACCAACAGTACAGTAACCGATCCACGGTGGATCACCTTGTTCGCCTTGAGACAGCAGTTCGTGTCGCTTTCCTCATAAACAACACCTCTCGGCTCTCTTCTTTGATTTGGAGAAGGCTTACTACACCACCTGGTGGTACGGCATTTTAAAAACCCTGTTTAGTTGGGGGTTCCGGGAACCTCCTCATTTTTATATCTAATTTTATGTCAGTTAGACACTTCCGGGTAAGGTTAAACAACACCTTATCCGATTATTCAAGAAAATGGGGTGCCTCAGGTAGTATTTTAAGCTGTACGTTGTTCGCTATTGCGATAAAATACATTGTAGACAACGTGCGCTTACCTGTTCGTTCATGCCTTTTTGTGGATGACAACGCAATTTATTGCAGTTCATCGAGTCTCCACTGGGCTGAATGGCAGATACAATTAGCTGTCAACAATCTATGGATGTGGCCATCGCGTAGTGCTTTACCTATTCAGTAGCCAGACGAAGGTCGTCCACTGCCATAGATTACGCAGAATACAGCCAGCCCCCAATACCGTAAGGTGGGGTTACTTTGCACCAGTTTTTAGTTGTTGTTTTTTAGAGCTTAAGATAGCTTGTTTTTAATAATTCCTAAATTTATTTAATTTTTGTTTGACTGTCAAAGATGTTCAAATTTAAGTTTTTAAGAGTTAATACCTTGTTAGTGAAGTTTAAATAACTTTACAACCAATAAAAAGTGGTGCAAAGTAACCTCATATGATGAGGATACTTTGCACCACTCTGGTATTTACCTTAAAATGAATAGGAAAGAAGGCTATGATGCAATGTTTAGACATTCATAGTATAACTTATACCAGAAACTATCTTAGAAACAATTTTTCATGTGCTTACTACACAATATAAATAAAATATGTTTAATAATCTAACTTAAATTAAAGATACAAATCAACACTATATAAAAAATACAGTAATTTCTCTTTATACAATGTCTGTGACTGCCAAAACAATTACAAGATATTAAAAACAAATGTATCACCTACAAATTCCAAATTAAAATTTAAATTATACTTTAAAAAAACCCATAAAAATCACTCTTAGTAAATGTTTGTTGAGTGGCAAAACACTGAAACATATCAAAACCAAATTTATCAAGTTCTGGAACACTGAAACATCCTCTTTTATTTATTGGTTTGGAGGACACATGCCGCCCAAAACATCCGTCCACTGTACTGCAGTGGTCTGGTAGAACTGCCACTTTCCAGACTTAAATGTCTGGTGTTAAATGACTCAATCTTCCCAGGGAAGTTTCTCCTTCATATGTGAAAACAACAAATTCTCCTTTCTCTTTCTGAACAGGCTGCCACCCTTCTTTATTTTGGTTTCACTTCTTCTTCCTTTTCTGGCAATAGGTCTTCGAAGTCCTCTGGTCCACTTGATGAGTCTTGAAGGGACAAGTCTTCAATTTCTGACCCTGATTCAGAAGAACTAGTTGGGACTACCCTTTTCTTGTTTTTTAATTTTCTCTTAACTTCCTCTTCATTTGAATTCCCATTATTATGGATGATTTTCTGCATTGCCCATTTATTGATTTGTATCACCATATTGTGGTTGGCTGGGCCTGCTTCATTATCTGTGGACATAATTTCATGGGCGATACTCTTTCCAGCCTTAACATTGATTCTTCTCTCTTAGTTTTTACTATTCCCACAATATCACATCTCTTGTTATTCAAAAATTCTTTGAAACTGTTTTCAAGGAATCTTTTCACATGCCTGTCCAGGTAGCCGTTCTAGAAGAACACTTACTTCACAAGAACAATTCCACATTTTCGAACCCAGAATTCAAGTTATTAGCTGCATTGATAGACACCACATCCATGAGGTTTTTTAGAAGTCTTGGAAAGTGTTGTTTCTGCAAGACAAACTCTCAGACCAGCCTCACTTTCCTTGTAAAGAGCCCAAAATTGTCTTCCATCTGCTTTCATTGGGCGGAAGAATGCCACATCTAACGGCTGATCAGATGGTGCTGTTTGGAGGCAAACAAACAAAATATATGTCGTTTTCTCTGCACTTTTTTCAAAACAATATCGGTTATATGTGAAGACAATTGTCCCCTATAACTACCTTCTTTCCCTTCGATATTTTTTAATCTTGAAGCATCAGGACTTGGAACCAGTCTGTGAATATTTCCCGATGTAAACCAACCTGACTTTGAATTGTTGTATCTACGCCCACTGGGCCTCCTTCACTCCAAGTCGAACACATGTTTGAGATTTGTAAACTATGTATGGAGAAGTAGTTCACCTGTTGCTGAACCACTCATCATTATAGAAATGCTTCCTTTGAAGCGTTTCGAACATTTTCTGGATACTTTACTCCTCTTTAAGTTAAAACTTTCTTGGTTCCAGGGTCATCTGTCAATTGCTTTCATCGTATTCCAATGTTTTCAGGTGCCACACCCCCAAAGTTTCCTTTAAATTCTCAAATACTACTTAAGAGTTGCTTCATTAATTGCTGCCCTTGCCTATTTTTATGTTGGCAGCAAACCGAAACCGTGACTTCTGAGTTTCGCTTTAAAAAACCCGAGTCCAACCTTTCCCCGAGAAAATGTTTTAAATCTATTTACTTTCCTCTGATTCTTCCTAGATAGGCATGAATGATACATCTTAACTCAAATTCATCTACCGAAATCCAAAATCACTCATGTCAAAAACACATTGTGCAAAAAAGTTTCCTCCTCTTTAGTGAAGATTGGTTGCTGTCCAGGTTTGCCCTCGTGTGATCGTTTAAGTTTATACATAAGTGTTCGTCTGGGATATTAAAAGTGTTTCTCGGCTTGCCGCGTGACATAGTTCTATTGCGAATGGCCTCCAAACATTCCTGTAGTTTCCTGACGTATAGTCAGCATAGCGTCTGTTTCCAGGCTGCCTTGCATATGTTCTCGGCATATTTTTTTCTAGAACATAAATATTAGTTTTAGTATGATTCTAGGATAGAACAGACTATAGTTTTTATTGTTTGGAGGCATAATGCATTTAAGTGAGTAGTATGACAGATGAAAGTTAGAGTATTGTACCAGTAGTATATGATTAGTATTATTTTTTAGGTACCACAGCTAATATAGTTACTGGTACCTTACTGCATAATTTGTCTGTCTGTTGTAGTGATGAAAACCTAATTTTTAGGTAGTGGTAGTAGATAGAGTGGTTTAGATTATAATAGTTACCGTTTGATTTTAGTTTTAAATAATATGATAAATTTGTGTTTATAAAAATAGGTCACATGGAAAGAAAACAAGTATGGGAAACTTGCACCACTTTTAAAGCTGGTGCAAAATATCCCCAAATTGACTTCAAAAGTGTACCTGGTATTATTTTTCGCTATAAAATTGGAAACATATAATAGCTACATAAAACTTAGAACTAGTGGTAATATGGTTACAAGGCACTAATAAAATAGTAACTTAACTTATTATCATTAAATACGCAGCTGTAGCAATGAAAGTCTGGAGCACTAAGTTTCAACTTTTTTACAGTTTCTGAATAATGGCTGCTCACTTGGAAGCAACAAAGGGCCAAGAAAAAAATTCCTACATTAAAATGTTATTCAAGTGCCACCTGTTGAAATTCTTAAAAACTAAACTTACATAATTCATAGTTTGGCCACTAGATGACTCTTAAGCCTTTTTTTGTATTGGCGCAAAGTATACCCTCTAGGTGCAAAGTAACCCCATCCTACGGTATGTTAATGAACCACTTTGTTTTACCAGTCTCGGAGGGCGTAAGGTTTCTGGGACTTTAATTTGATTTTAAACTTAACTTGGATCCCCCACATCAAAGACTTGAAAGCGAGGTAATATAAAAGCACTAAACCTGCTCAAAGTGGTTAGCGGTTGGTCCTGGGGTGCTGATAGGGAAACCTTGATGCGCCTGTATAGGCCTTGGGAAGATCTAAACTAGATTACGGCAGTTTTGTTTATGGCTCAGCTAAACCCTCGGTGTTAAAGATGCTAGATAGTATCCACCATGCTGGCATTACTGGCTACTGGTGCCTTTCGTTCAATGTCCTGATCAATATTAGCCACCAAATATAAGATCTAGCTAAAGTTTTAATTTTAACTATTCCCAGATGACTTGAATGTAATTCCTCTAACAAATGTCTACGAAATTTCTCTGGTACAATTACTCTATATATACCCCCCAATCAGTATTCCTTGCTTTAATGTTAATTCATTTTTCCTATGTAAATAGGTTGTCAACTCCTTATTATAGTCATAAGGCCAACCTAACTTAACATAAACTGTAGTTTAACAAAATTTTGGATCTTTTAGTACTTATCCTTTATATATTCACATTTTATAGGTATTCCACTGATTTCAAAACAATGTAAATAAGTACCAATACAATTATTCTCTAATTTCATCATTGTTAGAGTTAACTAATGGCCACCTGGATAATCCATCAGCATTACCAATGATTTCCTGATTTGACATAACAAATATCAAAATCATACCCTGATAAGTAAAAACATATGTTTGTAATCTATTAGCTGCAAAAGCTGCAAACCTTCCCCTCCCCTCCCCAAATATGGTTAACAAAGGTTTATGATCTGTACATAGTATAAATTTCCTCTTCCACAGGTATTGATTAAATTTATTTACCCCAAAAACAAGGCTCAAAGTTTCCTTGTCAATCTGTGACTATCCCTGCTCAGCTTTAGACAGTGTGCGGAAGCACAGGCTATTGGACGTTCACTTCCATCACTCTGCACTTGTGACAGTACACTCACTACCAAGACCATGGTCTGACGCATCACACGCTAATTTTAAGGGTAATTTAGGATTATAGTGACTAACACCTCTGCTGACACTAACCTTTCTTTAATTATTGAAAAAGATTTCATGCATGCTTTGTCAAAATTAAAATCTGTGGGTTTTTTTCAACAACCGATACATCGGACAAAGTATCGTAGATAAGTTTGGAACAAACTTTCCATAGTAATTAACTAGCCCTAGAAATCCCTTCAGTTGTTTAACATTCTCTGGCTTAGGTGTATCTAATATAGCTGCAATTTTGTCTTTGGCTGTTTTTAACCCATCTTGTCTATTACAAACCCTAAATACTCTAAACTCTTAGAAAAAAAACTTACACTTGTTTTCACTTACTGTGAGAGACCCTTGTCACGTAAACATTTACATACCTCTTTGAGCCTGTCGCAAGCTCCTGCATGTCCCTACCAGTAACCAAAATGTCATCCAAAAATACAATTACTATTTCAACCCCTTAATGTTTTTTTCCATTAATTTTTGTAATAAATTTGGTGCTGGAGAAATCCCATAAGGAATTCTGTTGTACTTAAATAAACCCTTGTGACTGCTTATCACTCAAAGTATCTTAGATTCTTCATCCAACCTAATCTGTTGATAAGCAGGACTTAGATCCAGTTTTACTAAAGGTTTCTCCCTTTTGTAAATAACAAATAGCTCTTCTATTTTTGGGAATAGGATGTCTCTCTAGTTCTAGACTAGAGTTCAAGGTCACTTTAAAATCTCCACATATTCTAATATTTCCATTCCTCTTAAGTACAGGGAGTATTGGTGTACCCCATTCACTATAAGAAACCAGAGTTAATACCTCCTCTTGCACTAAGCGCTCTAACTCTTGTTCCACCTTCTCTTTAAGTGCAAATGGAATTGATCTTGGCTTGCAATACTTAGGCTTGGCATCTTTTTTCAAACTTAACCTAACTGGTTCACTCTTATAATCACCTTACTTTTTATTAAAAACTTCTGGAAATTCCCTAAACAGGTTAATTACCATTTCTGTTTGTACCCTATCTGCCTTTACACTATTTGCATTATGCAAGTTTTCTGGAATCAATAATTGAACTTTTAGTTCCTTAATCCAGTCCCGTCCTAGTAATGGATTAGCTCCATGTTTAATTACAAATAATTCCATTTTGTGTGACAAATCCTGATATTGAACATTTACATTTATAACACCCACGGGAATAATTGATTCATTTATATATGAATTTAAGATTAAATCAGTTGGATGCAATTTTAAGTGACTCAATTTATCCAGATAGTACTTTTCAGAGATTACAGATACCCCTGCACCTGTGTCTACTTAAACAGAATTTCTTTCCCTTCCACCTGAACATTTATTTTAAAAGGTTCCACCCTTTCACGCTTCTTGCCAAGCTGATTTTTATATAACCGAAATAAAGTTGAAATGTCATCAATGTTTTCATCACTATTATCATTTAACACACCCAACCCCACGACATTTGTTTATTACTGTCATATTTTGTGTCTGTTTGATTTGCTAGCAATCGTATGAGTAGCCCTATTAGAATTGTTTGACTTACCCAACTGTTTCAATCGACACAACCTTTTGCAAATGACCTTTCTTATTACATACACGCATTCATGCACCCTACATGACAAGGAATGAAGGAGTGGGGTGCAAGTAAACATAGCATAGTAACAATAAGGCATACATTTTATTTTCAAGGGACATTATACAAAAGAGTAGCAGATCACTGTGTATTACAGGAAATTGGTTGTCTACTTAGTAAAGGGCAATGCAGCCAGCTAAAGTGTGGTACTCTCTATATTTTCTATAAATGACCATAAACACTCGTTCAGCATTCAGAGTGCTTGGACATACCTATATTTCAAGAATAATACAACCACATTAGAAATCCATACGCATGAAGTGCAAAGTAACATCAACAATCAAAACTGGTTAGGGAAGGTGTACATTACACAACGCAAATAAGTCCACGAGATGGCGGCTAAGTATCTCGTCTAAAAGGACCCAACAGAGAAGAGAACTGGGCAACCAAGACGGTCAATCGTCAACTTGGTGCACCCAAAATGAGAGACCATATCTATACCCCAGAGCAACAGTTAACTGGGTAACTGGGCCGAGCGGCCACCTAATTAGGTCAATAGTTAAATCAGTCACACCCAAGGTAGGCGGGTAGGTGCTCACTTACATAGAGTTCATTACCACATTTATAGTCGCACACACGCATCAGCGTTATTACAAATAAACTACTAACTATAAATCAATGACGCTCCTCTAAACCAGGGCAACTTAATAACCTGTCTAACGCTACCAAAATACTAACATATAAATATAAAAATAGATGCAGGACTTACTAAAGTCTCGGAAAACACATAGGTTATCTAATCCCGTAACTCTAAGCACTTTTAGAATGCAATGTGAACTTGCCCTCATTGTAGAAATAATTTAAGCCCCGCTCTGAAAGAGCTGTCTATAGGTTCAGCCCCCCTGCGGAACGGGGTTTAGAATAGTCCCGCAGTAACCCCTGCTTGTCGTAAGAAGCTACTAAAAGGGAGGCTTCTGTGCAGGACGTACCTCGTGTGGGACAAAACTATCCTATATCTTTCCTTGCACATCATATTTCTTCTTCCTTCACTTCCCCCTTTTTTTCAATCTTCCACCTTCGATTTATCTATACTTACCTTTTCTTCCTTTCACCCCACCGTTCATCCCGCACAGAGGCCTTTGGCCTTTCCGTTGACGACCTTGGCAACTAACCCGGCTCTTCTCTGTTTATTATTGGATACCACTGCCTTGAGCTCCTAAATGAAAGTGCGCCGGTTGCAATACCTTAGTAGAAAGGCCTTAGGGATGACAATAACCGGGTACCCTACTTTGGTAAAAGATCGGTTGCGTTCATGAGGGCCCGGACGTAAAATTGGCACTTTCCTACACCCACTTGCTGCGACGACCTCTGTCTTGGCGATGCCCTATGCGAAGGTTGTCATGTCTAGCGTCATATAGAGCCTCTCGTCGGGACAGTTAACAGGGCCATATGTGGTAGTACCAACTTGGATCACCCTGGGTCTACGATCCGAGTACTGTGTAGGTTATCCCCAATTACGGCATGGCCGATAATAGTGTCGCCGCTGGCATCGTACTGGTAAACCCTGCTGGCAACTCACTGCCCGGCCCCTCACAGGGCCGAAATATTGGTAAGAGGTGGAAACGGGTAAGGCCGTCCAGCCCATCGATGGAAAAGGTCCAGGAAGTGGTGAGGCCCCAGCCCCATTTTCTGGTAATGTCTCGAGCAGAGGAAAACGAAAGTCTAAAGCGAGTAAGCCCATCTATCCTCGAAAGAGTGATAAATGCTGTAGCACAGTCAGACGTATCAATAAAAAACTGCGTGATGGCACGATAATGATACAGACAACAACTGACATCCAGTCCTCAAGAGTAAGGCAATCTCAGAAATACCGTTGAGCAATACGTCTCATATACCGGTGAAGGTGTAACCTCACAGGTTCCTCAATGTTTGCAAGGGAGTGGTCACTTGCTATGACTTCGACTGCGTGAGCATTGAGGATATCTGTGAGGAGCTTTCCCCTCAACACGTCACCGAAGTGTACCGTATTGGCACCAAAAAGAACGGACAAGATAAAAAAACTGACACATATATCCTAACTTTTGCGACACCTACCCTTCCAAAGGAGGTCCGAGCAGGCTTCCACGTGCTCAGGTCCGGCCGTATGTCCCTAATCCTAGGCGCTGTTTTCAGTGTCAGGAATTTGGGCATACGAAGCTGCGATGCCGTGGTAAGCCGACCTGTGCGTATTGTGGACAAGATGCTCACGAAACACCATGTGAGTCTCCGAAGTTCTGCATAAACTGCAAGGGTCCACACTCTGCCTGGTCTCGGAAATGTCCGAAATGGAAGGTAGAAAAAAAAGTCCTGGAGACTCAATCCGAAAAAAAGATCTCATATGCCCAGGCACGCAAGGAATACGCATCTAGTCAGGCTCCGGTATTCCAAACATCATACAGCCAGATTGTCAGCCAAAACATTAACTGTCCCAATTGCCATTGCGCAGTTAATCTCGCTAAGACGTCATCGCGACCTTTGTATTGGTCTCTGCTCGAGACATGCGTATTGAAAACGCGCCAACCAAGGTGTCGCCGAAATTGTCGATAGGGGCATAACTGCCACCTAAGTCGTCTTCCCCACCTGTACCACCCAGGAGGGCTCCTCGGGGAACCCTCCCGAGCCCTCCTCGGGGAACACCCCCGAGCCCTCCGTGGGGAAATAAATTACGTGCGGCCACTGTTGAGTCGCTCATTCTCGCCTCTGGGCCACTAGAGCCCGGGATGAGTGGCGGAACAGGTGAGGCCGTAAAGGCGAGTCCCACTGGTGCCTTGAAGAAGGACCAGTGAGTGACCGCCGAAATAAATAATATTAAAAAAGCGTCGAAGGCCTTAACAAAGCCTTCGCGCAAGGATCCGACTACCCAGTTTCTCCAAAATAAACCGAAGCCTCTCCTGAAGCGGGTGGTCCAGGAGAGACTGGGAAAGGCAAGAGGACCTAAAAAGGCCCTCGACCAATTTTTATTATTAAGGGATAGTGACATGGATTGCGAGGATAACTAAATATTATATTAACTAAGTATGACGCTACTACAATGGAATTGTAGGAGTTTCTATACTCGTGTATATGAAATTAAACAACAAATTTCTTCCCTGCATCCTTCCATCTTGTTTGCAGGAGACCCACTTCCGCCCAACTGACAACCCGATGCTTCGTGGGTACGAATGTGTATCGTACCGACAAGCCTTTCTTTGATCGGGCTAGCGGAGGTGTGGCTATATTCATACGAAGCACTATATATCACACAAATATTAATATTGTTTCTGATCTCCAAGTGATTGTTGTCAGAGTCTCCCTCCCTTTAGAAGTAACAATATGCTGCATCTACCTCCCACCGGAGAGCGTGTTCCTAAGAGGACCCTAGAGGCCCTCTTTATACAACTTCTGCCCCCTATATCATCTTGGGGACTTTAACGTGCATAACCTGGTGTGGGGGTCCAATATTACTGATGCACGTGGGAGGATGGTAGAGGATATTCTTGTCTCGGGAAACCTGGTGTTAACGAACACCGGGACCCAGACACACTTCTCCACCTTTAATGGTGTATCCTCTGCCATCGACCTAACATTTTGTAGTCCCGGGATCGCTGCCCACTTCCTTTGGGAGGTCCACTCGGACCTATGTGGCAGTGATCATTATCCCATTCTGCTCTCACCACTTGAAGATCCTTCCAGTACAGCGCGGATACCCCAATAGATGCTAAAACTGCTGACTGGGATAGATTCCGCGAGCTCGCCGTATTTGGTGAATCCCAACATCCTGACGTCGATATTAAGGCTAGGCATTTTACTTCGACGGTCAACGCGGCGGCGAGTGCTTCTATCCCCAAATCCGCGCCACCGTCCTGTTCCCTGGTGGAACGAGGAGTGTCGGTTGGCTGTTTTTGATCGTCGAAGGGCCCTTCGCCTCTTTCATCGACGTCCAACTTTGGATAATCTGGAAACATTCCGGATTCTACGTGCTCGAGCTCGCCGTGTTATTCGAGAAAGCAGAAGAATTCTTGGAGACAGTTTATTTCTACCCTTAAAATTACCACTCCCACAACTCAGGTTTGGGACAATATACGTAAATTAAGTGGTAACAAAAATTCCATTAATAGTATACCTGCCCTCATGTCTAACGGTTCACTTGTCTCCTCCCCTATGGAGGTCGCCAATGTATTGGGCTCGATGTTCGCCGCTATTTCTATCACTGCGAGCTACTCTAACGAGTTCGCGGTGCATAAGCGCAGCATCGAGCGCCTTACTATTGATTTTGGCCAAAGTCGGGGGAGGATTATAACTCCCCCTTTAGTAAAGAGGAACTTAACCTATGCCCTGTCCCAGGCGGGCAATACAACTTCTGGCCCGGGTGATATCCATTAATAAATGTTGCGCCAACTGTCCCCTGCCGGACGGGCGTTCCTCTTAGACCTCTACAATTGTGTTTGGGAATCTCGTCAATTCCCAACACTGTGGAGGCAAGCAACCGTTATCCCAATATATAAAAGTGGCAAGGATAAATTAGAGCCAACTAGTTATAGACCGATAGCCTTAACTAGCTATGTAATGCAAAATATTAGAAAAAATGATAATAAACGACTTATATGGTGTTTAGAATCCCGCTATCTGCTGTCCAATATTCAATGTGGTTTTCGCCGTAACCGATCCACGGTTGATCATCTCGTCCGTCTTGAGACTGCTGTTCGTGACGCCTTTCTCCATAAACAGCATTTTTGGCTGTTTTCTTTGATTTGGAGAAGGCGTACTAGACCACATGGCGTTACGGCATCTTAAAAAACCTTTTTAATTGGTGTTCCGGGGGAACCTCCCTATTTTTATAGCTAATTTTATGTCAGATAGACACTTTCGGGTAAGGTTAAACAACACCTTATCCGATGCTTTTATTCAAGAAAATGGGGTCCCACAGGGCAGTCCTTTGAGCTGTACGTTGTTCGCTATTGCTATAAATAGCATTTCAGACAACGTACGCTTACCTGTTCGTTCATGCCTTTTTGTGGATGACTACGCAATTTATTGCAGTTCATCAAGTCTCCACAGGGCTGAATGACAGATACAACTCGCTGTAAACAATCTATGGTTGTGGGCATCTCGTAATGGCTTTCGTTTCTCTGCGGCCAAGACGACGGTCGTCCACTTCCATAGATTACGCGGAATACAGCCAGCCCCCAATATTTTAATGAACAACGTTGTTTTACCTGTCTCCGAGACCGTAAGGTTCCTGGGACTTTTATTCGATTTTAAACTAACTTGGATCCCCCACATCAAAGACCTCTAAGCGAGGTGTATTAAAGCTTTGAATTTACTTAAAATTGTGAGTGGTCGCTCTTGGGGTGCTGATAGGGAAACCTTGATGCGCCTCTATAGAGCCTTGGTGAGATCAAAACTTGATTACGGCAGTTTTGTATATGGTTCCGCTAGACCCTCGGCGTTAAAGATGCTAGCTAGTGTCCACCATGCTGGTATTCGACTGGCTACTGGTGCTTTTTGTAACAATCCAGTCGTCAGCATCTGTGCTGACGCAGGTGAGCCACCTCTTTCTTACCGGCGGTCTTACCTCCTGGCATCTTACGTGTCGAAACTGCATTGCATGCCAAATAATGTTGCTTACCGCCCTGTATTTCATCCCCCCTAACCGTGTCTTGTATGAAACTAAATGGCGTAGTACAAGGCCGGTTGGGATCCGGATGCTATCGGTTTTCGACACGTGTGGGTTAGTCCTGCCAAAGGCTATCCCCACATCACCAGGTCGATTTTCCTCCCTGAAATATACGCCTCCGAAATGCCATTTTGATCTTGCCAAGTTCCCTAAAGCGACCACCCCAAACTTTGTATATGAGAGGACTTTAATGAGCTCCTCTCCACTCGCTTTCACGGATTTGAGCGCATCTACACTGATGGCTCTAAATCTGGAGTCTCCGTGGGATGTGCTTTTGTTGTGGAAGGATCCAATTTTAAATTTGGTTTACCTAATGAAACCAGGTTTTTACAGCTGAATTATATGCCATTTTTAAATCTTTGTGTTTTGTATACCGAAGTAGTCACCGTTCTGTCCTCATCTGCACGGATTCCATGAGTGCTCTGTTGGCATTGTCCACTCTCTACTCGTGGAATCCCCTCGTGCAGATGATACATGAACAAATTTTTAAAATTGATTCACTAAGCACCCGGCTCGCCTTTTGCTGGATTCCTGGTCACGCTGGTCTTCCAGGAAATGAACTGGCGGACCAGGCAGCCAAGGAGGCAGCACGCCTGCCTCCGGAGGCGAGTCTGGGTATCCTGTTTTTAGATCTAAAGGGTTATGTTCGGCGTGGAGTGTTACGCACCTGGCACGAGCAGTGGGTCTCGACCCCTGCTCAGAACAAGCTGCGGTCCATCAGGGACGGTGTGTCGCGATGGCCCTCTTCTATACGAAAGTCTAGAAGAGAGATGGTCATCGTGACAACACTCCGCGTCGGGCATACTTTATTGACCATAGTTTTTTACTGAGAGGGGATCCACCTCCAGTGTGTGAGTTTTGTGATACTCCCCTTAGTCTGCATTACATTTTGGTGGAGTGTCGTAAATATGCCCCTATCCGTCTGGCTCTTGATTTTAAAGGTGACTTACTTTTTTTAATACGCGATAGTGCGGATGGAGTTATTTGTTTACTCCGTTTATACGCCAGGCGGATATTTTTAATGCCATTTGAGTCACTTTTATAAAGTGGCTCTTTTGGATATTATTTCATATTGAGATCTTTTTAACAGTTTTATTACAATTTAACATGTTGTTTTGTCTTTTTAACGTATTATCATTTTAACATGTTGTGTCATTTTAACGTGTTATATTTTAATATGTTTGTTTTGTCTTTTTATTGGAGTGATACACTTGTGGTTTTTTTTAGCAAGTGTATCACTTAATTTATACCAAGAGCCCAACTGAGCACTCCTATGGAGTGTCTCAGATGGTGAATGTTTTATCTCTTTCCCTTATGGTTTTTTTTATTATTTTTATAATATATTTCAAGGCCCTAATGACCTCGATGTGTCGATGGGCCTTTAAACAATAATAATAATAATAATAATATAGGTTCAGAGTGAGCATGAGTGACACGAACATTCACACGCACCAGTAAAAGGATAGTCGAATACATGAGTAGCTAGAGAGTCTAGCTAGTGACTAACCTTCCCCTGGTAGGCCTAGTAACAACACCTGATTATTCCTTCTATATCAGGTCGCAAGCTCTTAAGGTAGGGCAGATGTCCGGCCTTCAGTCTCATGCACTCTAAGCGAGTTCAATCCCACCTGCTCCGCGGCATACAGGCACGATCCAGTGATTGTACGAGCAGGTTTGTACCAAGGTGGTGTGTACCCGGGTAGCACCAGGTGTGATAACTGCGTGGTGTACCGCCTCGGTGCCGAGAGTAGACCAATAGTGCAGCTGGTAAGAATGATGCGTGGATGACAGTGAGTAGGGCCCACACCTCATCAAATGCAGCAGTCCAGCAGGCTAGTTATATCCATTAGTGTAGTGTTCTAGCAGTTCACCATATTTCTATGTAGAACTAAGCGAGACGGCTCTGCGCCTGCAAGTAACACCACATGGCGTGTCCAGAGATTGGATGAAGCGGCGAGCTCGTTCCAGCTCGGGAATACACTTGATACTATAATTTTGACGGGGCTAGGAGTCGAGCCCGTGCCTGCTTGGGACTAAAACTGCGCCTGCGTGAGCAGTTATAAAAAGAGGAGGGGATAGATGAAACATAAGAAGGTCGAATAAAGCGCCTCTTCCATGGAAGAACAATTTAAGATATTGAACCAATTGAAAATAGATGAAGAACTCGGAGGAAAATAATTGGTGGCTTGAAGATTTTACACTAAGGGTTTACGTAATCAATTACTTGTGCGAGCTAATAATAATTAGCTCGGCACATTCATTCTGTTTATAATGGCATTCATTTCTTAAATGACCGTTTCTTCCACAGCAATAACACCTAACTTCTCTGGTACCGCCTTTTCTTTCTTCCTTTTTCGACATTTGAAGATTTGGGATTGACGATCAGCTGTTCCATCTGTGTTATGTCCAAAGGCCAGTGCCGCTGCATCCTTCTCGGCTGCCTCCAAAGATGTTGAAATCAGCACTGCCTTCTCGTAGTCTAGTTGTCTCTCCGCTAGAAGTCGTTGCTTAACAGAGCTGCTTCTCAATCCACTTACATGACGATCCCGTAAATAATCAGTTGATTCTCTAAACTCGCAATGCTTTGACATTTGTTTTAAGCTTGCGATATAATCTGATACACTTTCATGCTCATGCTGTTATCTTAAACTAAATTTATACCTTTCGACAGTAAACGATGGTTTAGGATATAAGTATTCTTGGATAATTTTGATTAGATCCACATAGTTTTTTGTTTACGGTTGTCAGGTGTACATAAATCTCGTAAAAGATTAAAAAATTTCACGCCTACCACTGTCAGTAACGTACTTACTTTATTCTCATTAGTTATACTATTACATTCGACAAATAGTTCGAATCGCTCCACTTATGACGACCAGCTTTCTTCATTACTGTCGAAACTACTCATGTTTCCTATGACCGCCATGTGTGTTTATATGTTTGATTTTTCATAGACCACGCCCTAATATATTAAAATCCCTAAATGTTCTTGGAGTTGCCTCAAGTCTGTTGTGCATACGTTTTCAATTGAATAACTTTTTTTCTTCTATAATTAAATTAATTCAAAAAACTTTTAAAGTTGGACTTCCAAATAGCCATGAACATGTTACACCATAGTTTGTTTTATCCTCGTCGCCAATATGTTACATCCGTATCATGGTAAGGGTGGCTTGAATAAGAACACGACTTAGTTGAATTAATTTTGCTGCTTGAGTGAGAATGGTTTGGTTGGGAACACTGGCTATCGATAAGATTATCGATAGACATTTAGGATGAGGCATGATGGGAAGCAGATAATTGAGTCGTTGGCACGAACAACGTTGTAACCCACAAAAACCAAATTTTTGGAAAAATGACATAATTTATTTCAAAGTCTTATTACTATTAAATAAAGAAGGTCTCTCGATGTTTGCATTACACTAATCATCTTTCAATATTTTACGCATAAATTTTCCACAAAAAAACTTGCGAAAAAGTAGATAATTGAAAATCTTTCTTTTACCGTGGAACAAGGTTGTAAGTGACACAGTTTACAACGTTTTTCTCTTAAGCATAAGGGTAGACTAGGAGGCTATATGGGAAGAACATATTATAACAGTAGATTTATTAGGTATCAAAATTGGCATACAAAAGAATCATAGTGTTTCGCTTCTAAAAAATATTTTAAGAACTTATTATTTATGAGTTTTAGAAAAATTATTTGTCTTATATATAAAAAAAAATCTTGCGTGGTCTTGTAGTAAAAGGCACTAAATTGGTCCTATAATAGGTTTAATATAACACAACACTTCTTGTCACGTGAGTGAGGGATCCCTAGTTGGTTTTTAGATCTTGATAGAAAGATCTACACTCATTAGGTATGTACTCAGTCATTTTCAGGAGGTCGTCCTTCTTCTCTTTTTTTACTGATAAATACTCAATGTATATGGCTGGAAGCCTCTCGACATTCACAGGTGCCAGGTATCCCGAGTTTTTCCCCCTCCTCTTTTTAGCCATACATAATTATTGAAAGGGCTGGAGAATGTTGTGACTTGTTCTGCCTCGAAGGGTTGAAGGGTCATCTGCAGTTATCTGAAGCCAATGGTAGTCAGTTATTTTGAAATCCTTCTTGTTAAGGCTACCTTCGACCACTGTCAAATCCTTGAAATCATCACTGTCCATCACCCACACCTGAAAAGGATGTCCAGTAGTTTTGCAGTGGCGATTACTTGCACCCAATCTGTTGGAAGATACACTGGAAAGTTTTTCTTATTTCTCTCAATGAGAGCAAAGTCTCTGTCACATGGAAGGAAACTATGTCCAGTGACGAGGAACTTCTGTTCAACTGATGTGAAGAACTCTCTAGTGACCAAGTATTGAAGCAGAGCAATCATGCGCCAGTTGTTATTCTGTCCGACGCACCGGTCAGACCAAAATGATAAGCTGCCTTGTCTGACCAGTCTCCAAGTGGTTAAAATGCTGGTTTATATAACCGAGAATGCAAGACGTGACTTCAGCCGACCCTCTTTTAGCTACAGACTCATGCAAGAAGCACATAAAAGCTCTGTTTTTGCCGGTGTCGTGTATAGCTAAATTGTAACAGGAATACTGTCTCTCGTAGAACACTGATGAATGAAAGAGTTGTGGACAAAACAACACTTGCTGAAGGTCAATGCAGATCACCAAAAGATTGTCTGTCGTTGACGCCCTCTCTGTATCCTGAGCCAAGATTTTATATGCAGCGTCAGCCCTCATATGGTGAATCCTACTTGATATTTCTATACGGTTGATTTCTTCATCAGAAGAAGCGGATAGCATCTTTATATACAACTTGTCGCAATAGTTGCATGAGTCAGATCGTGGAAGACCAAACTTTAGTTTGTAATCCCTTCGAAATATGTCTCTGTAAAACCACTCACTGACATCAAGATGTGGGTATTGTTCAACAAATAGGTTGTACATTTTTCGCACATTCAAATTGGCACTTAAGAAGCAGTTTGAGGTTTTGTGCCTTGAACAGTGACTTTCTTGTTTAGGAAATGAATCTATGTGCTCTTTTATTTTTGTAGTAACTTCATCTGATATCTTGTTTGCTCTATTGCTATGTTTTCCCCTCTTGTCCTCCAATGGTCTGTTGTGCTTCATTTTCTCTTGGAGAATCTGTAGTCGGCGAGGTGTCGCACACAAGGCATCGCAGAGAGTTTTCTGGCAAACCCTAATCTTACCTGTACTTAAAGGAAGATAATACTTGACTGAACATTGACGACGAGAAATATCTTCTGGAGTAGTGCGTCGCTGTACTTCAAGTATCTCCAAGCACTGCTGTGCCAAAAATCTAGTTTGATTGTCATAATTGAGGCCGTGGTAGTCCTTAAAGAGCATATTCTTCTCATCTGCACTTAATGCATCACAGGAGAATTGGCATTTGCACATCCTTTCCTGCGTCAAAAAACCAACAAGCACATTTAAATATCAAATTTTACAGGTGAATATATTAAAATATAAACTAGAGAATTTAGTGAAAACATCTAGAGCAAGCATGATTTGGGCTTAGTGATAGTCTTCTTAGGCGTATAACCCGAACAGATAATAAAACGTGGTGCTAAGAAAAATAAATGTCCTTATTGTGTTAGGATGATAATAACCTAACATTACTTAGTTTATGATGGATTAAATACCTAGCTAAGCTATTATATATTTATTAATTAAGATTATAATTAATATAATATTCTTAAAATTGAAAAATGACACCTGGTCCCAGATTTTATTTAAATGTACAGGTGTTGTCTTTCAATGTAAAGAATATTATTAGGTTAAGTAGGACAAATTAGCATTCAAAAGATACATAAAGAACGAACTACAAATAGATTTTGGCCTAAAAACCCCACTGAATTCTAAATTCATGATACTGGGTCAAAAACATTTCTCAACATTGTGTTAAAGAAGAACTACATAATATATGAAGTACAAGTACAGGCTTGAATGTAAGAAAATCAGTTACAACGTTCTTTACTCACCTTATTTGAAGGTAATTTTTCAGGCACAGGAACATTCATCTTCGAAATATATGGGCTCCAATTGTTCCTTAAGGCTTTCCTCCTGTTATCTTTCCACTCACTAATGCTCAGTTTTCTTCTTCTGCCTTTATTCAACTTCTTTTCAGCCGAACTAGTTAATGAAACTGTTGACTGATCCGCCATGTTGTTCGTATATACAACGGTGTTCTACAAAACGTGATTTTGTTTTCAACAATGTGACTCACTCTGTTGAGTAAAAGACAAATTAACACCACCACCGTATTCTACATGCTACTTACAACCTTATACCAACTAAAGCTCACTTTTCATAAGAGAGTCAGTTACAACGTTGTTCGTGCCATCAAATCAATTTATTACGTCACCACACATGGTAGGCAACTTACATGGGAATGCATTACACTAACAAAAATACAACAATAAAAACAATATTAATTTTAAACCAATCAAATCATTAATCACTACTGAATATATGTTTATTGTTTTTAAATTAAACAGTTAATTACCAGTCACAAAGATTGTTGGATGGTTGTGGGACTATACATAAGATTTGGCCACTTTTTTAACAAGGACTGTACCAATTAAGTATATAATGTTATAAAATAAAAACTTTACGATTTAATGAAAAACAATACAATTGGCTTATAATACTAGCACAAAATCACGAGCTGTTCTTGTTGATGAGTTATGTTTTTAAAAAAAGTACAAATAGATATATTCAGGTTTATTTAATTTTCAGTGTTATAAATTTAATTTAAGACACAAACAAAATAATCATTAAACATATATAGTCTTTGCCTAAACTTATTTTTACATATTTACATAATATATTAAATTTCTCTACATAAGATGTCTTTCAGCACTGTTTGTTTCTACTTGAAATAAAAATAATTGTATGTGAAGCAACGTATAAATTAACTTGAGTTCTTTCTTTATATGGTATATAAAAGCAAATGTGGCGGTACTTTTGTGTCACTTGAAACCTTTTTCACTTTAGTTGCCAAATCATCGAAATGTTCCCAATAACCGTCGGAACGTTTACAATATGCAGTATAGTTGCTACCCCCCCCCCCCCCCCCCCACCCCTTAACATCTATAGGGTGAGGAAGACTGAAAATCAGGCAAGAATGTTACCTGGTTGAACAATATATATTTTATTGTAAAAAAAAACTATAATAGTACAATAATCGAGAAGGCACAATCTGTGCGTGAAGCGCACCTCTCCGTTAATCATCGGAGTCGATTAGATAACATAAGTAAACAATCTAGAAACCTCCTTAGGACAGTTAAAAAACAACACTAAATGTGTCTGGCTCGAAATCAAACAACAATTTACAGTTCGCGGTCACAACTTTATGGACCTTAGCTCCTTGGTTGCTTAACCTACTGGTATTATTTCCAGAATAAGACGTAAGGCATAACCGTAACCCCCGCGCAACAGTTACCAAGCCAGGTTTAAAGATTAACATTTAAAAACGCTCGTAACTAACATGGCGTCACGCCAATTCAATAAGCCTCAAATGTAAAAGTAAACTAAGTAACATAACAACTCTCAGTATTTAACCCGATAGATTAAGCTGAGTACAAATACAACTAAACTAATAAGTGAATTACAAGACGGGTTTTGAACCCGGGACGCACAGATAAACTCTGAGCGCTCTAACCATAAACAAGTATTTACATAAATAACTAAAGATAAAAGGTTTGGGCTTGGACCCCAAATTTAGGCGGGTGACGAAGGGCGACGGCCTCTCTACATGCCGCGGTAAGCGCATGGCATTGCAAGTTCAACTAACAATATAATAAAGTTTTAAGATCCAAAACGATAATTTTGACTAGAGTGTCCCCCATGACGCCGAAACTGAAATTTAGATATGAATGACAATAATCCCCAAGACCTAGGTCGCCGTTCTCACCTCTTATTCACAAGTTGGTGGAGTAGTAAGTGACCTTATGTTTCCGGCGTAGCCGTATATATACAAGAAATAGTTCTCAGAGTGGAGGTAGGATCGAAGGATTTGGAAGGTAGGAGAACATAACAATCGAAGGAGCGAGTTGGTTCGAGAACAATGTAGAAGCGCCCAGATGCTACGCGTGGCCAGACACGGAACTCGCTTCTTTCTTCGGCTGGCTGGACACGTGCTCGATCCTTGCTGTCGGTCGGCTTGGGCGCGTCGATCAGTCTGTTCGGTATTTCTTCGGAGAGCGGAGGTCGGCGATAGTGTTTTGTGCCGTGTGTTGGTCTTCCGAGAGCGGGCCCCCCGGGTTGGTGAGTGTTGACCCATTGATATTTCGTGTAACTCGTTACATAGTGACCAACACTTTGCACAGATAAAGGGCCATGAAATGCAATCAATGCTCGTAAGTATAATATTTTTGGCATTAGTTCTAATGAAAATGGAATTAATGAAAGGGTTGGCTCTGAGCCCCGAAGCAAACAACTGCCGTCGGGTAATAAATCTGTGATCTCAATCAAAATTTGACTGCCCGTTTGGAAATGTCGTGTTATTTTTCCATTACATAAATTATTTTCAGACGTTTCATCATCAACGAATTGTTCAGGAACATGTTCCATATCCTTCAATATTCCTAAACACTTTGTGCCTGGAAGGGGAAGCTCACTTTCTAATGCTTCCTTTAGATATTGCAAACCTTTATTACTTAGTACATCTGTATTTGCAGATAAAAAACAATATTTATTTCTTTTCTTGACGTGACAATAAGGTGAAGAGCATGTTTTAACTTCTTCTAAACTATGTGCTTGCAGTAAACACTTCTGTACGACACATATAATATGACTATTGCACTCAACAACATTTAGCCCTCCAGGCATTGTATTAACAGTGTGTATTTGTCTTAAAATGTCAGCTATTGTTCTGTAAATATTCTTATCTGCTAGTCCCAAGGCAATTCTTTTTACAAGAGAAAAAATAGGAATTTTCTCGGTATAACTGATTGCATTTTTATAGGCCTCACTATCACAATAACTAGTGGTTAAACTCTGAACAAATTAATCAAAAGGACACGTGTTTTTCAAAGAATAAAATCTACAACTTATTTCTACATATTTTGAATTATGGCAGTTACCATTACGTAAAAGTTCTATTTTTACTTGCTTATACCCCCCTGCGGGACGGGGTTTAGAATAGTCCCGCAGTAACCCCTGCTTGTCGTAAGAAGCGACTAAAGGGGAGGCTTCTGTGCAGGACGTACCTCGTGTGGGACAAACATAACCTATATCTTTCCTTTCACATCATTTTCTTCTTCCTTCACTTTCCCCCTTTTTTCACTCTTCCCCCTTCGCTTTATCTACCCTTACCTTTTTCTTCCTTTCCCCCACCGTTCATCCTGCACAGAGGACATTGGCCTTTCCGTTGACGACCTTGGCAACTAACCCGGCTCTTCTCTGTTTATTATTGGATACCACTGCCTTGAGCTCCTAAATGAAAGTGCGCCGGTTGCAATACCTTAGAAGAAGGGCCTTAGGGATGACAATAACCGGGTACCCTACTTTGGAAAAGATCGGTTGCGTTCATGAGGGCCCGGACGTAAAATTGGCACTTTCCTACACCCACTTGCTGCGACGACCTCTGTCTCGGCGATGCCCTATGCGAAGGTTGTCATGTCTAGCGTCGTATAGGGCCTCTCGTCGGGACAGTTAACAGGGCCACATGTGGTAGTACCAACTTGGATCACCCTGGGTCTACGATCCGAGTACTGTGTAGGTTGTCCCCAATTACGGCATGGCCGATAATATTGTCGCCGCTGGCACCGTACTGCCAAACCCTGCTGGCAACTCACTGCCCGGCCCTTCACAAGGCCGTAATATAGATAAGAGGCGGAAATGGGTAAGGCCGTCCAGCCCATCAATGGAAAAGATACAGGAAGTGGTGAGGCCCCAGCCCCGCTTCCTGGTAATGTCTCGAGCAGAGGAAAACGAAAGCCTTAAGCGAGTAAGCCCATTTATCCTCGAAAGAGTGATAAATGGTGTAGCACAGTCTGACGTATCAATCAGAAAACTGCGTGATGGCACGATAATGATACAAACAACAACTGACATTCAGTCCTCAAGATTATTGGCAATCTCAGAAATACCGTTGAGCAATTCGTCTCATATCCCGGTGAAGGTGGAACTTCACAGGTTCCTCAATGTTTGCAAGGGAGTGGTCTCACTTGCTATGACCTCGACTGCGTGAGCATTGAGGATATCTGTGAGGAGCTTTCCCCTCAGCACGTCACCGAAGTGTACCGCATTGTCACCAAAAAGAACGGACAAGATTAAAAAAACGACACATATATCCTCACTTTTGCGACACCTACCCTTCCAAAGGAGGTTCGAGCAGGTTTCCACGTGCTCAGGGTCCGGCCGTATGTCCCTAACCCTCGGCGCTGTTTTCAGTGTCAGGAGTTAGGGCATACGAAGCTGCGATGCCGTGGCAAGCCGACCTGTGTGGACTGTGGACAGGAGGCTCACGAAACACCATGTGAGTCTCCGAAGCTCTGCATAAACTGCAAGGGTCCACATTCTGCCTGGTCTTGGGCCTGTCCAAAATGGAAGGTGGAAAAAAAAGTCCTGGAGATTCTATCTGAAAAAAAAGATCTCATATGCCCAGGCACGCAAGGAATACGCATCTAGTCAGGCTTCGGTATTCCAAACATCATACAGTCAGATTGTCAGTCAAAACATTAACTGTCCCAACTGCCATTGCGCAGTTAATATTGCTAAGACGTCATCGTGACCTGTGCCCTTGGTCTCTGCCCGAGACATCCATATTGAAAACGGGCCACCTAAGGTGTCGCGCCCCCCGTCGAAGTCGCCCCCACCACCTTTACCCCCGAGGAGGCCTCCTAGGGGACCCCCTCCGAGCCCTCCTCGGGGAACTAAACCATGTGCGACCGTTGTCGAGCCGCTCAACCCCGCCTCAGGAACACCGGAGGTCGGGATGAGTGGTGGTACAGGTGATGTCGCAATGGGGAGTCCCACTGGTACCTTGAGGAAGGACCAGCAAGGGACCTCCGCAAAAATCACTTTAAAAAAATCGTCGAAGGCCTTGACAAAGCCTTCGCGTAAGGATACCCCGACCAAGTCACTACAGGACAAACCAAAGCCTCTCTTGAAACGGGAGGTCCAAGAGAGATTGGGAAAAGCAAGAGGACCTAAAAAAGTCCTCAAAAAAATTTTATTTTTAAAAGATAGTGTTATGGATTGCGAGGATAATTAATTAAATTATATATTAATAAATAATGTCGCCACTACAATGGAATTGTAGGGGTTTCTATGCTCGTGTAGAGGAAATTAAATTAATAATTTCTTCCCTGCATCCTCCCATCTTGTGTTTGCAGGAAACCCACTTCCGCCCAACTGACAACCCGAAGCTTCGTGGGTACGATGTATATCGTACCGACAAGCCCCTCTTTGATCGGGCTAGCGGAGGTGTGGCTATATTTGCACGTAGCAACATATATCATAAGTTTATAAATATTGTCTCTGATCTCCAAGTGATTGCTGTCAGAGTCTCCCTTCCTATGGAGGTAACCGTATGCTGCATTTACCTCCCACCAGGTGAGCGTGTTCCTAAGAAGACTATAGAGGCCCTCTTTATACAACTTCCCGCCCCCTATATCATCTTGGGGGACTTTAACGCGCATAACCTGGTGTGGCGGTCTAATTTTACAGACACCCGCGGGAGATGGTAGAGGATATTTTGTCTCGGGAAACCTGGTGTTAATGAACACCGGGACCCAGACACACTTCTCCATCTTTAATGGTGTATCCTCTGCCATCGACCTAGCTCTATGTAGCCCCGGGATTGCTGCTCACTTCCTTTGGGAGGTTCACTCGGACCTATGTGGCAGCGATCACTTTCCCATTCTGCTTTCACAAATTCAAGAGCCTCCCAGTACAGCACGGTTCCCCCAATGGCTTCTTAAACGTGCTAACTGGGATAAATTCCGTGAGCTCGTCGTATTCGACGAACCCCATTCTCCTGACGTCGATGTTAAGGCTGGCAATTTACTTCGACGGTCATAGCGGTGGCGAGGGCATCCATTCCTAAATCCTCGCCAAACCCGCGCCACCGTCCTGTTCCCTGGTGGAACGAGGAGTGCCGGTTGGCTATTTCTAACCGTCGAATAGCCCTACGTATCTTAAATCGACGTCCCACTTCGGATAATCTGGAGTCATTCCAGATTCTACGTGCTAGAGCTCGCCGTATTATTCGAAAAAGCAGAAGAGAGTCTTGGAGACAGTATATTTCTACCCTTACTATTTCCACTCCCACAACCAAGGTTTGGGATCACATTCGTAAAGTACGTAGTAGTAAAAATACCATTTGTAATATACCCGCACTCATGTCTAACGGTTCACTTGTCTCCTCCCCTATGGAGGTCGCCAATGTATTGGGCTTGATGTTCGCCGCTATTTCTAGCACTGTGAGCTACTCTAACGAGTTCGCGGTGCATAAGAGGAGCATCGAGCGCCGTACTATTGATTTTGGTCCAAGTCGGGGGGAGGATTATAACTCCCCCTTTACTCAATATGAACTGACCTATGCCCTCTCCCAGGCGGGCAACACAGCTTCCGGTCCAGATGATATCCACTATGAAATGTTGCGGCAGCTGCCCCCTACCGGACACGCATATCTTCTGGACCTCTTCAATAGTGTCTGGGAATCTCATCAGTTCCCATCACTTTGGAGGCAAGCAATCGTTATCCCGTTATATAAAAGTGGCAAAGATAAATTAGATCCAACTAGTTATTGACCTATAGCTTTAACTAGTTGTGTATGTAAAATACTGGAAAAAATTATTAATAAACTATTTATATGGTATTTAGAATCCCGCAATCTGCTATCTAATATTCAATGTGGTTTTCGCCGGAACCGATCTACAGTGGATCATCTTGTCCGTCTAGAGACGGATGTTCGTGACGCTTTTCTCCATAAGCAGCACTTTCTGGCTGTTTTCTTCGATCTGGAGAAAGCGTACGACACCACCTGGCGGTACGGCATTTTAAAAACCCTGTTTAATTGGGGGTTACGGGGGAACCTCCCTATTTTTATATTTAATTTTATGTCTGATAGACACTTCAAGGTAAGGTTAAACAACACCTTATCCGAGAATTTTATTCTAGAAAATGGGGTGCCTCAGGGTAGTATTCTGAGCTGTACGTTGTTCGCTATCGCGATAAATATTATTGTGGACAACGTGCGCTCACCTGTTCGTTCATGCCTTTTTGTGGATGACTACGCAATTTATTGCAGTTCGTCAAGTCTCCACAGGGCTGAACGACAGATACAACCGAGTGTTAACAATCTTTGGTCCTGGGCATCGCGTAATTGCTTTCGCTTCTCTGCAGCCAAAACGACGGTCGTCCACTTCCATAGATCACGCGGAATACAGCCAGCCCCCAGTATTTTAATGAACCACGTTGTTTTACCAGTCTCAGAAAGCGTAAGGTTTCTGGGACTTTTATTTGATTTTAAATTAACTTGGATCCCCCACATCAAAGACCTGAAAGCGAGGTGTATCAAAGCATTGAATTTGCTCAAAGTAGTTAGCGGTCGGTCCTGGGGTGCTAATAGGGAAACCTTGATGCGCCTGTATAAGGCCTTGGTCAGATCTAAACTAGATTACGGCAGTTTTGTGTATGGTTCAGCTAGACCCTCGGCGTTAAAGATGCTAGATAGTGTCCACCATGCTGGCATTCGACTCGCTGCTGGTGCCTTTCGTACCAGTCCAGTCGTCAGCATCTGTGCCGACACCGGTGAGCCCCCTCTCTCTTACCGGCGGTCCTATCTTCTGGCATCTTACGTGTCGAAACTTATTTCATGGCGCAGCAGGTTGCCTATCGTCCTGTGTTTCATCCCCCTAACCGTGTCTTGTATGAAACCAAATGGCGTAGTACAAGGCCGGTTGGGATTAAGATGCTATCGGTTTTCGACACGTGTGGGATAATCTCTCCAAAGGCTATCCCCACATCCCCAGGTCGAGTTTCTCCCTGAAGATACGCATACCTCAATGCCATTTTGACCTTGCCAAGTTGCCTAAAGCGACCACCCCACACTTTTTATACGAGAGGACCTTTAATGAGCTCCTCGCAACCCGCTTTCGGGGTTTTAAACGCATTTACACGGATGGCTCAAAATGCGGGGCCTCCGTGGGATGTGGTTTTGTTGTGGAAGGATCCAATTTTAAATCAGCTTTACCTGGTGAATCCAGTGTTTTTTACGGCTGAACTATATGCCATTTTTAAATCGTTGTGCTTTGTACATCGAAAGTGTCACCGGTCCGTTCTCATCTGCACGGATTCCATGAGTGCTCTGTTGGCATTGTCCACTCTCTACTCGTGGAATCCTCTAGTGCAGATGATTCACGAACAAATTTTTAAAATTGATTCATTAATCACCCGGCTCGCCTTTTGCTGGATTCCTGGTCACGCTGGTCTTCCAGGAAATGAACTGGCGGACCAGGCAGCCAAGGAGGCAGCACGCCTGCCTCCGGAGGCGAGTCTGGGTGTCCTGTTTTTAGATATAAAGGGTTATGTTTGGCGTGGAGTCTTACGCACCTGGCACGAGCAGTGGGTCTCGACCCCTGCTCAGAACAAGCTGCGGTCCATCAGGGACGGTGTGTCGCGATGGCCCTCTTCTATGCGAAAGTCTAGAAGAGAGGAGGTCATCGTGACGAGACTCCGCGTCGGGCATACTTCATTGACCCATAGTTTTTTACTGAGAGGGGATCCACCTCCAGTGTGTGAGTTTTGTGATACTCCCCTTAGTGTGCATCACATTTTGGTGGAGTGTCGCAAACTAGCCCCTATCCGTCTGGATCTTGATTTTAAAGGTGACTTACTTTTTTTATTACGCGATAGTGCGGATGGAGTTATTTGTTTACTCCGTTTTATACGCCAGGCGGATATTTTTAATGCCATTTGAGTCACTTTTATAAAGTGGCTCATTTGGATATTATCTCGTATTGAGATTTTTTTAACAGTTTTATTACAATTTAACATGTTGTTTTGTCTTTATAATGTATTATCATTTTAACATGTGTCATTTTAACGTGTTATATTTTAATATGTTTGTTTTGACTTTTTATTGGAGTGATATACTTGTGGTTTTTTTAGCAGGTGTATCACTTAATTTATACTAAGAGTACATTTGATCACTCCTATGGATTGTCTCAGATGGTGAATGTTTTATCTCTTTCCCTATGGGATTTTATTATGTTTATAATATATTTCAAGTTCCTAATGACCTCGATGCGTCGATGGGCCTTTAAACAATAATAATAATAATACTTGCTTATATTAAGCTCCCTCATTCATTAGAGCCCAGTCTGGATTTGACTCAACCCTGTGCGGCGTTTCTCGGGTGGTACAGCTTGTCCCCTCCAGTTTTAAACATATACCATTTCTTGAGAATGTGTGTGTGTAGGCCTATTACTGCCAATTCTCTTTTTCTCATTAATTGAAGTGTCTGTCTTAAACAGTGGCAGTTCTAATTTTGATTTGCCTTTGGACCCATCATTATTTTCACATTTAATTTCCATAAAATCTACTTCTTTCATTGTAACTTTTGAACCAATTTCATCGCTGTTGTATTGTGATTCACTTATTTCATTTTCATGTTTTTGGAACCATTCATCAACTTGACCAGAAGTTGTTTGCTTAACATTTATTTCAACTTTATTTGATCTCATTGTATCATAAGTTTTTTGTGTTTGGAGGTTTGCTGCACTTATTAGAACACTACCTTCAATCAACTGAACGTGTCTCAGTAAAAAGTCGTCTACTCTCATTGGGAGTTGGCCACGAAAATCCCTTGATTTAAGGTTAAAATAGCTCTCAACTTCAGCACTGCTGGCTCGTGCCTTGCGAGCCTTGAAAATATTACACATAACTCCAGTCCATAATGGTAGTGTGCCACACAAATGTTTTATTTTGTCTACAATAGTTGGAGCATACTGCAAATTGTCTCTATCTCCATCATCTATACTAGCAGTTTTCTTGGCGCTGTTTACTTAATCTTTAACCCAAGTCGATATATTGTCTGGCTGAGACTCTACTGTAATATAATTTTCTTCATCTTGTGGTTCTTCTTCTAAAACAATACCTAAGGATTCCAGTAAGCTTGAGTCCACAAACCCTCTAGAAAAACAATCTTTAAGCTATTTTTTCCCAGTTCGCTTGGAAGTTGTTTTGAGGTAGTTTTAGACTCCCCTTCTGTTTCACTTACAGCAACAATTACAATTGCTGTTAAATGGTCCTTTACCTCGGAGAGCGCATATGAGTTAATGAGAAGTCCTATCGCTCGAAGGTAAAACTCCCGGAAGCGCTTGGACTTTCCCCTTAGTTCTTTCCATGTAGAAACCACTTTCATCACATGATCAACGTCTACTCGAACAAAACAAGTAGGTTTGTGTATTTTTTCATTGCCCACCAACAATGAAAAACAATTTCCCATGTAATCTTTCAAACCAGATGATCCCGTGAAAGCCCTACATACTTTAATATAAATAGTAAAAAGATGAACACAATCTATCTGAATTATAGAAACTGAATAATTTAGATATTGAGTATGTTGGGCGCCACTCCTAATGTCTAGGAGAAAAGAATAAAAATTACAGAAAAGTATCTCCAGCTCAACTAACCGGTAGTGGCAACGACGCCCCTCTATACTCGGGACCACTGGGTGTGCTCAGGAACATTACTGAATGGTACAATGTAACTAATCTTAAATTATAATAAAAAAAAAATTATTGAAATTGTGTGTTATTATTATTGTTTCTTTCTGATATCTAGATTCCAATCCTACCTAATAAGGCATGCCTCCTAAATTATAAAACTAATAAAAGTATTGTGAAGCAATACTCGAAAGACAAAAATCAAAAGAAAAAGATAATAAATTTTACATTGAATTATATTGACTAAAACAGATAAAAGGTCCTTTAAATTTCTAGTAAATCGACGAATATTGATGATGAGCTTGATCTCACCCAATAATGTAGACCGACGATTTCCTGTACTGGTAGTAAATCGGTATTATTATTCTCTCTAGTTGGTTCTGTTAAAATTTCCACATAACAACTTCCAATAATCCTTTTCTGAAGATCAGCTTCTATTTCCATGCTTGTGCATAGCTGAAAATGATGATTTACTATATAATATTCACTTTTTAAAACTGACCCAAATTGAGTCTTTCCTTATATTTTTTCAGTACTCCTTTTTTCTCTAACAATCCAAACATCTTATTTTGTTTTTTTATTTAAAGAAAATAGTCTCTGGCCTTGGAGAAAGAAATGATTTAAACTTCGCGCATAAAAATTTCAGAAACAAAATAAATCAAGATTGAAATAGTTCCGAAATCCACCACTCTTTAAAGCAGCTAGCGTTAAAATCACCTACCAAAACAGTAATAAACATGGCGGGCTGGCTTTCATGAATTAAAATAAAGGAAGAAATTTTATTACAATGAAATAAAGGTAAGTAGGTTATATATATAAATTAATATTTCAATTGTAAACGAATATATAATTAGTATTTGAAGCTTTAGGAGTTGTGATTTAAATTTCAAACAAATAAATAGTAAAGTGGTCAACGTTATTACATAGTTGAAAGTTTGAGTCAACTGACTATTATATTTATATTTTAAATAAATATTTAAGCAAAAATAACATCACAATACTGCGCCTAACAGTGCCAATGAAAAATCACATACTACTTTTTTTTGTATTGGTGCACCAGATCTGATCCAGTCATTCAACCAAAAAGTGATGGCACCTGTTGAATGTCTTTCAGAAAGCATCTGAAAAATTGGAATTGTTCCCTCATCACCACTGGTTACGTTTGATACTCCTACATAAAGAAATATATGGCCAGATTGCCCATTGTCCACTCGATTTAATCTGTTTATGATTGAGCCAGTTGCATTTATTGAAAGTTTTGAATCTCTCTTCATCCAATACTTCCTGTAGGTCCGCATTTGATAAACTGACCAATAATGAACAAAAAATGTATCAATTCCAATAGCATGTATAGCTATTTGTCTTGTCTTTTTTGCTTTACAAATTGCTAAAATTGGGTCTAAATGTAATCGTTTTTTCATTAAAGCTTGATGTTTCGCAGTTTGTAAAACGGATAGCTTTGATAGTTGACTTGGCTCTGGTTGGGATTCTAGCATTGTTTTTGAAGCCTCTAGCTTTCTCAGCGATGATGGTGTTTCTTTAATTTCACATGGTATTTTTGTTATTTCATCACGTCGCTCTCCTGCTAAATTCCTCTTGATTTTCCCCGTGTGTTCAAATGAATTAATTCTATCAACTGTAGTTTCAAAACACTACATCTTGTCCATCAACAGGCTCATTTAAACATTCCAAGCGAACGTTTCCTCGGCACTCCTTACAATACCCTATCATTTATTACATCTGTCCAAACCCCTAGACACACACAGGACGTAATAAGGTCTGGTAAAGGAATGTTTCCTGTCGGATCTCGCATAAAAGGCAGGTTCTGGTTTTATTTGAGTACATTTCTCCGCCAGAAGAACAAGCTGAAAATGTTCGGTATCTTATTCACAAGAGCTACTATTATCCCTACACTTAGAACTAGTACAAGAAGATTCAGAAATTAAAGGCAAGTCATATTTTTTATGTAAATCTAATTTTGATAAAACATTATGTTTGTCTGTTTTAACGAATGTGTACAGTGCTTTGGCAGACATCATAATCTTCTCTTTTATGCAAATGTATTTCCAAACGGAAATAGAGGGAGGTTTTATGTCTTCATCTTTTGAAACTATTACGTCTATGAATTTTTTCAAAATATCAATGCTAGCTTCTGGTGGGACAGATGGTTTCTTAGTCATTCTAAAAGCAAACAAACAATTATAAATTCAACATGAACCAAATATAATATATTAAAAATAAACATTATTTTAGATTTGTTTGCGTCATAGTCTCAAATTACTTGAAATATTGCACTGGCCGTCCGTGGACTGACCAAATTGTTAACATTTGATATAGAGTGTAAAACATATTAAATATAAGCGTAAAATAAGACATCTATTCCCACGTTCTCATTTAAATTTTAACAATTATTTAGTTATGTAATATGGTTCTTTTACGTGACTGCAAAATTTAAATTTTCAACTATACTGAAAATTGTGTTTCACATCATTTGAATCAATTTCAAGCTCTTAAATTTTTTTGTTTTAATTTTATAAATTCAATTGATTTAAACATAATTCAGCCATCCAAGAAGATATATTTACTATATACCAAATTTTAATTTTATTCCATGCCGATAAGTTTTTTCCTATTAATTTAGAAAGTTTTGAGCTTCCCATTTCTTGAACCATAACTAAAATGTCAAATATTCAGTATTTTTAGTTTTTTCAATTATTTTGAGCTGACATACTAACTGCTTGCAAATATTTAAAATTTCTACCATACTTGGAAGGGTTTTTCTTGTTAATTTGATAAATTCTTAGCTCCCCTTTAACCCAGATTTTGACTTTTTAAATTTTAAAATCTTTCGTACTTTTCTAATTATCTGCTCTTTTTTTATTTTTCCACCATACTGAAAAGTAGTTTTATTCAATAAGTTTTGGAAATTTCCTCTCGCCCCCTATTTCACTGTACCCACTCTACGCTTTCAATTTTTAAATGGTCTTTTTGGTTGATCTCTCTACCAGCTCGCCAAATTTCAATTTTTTATTACAGCTATAAATGGTTAATAGTTTTAATTTAGTAAATTTCTAGCCCTGACAATTTTAAATGAAATTCAGACTAGTTTTGGTTATTTCGGTTCATCCCTTTACATTTAGTAAAATATTTTTTTCTTATAGTATATTAAAAAGTTTTTTTATTTTTATTTTTTAAATTTAAGAATGTTTAGGCCTTCATTACGGTTTGGGTTGGTTTTTTCTCCTGTGGGACCAATTTAATTTTCTATTATACTGATAATTAGTTTATTTTTTTATTTTTGGAAATTTTGCAACCACCTCTCCTTATTTTACCATCCTCTACTTATAAGGATAAACTATTTAAAACTATTTTTGTAATTTGGATGGATCCTTCTACATTCCTGGCAAATATAATTGTACACATCCACTAAAGGCTTCTTCTATTTATCACTGCCTCCCAGTACTTCAATTTTCCGGAGTTACATTTTTAAATTTTAAATGTTCAAGCTTTAATGTTTATTTAGAATAAGCCCATTTGCCAAATTTCATGTCTCTTCTACACGGGTAATTAGTTGTTTTGGAAATGTTGTACTACCCCCTCCCGCATCACCAATAGCCATTTATCTAATTCCCTCTTAAATATTTCAATTTATATATAGTTATCTGAAGGGGTTCTTCTACCATCTTGCCAATTTTAAATATTCTTACTTACATACTTACTTATGGCATTAGGAACTTGAAATTTCATTGCCACACTTACAACAGTATGCTACATATACCCATCTTGAGCGATTTCTATTTTATATGTTCTACCCCCTAAAAATATTGTTTCTAACCCGCCCACCTCCCCCTTTACCTTAACTCCTGAGGTTGCATTTAAAATGTAGAGACCTCTGATTATTTTAAATGGTACCTTTATCTTCCTTCTGGACTTCCGATTTTTACATCAATGAGGATAATTAGTTTCTATTAATTTTGGAAATATTAAGACCCTTCCCATTCTTTCCCATTTGTCCAACTAGCACTTGGAAATTTTTAATTTTAAGACTTATTTGGTTATCCGGAGTTGTCCTTCCACCTTTCTGCCAAATTTAGATTATCTACCCCATTTAAAATTAATTTTTCGCTTTTACCTCCTTTTCTCCCCCCTGCCCTAATTCCTAGAGTCCTATTTAAAAATTCATGAATTTTCAGATAATTTTATATATTTGGATTGGTCCCTATACCTATCCTACATCTTTCCTTTCACATCATTTTCTTCTTCCTTCACTTTCACCTAATTTTTCACTCTTCCCCCTTCGCTTTATCTCTACTTCTTTTTTCCCTTCCCCCTGCCATTCATCCTAAACGGAGGCTTTTGACTTTTCCGTTGACGATCTTGGCTACTAACCCGGCTCTTCTCCGTTTATTATTGGATACCACTGCTTTGAGCTCCTGAATGAAAGTGCGCCGGTTGCAATAACTTAGTAAAAGGGCCTTAGGGATGACAATAACCGGGTACCCTACTTTGGGAAAAGATCGGTTGCGTTATTGAGGGCCCGGACGTAAAATTGGCACTTTCCTACACCCACTTGCTGCGGTGACCTCTGTCTCGGCGATGCTCTACGCGAAGGTTGTCATGTCTAGCGTCGTATAGGGCCTCTCGTCAGGACAGTTAACAGGGCCATATGTGGTAGTACCAACTTGGATCACCCTGGGTCTACGATCCGAGTACTGTGTAGGTTGTCCCCAATTACGGCATGGCCAATAATATTGTCGCCGCTGGCACCGTACTGCCAAACCCTGCTGGCAACATCATATACCGGTGAAGGTGGAACCTCACAGGTTCCTCAATGTTGGCAAGGGAGTGGTCACTTGCTATGACCTCGACTGCGTGAGCATTGAGGATATCTGTGAGGAGCTTTCCCCTAAGCACTTCACCGAATGTACCGCATTGTCACCAAAAAGAACGGAGAAGATAAAAAAAAAACCGAAACGTATATCCTCACATTTGGGACACCTACCCTTCCAAAGGAGGTTCGAGCAGGTTTCCACGTGCTCAGGGTCCGGCCGTATGTCCCTAACCCTCGGCGCTGTTTTCAGTGTAAGGAATTTGGGCATACGAAGCTGCGATGCCGTGGCAAGCCGACCTGTGCGGACTGTGAACAAGAGGCTCACGAAACACCATGTGAGTCTGCGAAGTTCTGCATAAACTGCAAGGGTCCACATTCTGCCTGGTCTCGGGCCTGTCCGAAATGTAAGGTGGAAAAAAGGTCCTGGAGATTCAATCCGAAAAAAAGATCTCATGTGCCCAGGCACGCAAGGAATACACATCTAGTCAGGCTCCGGTATTTCAAACATCATACAGTCAGATTGTCAGTCAAAACGTTAACTGTCCCAACTGCCATTGCGCAGTTAATAATTGCTAAGACGTCGTCATTGGTCTCTGCCCGAGACATTCGTATTGAAAACGGGCCACCTAAGGTGTCGCCGAAATTCTCACTGGGGGCAAAATTGCCACCTAAGTCGTCTCCACCACCTGTCCCACCGAGAATCCCTCGGGAAACACCCCGAGCCCTCCTCAAGGAAAACCCCCGAGCCCTCCTCGGGGAACATCCCTGAGCCTCCCTCGGGGAACGCCCCCGAGCCCTCCTCGGGGAACGCCCCCGAGCCCTCCTCGGGGAACGCCCCCGAGCCCTCCTCGGGGAACGTCCCCGAGCCCTCGGGGGACACCACCGAGCCCTCCTCGGGGAAATAAATTACATGCGACCATTGTTGGGTCGCTCACTCTCGCCTCTGGGCCTCCAAAGCCCGCGATGAGTGCCCAAACAGTTGAGGCCGTAAAGGCGAGTCCCACTGGTGCCTTGAAGAAGGACCAGCGAGAGACCGCCTAAAAAAAAATATTTAAAAAAAGCGTCGAAGGCCTTAATAAAGCCTTCGCGCAAGGATCCGACTACCCAGTCTCTCCAAAATAAACCAAAGCCTCTCCTGAAGCGGGAGGTCCAGGAGAGACTGGTAAAGGCAAGAGGACCTAAAAAGGATCTTAACAAATTTTTATTCTTAAAGGATAGTGAAATGGATTGCGAGGATATCTAAATATCATACTAATAAAGTATGTCGCTACTACAATGGAATTGTAGGGGTTTCTAGGCTCGTATAGAGGAAATTAAACAACAAATTTCTTCCCTGCATCCTTCCATCTTGTGTTTGCAGGAGACCCACTTCCGCCCAACTGACAACCCAATGCTTCGTGGGTACGATGTGTATCGTACCAACAAGCTTTTCTTTGATCGGGCTAGCGGAGGTGTGGCTATACTTGCATGTAGCAATATATACCATAAGTTTATAAATATTGTATCTGATCTCCAAGTGATTGCTGTCAGAGTCTCCCTTCCTATGGAGGTAACCGTATGCTGCATCTACCTCCCACCAGGTGAACGTGTTTCCAAGAAGACTATAGAGGCCCTCTTTACACAACTTCCCGCCCCTATATCATCTTGGGGGACTTTAACGTGCATAACCTGGTGTGGGGGGTCTAATTTTACAGACACCCGCGGGAGGATGGTAGAGGATATTCTTGTCTCGGGAAACCTGGTGTTAATGAACACCGGGACCGAGACACACTTCTCCATCTTTAATGGTGTATCCTCTGCCATCGACCTAGCTCTATGTAGCCCCGGGATTGCTGCTCACTTCCTTTGGGAGGTTCACTCGGACCTATGTGTCAGTGATCATTATCCAATTCTGCTTTCACCTCTTAAAGATCCTCCCAGTACGTCTCGAATACCCCAATGTGTACTAAAACGTGCTGACTGGAATAGATTCCGTGAGCTCGCCGTATTTAGTGAATCCCGACATCCTCACGTCGATGTTAGGGCTGGGCGTTTTACTTCGACGGTCATCGCGGCGGCGAGGGATTCCATCCCCAAATCCTCGCCAAATCCGCGCCACCATCCTGTTACTTGGTGGAACGAGGAGTGTCGTCTGGCTATTTCTGACCGTCGAAGGGCCATAACGTTTCTTCCATCAACGCCCCACTTCACATAATCTGGAGTCATTCCGAATTCTACGCGCTCGAGCTCGCCGTGTTATTCGAGAAAGCAGAAGAGAGTCTTTGAAACAGTTTATTTCAACCCTTTCAATTACCACTCCCACAATTAAAGTTTGGGACCATATTCGTAAATTAAGTAGTAGCAAAAATTCAATTAATAGTATACCTGCCCTCATGTCTAACGGTTCGCTTGTTTCCTCACCTGTGGAGGTTGTCAATATATTGGGCTCAATGTTCGCCGCTATTTCTAGCACTGCGAGCTACTCTAACGAGTTCGTGGTGCATAAGCGCAGCATCGAGCGCCTTACTATTGATTTTGGCCAAAGTCGGGGAGGATTATAACTCCACCTTTACTAAAGAGGAACTTATCCATGCCCTGTCCAGGTGGGCAACAGAGCTTCTGGCCCTGACGATATCCATTACGAAATGTTGCGCCAACTGTCCCCTGCTGGACGGGCGTTCCTCTTAGACCTCTACAATTGTGTTTGGGAATCTCTCCAGTTCTTAACACTGTGGAGGCAAGCAACCGTTATCCCAATATATAAAAGTGGCAAGGATAAATTGGAGCCAACTAGTTATAGACCTATAGCCTTAACTAGTTGAGTATTGCAAAATATTAGAGAATAGAATCAATAAAAGATTTATATGGTATTTAGAATCCCGTGATCTACTATCCGATATGCAATGTTGATATCGTCGTAACCGATCCACGGTGGATCATCTTGTTCGCCTTGAGACAGCAGTTCGTAATGCTTTCCTCTATAAACAGCACTTCATGGCTGTCTTATTTGATTTGGAGAAGGCTTACGACACCACCTGGCGTTACGGCATTTTAATAACCCTGTTTAATTGGGGATTCCGGGGGAAACTCCTATTTTTATATCTAATTTTATGTCAGATAAACACTTCCAGGAAAGTTTTAAACACCCTATCCGATGATTTTATTCAAGGAAATGGGGTGCCTCTGGGTAGTATATTAAGCTGTACGCTGTTAGCTATTGCGATAAATAGCATTGTAGACAACGTACGCTTACCTGTTCGTTCATGTCTTTTCGTGGATGACTACGCAATTTATTGCAGTTCATCGAGTCTCCACAGGGCTGAACGACAGATACAATTAGCTGTCAACAATCAATTGATATGGGCATCGCGTAGTGGATTTACCTTTTCAGTAGCCAAGACGACGGTCGTCCACTGCCATAGATTATGCGGAATACAGCCAGCCCCCAATATTTAAATGAACCACGTTGTTTTACCAGTCTCGGAGAGCGTAAGGTTCCTGGGACTTTTATTTGATTTTAAACTAACTTGGATCCCCCACATCAAAGACCTGAAAGCGAGGTGTATCAAAGCAATAAATTTGCTCAAAGTGGTTAGCGGTCGGTCCTGGGGTGCTGATAGGGAAACCTTGATGCGCCTGTATAAGGCCTTGGTCAGATCTAAACTAGATTACGGATGTTTTGTGTATGGCTCAGCTAGACCCTCGGCGTTAAAGATGCTAGATAGTGTCCACCATGCTGGCATTCGACTGGCTACTGGTGCCTTTCGTACCAGTCCAGTCGTCAGCATCTGTGCCGACGCCGGTGAGCCCCCTCTTTCTTACCGGTGGTCCTATCTTCTGGCATCTTATGTGTCTAAACTTCATTGCATGGCGCAGCATGTTGCCTATCGTCCTGTGTTTCATCCCCCTAACCGGGTCTTGTATGAAACCAAATGGCGTAGTACAAAGCCGGTTTAGGATCCGGATGCTATCGGTTTTCGACACGTGTGGGATAGTCCTGCCAAAGGCTATTCTCACATCCCCAAGTCGAGTTTCTTCCTGGAAGATACGCATACCTCAATGCCATTTTGACCTTGCCAAGTTCCCTAAAGCGACCACCCCACACTTTTTATACGAGGACTTTTAATGAGCTCCTCGCAACCCGCTTTCGGGGTTTTAAACGCATTTTCACGGATGGCTCAAAATGAGGGATCTTCGTGGGATCCGCCTTTGTTGTGGAAGTATCAAATTTTAAATTTGTTTTACCTGGTGAATCCAGAGCTTTTACGGCTGAACGTAATTTCTTTTTTAAATGTTTATGTTTTGTTTATCGTAAGTGTCACCATTCTGTTCTTATCTGCACGGATTCCCTGAGTGCTCTGTTGGCATTGTCCACTCTCTACTCGTGGAATCCCTCGTGCAGATGATACATGAAAAATTTTTAAAATTGATTCATTGAGCACCTCGCTCGCCTTTTTCTGGATTCCTGGTCACGCTGGTCTTTCAGGAAATTAACTGGCGCACCAGGTGGCTAAGGAAGCAGCACACCTGCCTCCGGAGGCTAGTCTGGGTGTCATGTTTTTAGACCTAAAGAGTTATGTTTGGCGTGGGGTCTTACGCACCTGGCACGAGCAGTGGGTCTTGACCCCTGCTCAGAACAAGCTGCGGTCCATCAGGGATGGTGTGTCGCGGTGGCCCTCTTCTATACGAAATTCTAGAAGAGAGGAGGTAATCGTGACGAGACTCCGCGTCGGGCATACAAATCTAACCCACGGATTCTTACTAAGAGGGGATCCACCTCCATTAAGTGAATTTTGCGATGCTCCCTTTAGTGTGTATTACATTTTGGTGGAGAGTCGCAAGTATGCCCCTATTCGCCTGCCCCTTGATTTTAAAGGTGACATTCGTTTTTTATTACGCAACAGTGCTGAAGGAGTTATTTGTTTACTCCATTTTATACCCAGGCGAATCTTTTTAGTGCCATTTGAGTCACTTTTATAAAACGACTTATCTAGATTTATCTCATATTGAGTCCTTTTTTAACATTTTACTATACTTTAATTTAATTGTTTTGTCATTTTTAACCATTTTAGTACACTTTTAACATGTCAGTTTTATCTTTTAACTAATATGTTTGAACCATCCTAAATTGAAGGAGGTTCAAACAACATCAAAATCTAACACATAAAAGGGGGAAACAATAGGAGCGAGTGCTTGGAGTTCAACGCTTTTAATTATTTAGTTCCAAACATTCGAAAACCGAAGCTCGCAACTCTCACCTGTAGCTGAGTTACCATAAGGACAGTCTACCTCAAGAGTCAGTAAAAGAATGCCTACTTCTTATTTATGTGAACCTAAAAAATAATACTTAAATTTAAGTTTAACCTAGGGTAAGTTTTACCTAGTGTTATGGTGAGACGATCATAAAAAATATAGGAGAAATCCTGTTATGTTGGTATTTATTAAATATTTCACAAAAAGATAATTATCAGATTCATTAAATATTAACATTAGATATTACGAAAATATATAAACATATAATATATATTAACCCCATATTTTCAACGCTCATGTCAAGGGAAAATATCAATCATTTATCGTTAGCGTTGACATTACTGGAAAGTCATAAAGTTCGAAGCGGCTTCAGCCGTTTAAAGGCTATTACAAATTTAGTGGAGATTACCATAGAAAATTTACAATCACATAGTTAATTAGCATGTCTATTAACAGGGCGTCCTTCTCATTAGCTCCCAGAACATAAGCCCATAACCTGCTCGAATCCAACATATGAAATTATCCCTAATTCGTGACCATACACTAACATCATACATTTCACAAACCTTTAAAATACTCGTCCATCAGTAATGGCACATTGCAAATAAACAATACCTTTGTTTACCTTTAACCTTTAAAATACTCGTCCAACAACAAGTTTGTCTACCTTCAACTTTTAAATACTCATCCATCAGTAATGGCACGTAGCAAATAAACAACAATTTTATCTACCTTTAACTTTTAAATACTCGTCCATCAGTGATGGCACGTTGCAAATAAACAACCATTTAGTTTAACTTCCAATTTTAAATACTCGACCATCAGTAATGGCACGTTGCCAATAAACAACAATTTAGTTTACTTTCAAATTATAAACAGTTCCCGTGAACATGATTTAAATATTTCCACATGTAAGAATAGAAACGACATTCGAGATCCATTATATAAACTATTGATAATGTTCACAAGCTCACAATAGATTATTACAACTCGACAAATGATAAGACGCCATTACCTAGCAACGAATTGACATTTAAAGAAAAGTAAGGTACATTTCCTAACTATCCTATTTACGCTTAAAGTTTTTTTGAATTATTGAAACGAGGCCTAAAAAGATATTAGAAATATTTAATTTAACCAAAAGGAAGTTAAAGTTTATAAAAAAAAAATTTTTAGTCTTACATTATTAAACCATGATGAAAAGCCGGAGCTTCTCCTATTCCTGAAATGATTCAGGCCCAATTGTGTCGTCTGTTGGTTCAAGCACCAGAATATATACCATACAACTCAGAAGAGAGAAAGACTGGAAAAGAAGGGGGGGGGGTCACAATTTAGATCAATAGGGAACACATATTTGTGCATGCCAACATAGTTTCGGGAAAGTCCGATGACGTTCGGGAACATTCTCGATAGTGTTATTTTCACTGCGCAGGTTTTTTCCACTCAAGGTATTCGGCGCTCTCGCGTCACATTCTTGACGGTCAGTGCTCTATTTTCCTTTTTCAGAGAAGGTGTGCCCTGTAATTCTAGTGTTGTTTTCCGCGCGGTCCCAGCCAGCATACAAACGGGGTAAGTTTAGTCCAGTTTTGTGTTTTACGTATGTCGCCCAATGCTACATGTGGTTTAATATGTTTGTTTTTGTTTTTTATTGGCGTGATACTCCTGTGGTTTTTTTTAGCAGGTGTTTCACTCAATTTTACTCTGAGCCCATTTGAGTACCCCTATGGAGTGCTCCAAATGGGTATTTTTCTCATATTTAGATATATATCTTTTATAATGTATTTTTACATTGTGTCTTCACCTTTCTATAGAAACAGGTGAATATTTTGACTCTCATATGGAGATTTTACTATGTATTTATATTATGTTAAGGCCCTAATGACCTCAGTGTGTCGATGGGCCTATAAACACCAATATTATTATTATTATTAAAGTTCAACACTTTTAAACTTATACAAAATAAATTCACTAGCATATATCATGTTGTGACATAATGGTGAATACACAATATTAGGATAATTTATTAACTAACTATTAACTTTTCACACAAATTTTATAAGCTAGGCCTAAACCAATTAAGTAGCGCTTAAAAATAAAGCTTCACAAATTATATAAATAATGTAAGGTGGGTGTCCCTGATATGCCCATGCTAAGGTGTAAGAATTTTTCCAACTGCCATTTAAAAAAAAAAGCAAATCTAATTTTTTTAAATCTTTAAAAAACTTTCGTAAAAAATCTTTCTCCATAAAAATAGTTTTACTAATCCAAAATAAATAAATTCAAAAAGCCAACCTAGTGTCCATATCAGGAACATGTGCACATGCTATGCCCACCCCTTGTTTCTTGTTCTACAAATCGTGATTTTCTTTTAACTTCATAGCGCAGTTCTGCTAAAATTAAATATTTTTTATGTAAAGTGAATAAACACGGTACTAAATAATTCTTTTTAGTAATCAAACGTGGATTCAAAACAGGACTTTCCATGAAATATAAAGTTGTTTAAACTATTGACATTTACGCTTTATTTCAAAAAACAAAAATGTAAAATCATTCAAGAGAAGAATATAAGGCACAAATGAGATTCTTTAAACAAATTACTGGTCGCAATTGGGACAAATAAAAATGTCTTTGTCAGCAGCAGTGAGGCCAACACACTCTTTATGATAGAAATTCTCACAGACTACGCAGAGTCACATGTCCTTGACTTCGTCCTCACAAACACTGCAGTACCAACTTTCAGCTTCTGTGGTTTTCTGGGTCTCTTTCTTGCTGGGTTGCTGCTGTTTGGTCTTTGGCTTGTTGGTCAACGGCTGTTTCGTGGTTGGTCTCTTTTTCGGTTTAGACGTCTGAGCTTCTTTTGGCTGGAAAATACTTCTTTTCGGCTCAATCCCACGCGAATTTATGGCTAGTCTTATGAATCACGTTGTTTTTCTTTTCCTTTTTGGCATTGGCAGAAATTCATCAAAGCTGGATGATTCAATGCCTGGCGGAGAATCTTCTCTATCCATTATTAGAGCAACAACATCAATAGAATAATCTGTAGCAGACGACGATGACGAATCAAGATCGACAAGTTGAAAGACGCTTAGCACGTTTAGTTTGTTGTGGTGAAGTGTGAGAAACTGATGCCAAAAGAGTAGTGGATTGGTCCAATGAGCTGCAAGAAGAACCGGATAACTGCTGGTGTTCGTCTGATTGTTGTCAGGCAAGCCTGAGCTTTGTTGGTTTTTCAATTCAGGAGGTGGGAGTTCAGTCACAGTACTAGGGGTAAACGTCTCTTCTGGGATAACATTCGGTTAACGGGCTCTGAAGCCACTAGTATATTGGATTGTGTCATTGATCTGCCCATGCTGGTGTGAACACATCAGGAAAGTTCAAACGAGTGATATCATTCTGGTCCCGGTGGTGAGTCAAAATATCTCAAACCTCCTGGTCCCAAAACGTTTCAAAGCTCCTGAAGCAACTTTTGTCCAACGGTTGCAATTCATGAGTTGTGTTGGATTGCAACAATAGAGGGAAATGTCATGCATTTTAGCTTCTTCACAAATTTTGTACTCGAGTGTGCCTTGGCTCCGTCAAAAATCAGAAGACATGGTCCATTGGTTTTAAATCTGGCAAAATGTTGCAGAAAATCAATAAAAGTTTGAGTTGTCATGCTCCCGTTAGGAGTCATTTAAGTCGATGATCCAGCAGGCAAACCTTTCTCCCAGGATTTTTTTTCTCACTCCTGAGTATAAAAATAATTGGAGGGATGATCGAACCCACAGCGTTCCCACAAGCCACAACTGTAACGCTTTCCCCGTGTTTGTTGCCCACAATACGAACTCGTGAAGCCCTCTTTTGGGCTAAAACTCTTGGATCCTTATGGAGGTGGAGCTGGCATCCTTTTTCATCCACATTGGAAACTCTTCTGGGAATACAAAGAAATTGTATTTGGTGAAGATTTCTTTTAGTTTCGCAAAGTGATCAGCAACTATGAACTTGTTTAATTTCTGAGACCGGGCTGGGTTTAGTCTTTGAGCTTTCCGTTGTGCAACGTCAGGATTCCTCTTTAAAAAACTGTAAAACCACTTACGACCAGCATTCTCTTTAAAACTGTTTGGGATGTTGTTTTCTTGACAGAAACGAAAAACGTTGATTTTAAAGATGTTAGGAGTCAATGGATAACCTACAGAAGACAAACTAAAAATTCTCTGGCATAGGTTTGTTTTTCTTGTTCAGGTGTCAAGGTGGGTTTTCCACCCAACTTTGACTTCTTTAAAAAGGCCATCTTTCTCCAAATAAGGGCGTAAAGTACTTCTAGGTACACAAAACTTGTTACTTTTCTCCTTAAACTGAAAATTCCCCACTCTTCACCCCACTCACTCCTTGGACATGTCTTCTCAGTCCATAATCCCCTCTTCTTCACGTTGTCAGACATTTTTTATATCTAAAAACAAAAAAAAAAAGGGTTTTTATTGAGTCATTATGTCAGCAGAAAAAATAAATTTGAATGGACTTGATATGGCCCAAATTGTACACTTGATAGGGGGCTATCTGGGTGGCCAATCAGGAGCAGTTAGATTTCATAAAATCGTTTGATTATGAAAAACTCGTAAAATATACGCCATCAACGAACACAAACCAATAAAAGAGCATTAAAATGAATAGAATAGAATGGTTTTCATAAAAAAAATTTTTTTGAAACACATGCATAAAACAAAGGAGACAACCAGAGAAAAACAAGAAGAGGTCCCACAAAAAACACAAAACATGCAACTGACGACAATTGCTCAACCTGAGGGAAAGGGGTAAATGATCATGTGACACACTAGGAGGCCCCCTTACTGGATACGTATGCCATCTGCGGATTTTTTTTGTTAGCTAACTCACAATAGGGGATAGCCATATCGGGGAACATGGCCATAACATGGGCACCCACTTTATATCTATTATACATGATAAACAAATAGTATTTAACATTTTTTTTAAATATCATAAGTGTGTTTGAATTTGAAATTAACAAACAAAAAATCAAATATCGTGATATTGTAAATTTGTATTTGTTGTGCTTTAAAAAATTTCGTTTCATTTAAGAAGTTATTGGGAATTTATTCTCGACAAACCTTTAATTTCATAGCTTGAGCTGAGTAGCTTTCTACCACTCTTCCCTTTACATTGAATTTTCTAGGGTGTGAATTAAGGAAGTGGGAGGGGATAGGATGGCCACTTCAGATATTTATCCCAAGCTAGTTGGTCAGAAGGACCTGTTATTTTTTAAATAATTTCTGTCTTCTGGTTAAATAGATGTAAGAAAATCAACGGGTGATATGGGCCTAATGAAATTTTTTTTTTTCACACTTTTTAAAAAAATTAGAGTGTTATTTTTCCTATATTAGCCTTAACTTTGTTTTCCTTGTTATTTTCCCCTGAGCTTCCACTATATATGTGGGATCCGAATTTCCATATCCCCTTGTGTGTTTTGGGGTCAAAAAGCTCTGGTAACATGCAATTGAAGTAAAACTGTATCAACTTTGGTTTCATTTTTAGTTTTCCAAAAAATGATCATCTTTTTCAAGCCGGATTACCTTTATTTTATTTTGTGGTTAAGTCAAAATGGTGAATAAGCAAAATTTTTCTTTGAGCTACATGTAACTGTCCTTGTACTTGAAAATAATATTTAGATTATTTCCAAATATTTTATTTTACCTGAAAGAACTGCATCTTCCATTTACCAGATTCTGATAATGGACATTTTACTTCAACGAGTCCATCTTTCCTATGGTTCTATCAGGGGTGGCTCCAAGGAAAGGATGATCTTTTTTCTATAAATAAACCCCCATTTATCAACAGGATTTGTTTTTCCTGTCTTTCTAATTTGGTAATTGCAGTTGATTCGACTTCCTCCCATAGGCCAAGGATGGCACATTTAATAAATTATGAATATACAACATGTTTTTTACAATATTTTTGCAGCTTTGTTGCTGCCCCTCTTCGACAAATCTTGCCAAAATTTGATACAGTTGTCATTTTCCGCCTTATTTCTAGCCACTGTCCCTTTCGCCGGTAATTCGGGCTTCTTTGGGCTTTTTTTTTAGAAGGGCCAAAAATTTTCCAATTCTTCCTTGAAATTCTGAGTTCATTCCGGTTTTGGCAATGGCCCAAAAATTTTTCGCAAAAAATATTGCAAGCGTCTATGGGCGCTTAGATTTGTCTTTTATTGTTAGCCCCTTTTATGCCACCTCTTTGAAAAAAGCTCGCGCAGTTCCATACTTTTTTAAATATTTTTGGCTGACCCTTTTAAATGGTTTTTTGCAACACATGTGGGTTTTTTAGGTTTTGGAAATAACGCTGCCGCCCCACCCTTGGTAAGATTTTCATCAAAAATTTACATTTTTGGACCAACGGTTGGGGAACAAATTTTAATGGGGCTCCAATTTTTTCCAACATCTAAATTTGGGGCCCACAATTCCTACTTAAATCTTATTTTCACTCGTATTTTTTGATATAGGCCCTTTTCCTTTTGTTCCTTCAAAAAATATTCGGCTTTGAAAAGGTCAAAAATTATTTGGGCCTTTTTTATACTTTTTAAGGGGAACCTTTTTCTTAAAAGGAATATCAAGGTTTTTTTTTTTATTTTTTAAATTCATGACGCACATCAAAATTTCATTTATTTTCCACTGATTAACTTTTTCATGTTTTCCCAATTTTTTTTTTCTGTAATAATTTATTTTTTTTATTAATTTTTCAAAAAATATTACGGGGGTCAAATTTTTTCCCCGTAAATTTTTTAAGGCCTTCTTCCAAATCTTTTTTTTCAACTGCTTTTACCAAGCGACTCCCCCTATTAACGTTTTGGAAAAGTTACCTGCAAAAACCCTTACAATAAAATTTATTCATGCTACTTGGCTTTCCCGACAATTTTTTAGCAGACAAGGTTAGCTTCCCAAATTTTTGGTGAAAATACAAAGGAATTTTTTTTTCACCGCCATAAACAATACTTGCGAGAAATTAAAACCCCAATTGCAGTTTTACCCCCTAACTCGTGTTTTCTATTTTTTATGAACCTTTGACCAGCATCCACGGCAACGACTTTTTTGCCGGGGTGCCATGGAATAAAAATTTTTCCCCCCTTTTAATGGCTAATGGGGGTTTAATTTTTGTCTTTTTCCCCCAAAATGGGATGCGTTTTTTCCCCTTTTTCCCCAATACCTTTCGAAACCTTTTTTGGGTATTTTTAAAAGACATGCGGGGCCCCAAAAATGATGCAAAAACTCTTCAAAAAAAAAAGGGGAACCAAAACCCAAATTTCTCATTTTTCCCAAGGGGCCTTGCGGGGGGGTTTCGACATTTCCGACTCGTTAGTGGCCCCCGATTTTTCAAATGTCAAAATTTTAAAGGGAAAAAAATATAATGATGATAACCCTTTGCGCATTTCTTTTAAAATTACAACTTTCTTGGGGACCCCCAACCCAAATTTTTTTTTTCAGGAAAAAACCCAAACGTACCCCTACCCCTTTTTTTCCCTTTTTTGGGGGTTCCCCCCCCTTTAAAAGGGGGAAAAATTTTGGAATATTTAGCCATCAAGGGGTGTTGGGGAAAATTTTTAATCCCCTTTTGAATTGACTCTTTTTCTCCTGCTGAAAAAATGGGTTTTTAATTTTTTTTTTTTAAAAACCTTTTCAATTAACTATGTCGGACCCAAAAATTGTGAATTTTTTCTTGTTATTTTCCTTGGAAAAAATTTTACCTAAAAAAAAAAAGGACCCAAAAAACATCACATTCCCCTGGGAAAAAAAAATCTCCATGGAAACAACTAAAAAAATATCATTTCATCAAGATGAAAGCACGGAAAATTTTATGGGGTCTTTAGGCGTGGAAATTGTGGGGGGCCATTTTAAATGAAGGGGGGGAGTCCCCCCTTTATACCCTGTTTTTTAAAACAATTTAATAAAAAAAACAATAACAAATATTTTTTTTTTAAAAGAAATTTTTTTTGAAAAAATTTTTTGTCCCCCAAACCCCGGTTTAAAAAGGACCTTTTTTTTAAAATTTTCCCAAAACCCCTTTTTTCCCTTTTTCAAAAACCACTTTTTTGAAAATGGGAAAAAGGGTTTTTTGAACCCGGGGTCCGGGAAAATTTTTTCCCCGGAAATTAGGTTTTTTAATTTTATCAACTTGGGGGAAGCTCCTCTAGCACTGCGGGTGGTATTGTTTTTGGGGGCCTTCAGATTGTTTAAAAAAAAAAAATATAAAAAAAATTTTTCATTTTATTTAATGTAAAAAATCACCAAGACTCCCATTTCAAATTTCCCCCCCCCGGGTTTCAAAGGGTTTTTCATCTCGGATAAAACCTCCCTTTTTAAAGGGAAAAAGGGGGTTTTAGAATAGGGTTTGGTGAATTAGGATTTTTTTTTTTCCCCAATTTTCTCCAAAAAAAAAATTTTGGGGTTCATTCCTAAAAATTTCGACCTTTTACCCCCAAAAAAATTTTTTAATTTTTCGAAGCCGCGGTTTTGGGTTTTCAAAACCCCATTTTGGGGGGATATCATGATCCCCCAAATTCGGAAAAGTTAAAACTCTTAATTTAGTTTGGTTTTTAAAAAATTAAGTACAGTACTTTGTTCTTAAAAATTTCCAAAGTTCCCTTTTTTGCAAAAGGGGAAAACCCACGCGGGCGCCGCCAAATTGGGGGAAATATTGTTTTGTGTTTTTTTCAAATTTGAAGAAATTTATAAAACCCAAAATAAAAATTTTTTCCGGGCCCCATTTTACATAAATTTTTATTCAAGTGTTTTGTTTTTAAAAAAATTTTTAATGTGGTCTTTTTTTTAAAAGTTCCTTGTTTTTTTAATACCTTTTTCAATTTTTTTGTCTCAGGATAGAAATACCCCTTTTTTTTCGCCCCCCTATGTCCCAATTATTAAAACAAATTTTTTCAATTTAAAAACCTTTTTTTAATTTTTAATAACGGGTATTTTTAAAAAATTATTTTTTGTGTTTTTATTTGTTTTTGGGGGTTACTATGCTTATTTTGTTTTTTTGGGTTTTTTGGGCTTTAATATTTTTTTTAATTTATAAAAACCAAAAACATATTGTAAAACAAAATTTTGGGGCAAATTAATAAATGGTTTGTAAATAATAAGGATATCACCAGCACCCCCATTTTTGCCCCATTGATTCAGTGGGGGCATGTACACACTGTTAGCCCTTTTTCTTTTCACACTGACTAAAAACACGGGGGGAAAAAGGGGGGAGTAGGGAATAACCCGCTTTTAAAAATATTAGAAAAACTTTTTAAAAATTTTTTTAAAGTCAATCTTTTAAAAATTTTTTTTCCCTTTTTTTATAGATTTAGAAAATTTTTTTTTAAAAAAAAATTTTTATTGTATCGGGAAAGTACATTCTTATTCACTAAAAAAGGTCCGCAAAGCCCAATGTGTTTGCACCAAAATGTCGTTAGAGGGCCCTACTGGGGACTGGGGATTGGGGTTTTTGCCCCCGGGAGGCCACTGGGATGGTTTTTCTAAAGGTTTTAAACCCCTTTTCCTAAAATGTTTCCCCTTTCCCCACCTTATCCCGAGGTAATTTAATACACAATTACATGAAAGGAAGGCGGGTGAAAAAAAAAAAAAGGAACTATTCGGGGTTTTTTAATAAGCTAAAACTTTTAATAAAAAAATTTGCCCTTTTTTAAAAATGGGAAACGGGGGAAAATTTGGGGCAAAAATAAACAAAACATTTTTTTTTTTTAAAAATTTGGGGGCACCTCCAATTGGGCAGAGTCGACCCCTTGGGGGAAAATTTTAAAAAGGGACATACCCCGTCATGGTTGTTTTTTTGAATTTTCTCTGTTTAAAAATGTAAAAAAACTAAAACTATATTACCAACCTTTGTCAAAGGCAAAAAATTTCCCCGGGTACTCATTTTTTCTGGGGGGAAAACAACAAAGCACTCTGACGTTGAAGCCCTTACAAATTTTTCCCGAAGAACTTTAAATTGTTTTTTCATTTAAAGGGGAAAGTTTTAGCTTCTAACAAAAGATTATTTTTTTTAAAAAAATTAAATTGGGGTTCAAAAAATCTTTCTAAAAAATTATTTTTTATGTTGGGGACCTTTTATTAGAGTAAATGTAGAAATATAACAGGAAGGTCCCAAAAATTTTTTTAGCGATTTTAAAAGCTTATGATTCACCCAAAAAAGGAAGTGACTATGTAAAGATTTCACTTGTTTTTTGGGATGAAAAAAAAAAACATTTTCAAGTTTAATTAAGCATTATTGACGGATACGCATTTTTCTTTGTCGTTTTAAAAATTACATAGAGGTTTTGTAGCAAGAAGATGCCCCTTTCTCCATGACTTTATTTTAAATATACCCTTAGATTATTTTTAAAAAAATTTAGTGCAAGGGAGGCGTGCCCTTAAACGGTAAATGCAGATATTAGGATATGCACAGTACAAGTTTTTCGAATTATTGGTAGAAATTTAAGGACGGGGGAAAAGGACCAGGTTTTAAAGTAAACCGCCAAGAAGATCACAAAGAATACCAGATTGAGGATGAAAATATTTTGGGTTACTGCGCACAACACTTTAGGGTTAATGGATTCAAATATGTAGGAAAAATTTTAAAAAATTTAATTTTAACAAATAGATTTTTGAAATTGGGAAAAAGTACTCAGTCGAAAAATGCATGTATTTACTGGGTTTAATTTAAAATTGTTAACGTCTCGCTTGTTTTCAAAAAATATAAAACTCAAAATTTAAAAAACCCAATTTTTTCCCATTGGTTCTCTTTTGGTTGTGAAAGGTGTTCTCTTATCTTCATGATGGAAGAAATGTAGTCCCGTCGGGAAAACAAAGAAAAGGGAAAAATGTTTGGTGTAAAAAGTGTTTAAAGGTAATGGAGAAGGTTACATAATGATGATCCATATCCCTTGTATTTATTACTAGACATTTTTGGAAACCCCTCAAAAATTTAATCCCTTTCCTAAGCACGATTGTAATCCAAACGAAACTAAGTAAATAAATTTAATTTTTTACAGAAATTTTTTGGAAAAAAAAAAAACATCCCATTTCAGGGAAAAAAATGTTTTAAATTTAAAAATAGCCCGTTACAAAACATTTAAAAATGAGCATCAAAGATTTTCCCCCAAAAAAAATCACGGGCCCTTTAAGTTATGTTACCGAATGGTTTATTTTTAAATTTTTATGTCACCCTAAATTGACTTTTGTTTTATCCTTGATTTTAACTATTATTCAAAAATACTAAGGGGTCCACTTGAAGATACTCTTTTTGGGTTTTTTATTCGTTTATTTCTAGACATTTATTATCTGCCCTTCCCAAAATTAAAATTTTCCACCTTTTTGAGAAGGTTTTTTTTTATTAGTTTAGAAAAATCTTTAGGCGCCCCTCCCCCAATTTTCCCCTCAACTTATTTTTTTAAAATTCCCAAACCCCTTTTCAACTTTTATAGTTATGTGGGGGTTTGTCCTTTTATAAACTTGGCAAATTTAAAATTTTTTAGCCGCCTCCTGTCAAATCCCGAAGTATTCATTGTGACTTCTCCCAAAACAAACGTAAATACCAATGTAGCATAAATGTGCTAATGAGTTATTTTTGACTTCTCTTATCTGCCTTTAGCCCAAAGCACCAAAGGGGCGGGTCAGGCGGACAATATTCCCCATTCCGTTTGTGTCTACCCTTTCCCTTCAACCCAAACCCCCCCTGCCCCCCCCCAAAACCCTTTCTTTTAATCCCCCCGTTCCCGGGAGTTCCGTGTCTTTCCTCAAAATAAAAGAGTAACCGTTAAAACATAATCGTTTTTTAAAAAATATTTATTCCGTTTTTTTGTGCGACTTTTGGATTTTTTTTTACGGGAAAAAAACTTAGATAATTTTGATTATAATATATTATTAAAATATAGCTTTTTTTGATATTTTTAAATTTTTTTCTGAAACACAAATTTAAATTTTTAAAAAATATTTTAAGGATTTTATGAGCCCTTTTTAAAACTTTTAATGGAATAGATTAAAATTAGGTACGTCGCCATATTCTTACGCTCTTCAAAAATGGCCCAAAAAAATATATTTTAGCATTTTTTTTTGTTTCGTAAACATGATTTCCCTAAGGGGTCTGCACGGCGTTCTTTGCCACATTTAGAAGCAATGGTGGTACAGGACTAAAATTTTCTTTAAAAAAGGGTTCGGAAGAAATTTTATCGTCGTTTGAAAAAAACCCCATTTTACACACAACCTTTGGTCAACGTCGGTAGAGCAAAACTCCGTTCGAAAAGGTCCCTTTCTCAAAAGTCGGTTTTTTCCCCTGTTTACTTTCTCTATACTGACACTATTTAACAGTTTCCACCAGTTTGGGGGAAGGGTTTTTTTTTACTTCTGAAATTCCGAAAAAAATTTTTTCTTTTTTCTTTTCTCATCTTTGTGGGGGTGTTACACTTGTGTCATGACTGTTTTCCCTTTTCTCCTTATTTACTTTTGTAAAAATTTTCATTTATTTTCATTTTTACTCCCCGTCTTACTTGTGGTTTCGGCAAACATTTATTGATTGTTTGGCAGGGTTTACCAAATATTGAGAGGGTTTCCCGTGGTTTTTTTTTAAGTTTATTCTTTAGGCGCGTTATAAAAAAATGATGAGAGTGAAATTTTTAAAATGCGCGGCATTTACTGTAACACAAAAGTAACAGGTTTTAAGTTTTTAAAAGCTCATTTTTAAATCTCGGAAAAAAAAAAAAACTAAACCCAAAAAAATAAAATTTGAACCCCTGTTAGTCGTGCATGTTGGTACGATCGTCGCCCCTGATCACTGTTTTCATATTTATAAAATTTATCCAATTTTTTCTTGTTTCTAAATTCAAAAACCCCGTGTTTTAGTTTCCCCCCAAAATGCGAATTATATATGTGCTAATTTAAAATTTTATTCCCGTAAATGTTTAAATTGAAAATTTTTATTTTAAAATTATTTACTATTCGTAAAAATTAGTGAAAAAAATTGGGCTTATATACTTTTTCAAAGGGGCTACAATATAAAATTTAGGTTAACTTCCGGTTTTTATTATTTAATTTATATAAAAATTTAAAATATTTTTTTTTATTTATTTATATTTTTAGTTTAAAATTTAAGTTCA